>JANAVB010023800.1:4431853-4522371 GCA_029216955.1 Iris pallida
AGTATATAAGCCATATTAGAGGATAAAAAGACAATGATTAACTTTTATTTATTAAATCATAAATACTAAGTTTGTAACAAAATCTGGGTGTACACACAAAACACCGTTCTGTCCATTACGATAATATTATTCTCAATTATATAATAGCCCAAAAATCCGCAAAGTCGACTAAGTGTTTTTAAGGAAATCATTGACATACTTCAAAATCAAATATTATTTAAATATTAAGGATATATATATAATATGTATAACCAAAATTTTATAAAATTGCTACTATGTCATTAAAACAAATACCCCTTAAAATATATCCACACGGACATCTTTTATCATACTACATTACTACCTGGGCTTGGCTGGGTACGGGTCCAGTCCAGACCAGACCAGTTTGGTACAACCGGTTACTTAATGTCAAATAATATTAATAATGAATAATTAAACTATTATAATGGTCATGTCACAACTTAGCCTGGTTTTCCTAGTTAGGACATCACTATAGCTCGGCCTTCCCAGGCATGGCTAATACACTAGTCAAGGCACGCCACTGCGCTATCCGTGCCACGATTTCTAGTCACCTTGTACTCTGATTTCTAACCATGACTAAAACCATCTACCATAATAATTAACTAATTATTTATAAAAATCTAAAAATCACCATTTAAATAAAATAAATAATAATAAAAATATTTTCAAAATTTTTGGGAAGGGGAGCTACACCTGGGATGCCGCCAGACAGAGATGTTGAGTTCTCTATAGACTTGGTGTCGGACGCTAAGCCTATCTCACAGCATGTCTATAGGGTCAACAACAGCGAGTTGGCAGAGCTGAAGAAGCAAGTTAACGAGTTGCAGGACAAGGGTTTTATCAGATCCAGTTCTTCATCTTGGGGCACACCTATTCTGTTTGTACCGAAGAAGGATGGTACGGTACGCATGTGTATCGACTATAGAGCGCTCAACAACCTCACTATCAAGAACAAGTACCCGTTGCCTAGAATTGATGACTTGTTCGATCAGTTGAGCGACGCGAAGGTGTTTTTGAAGATAGATTTGAGGTCCGGCTACCATCAGCTGAAGGTGAAGCGGGAAGACATTCCGAAGATGGCTTTTCTGACTCAGTACGGCCAGTACGAGTTCACTGTCATGCCATTTGGGTTGACCAATGCCCCAACAGTGTTCATGAACTTGATGAATAAGGTATTCCATCAATACCTTGACAAGTTCATGGTGGTCTTCATAGATGACATCTTGGTCTACTTGAAGACGCCGGAGGAGCACGAGGAGCATCTGTGAATTGTGCTCGAGACTCTGAGGAAGGAGCAGTTGTATTGGAAGCTTTCGAAGTGCAAGTTCTTCCTGGGATAGGTGGAGTTCTTAGGTCATGTTGTGATCGAGAACGGGATCTCACTGGACCCGAAGAAGATTTTAGCAGTAGAGTCTTGGTCTACACCTAGTGCAGTTGTCGAGATTCAGAGCTTTCTGGGTCTAGCAGGCTACTAACGAAAGTTCGTCCAGGACTTCTCTCAGATTACAGAGCCGATGACTAGACTCACCAGGAAGGACGTGGTGTTCGTCTGGAGTGAGGAGTGTCAGGCTACTTTCGATGAGCTGAAGAAGAGGTTAACCTCAGCTCCGATATTGACATTGCCATCTAGGACTGGTGATTTCACGATCTACAGCGACGCTTCTGGGAAGGGTTTGGGTTACGTTCTTCAGCAGCACGAGAAGGTGATTGCTTATGCATCTAGGCAGTTACATACTTATAAGAAGAACTACCATACTCACGATCTGGTGTTGGCCACTGTTATATTTGTTTTAAAGTTGTGGAAGCATTACTTGTACGGAGAGCGAGTTGAGATCTTCACGGATCACAAGAGCTTGAAGTACGTATTCACACAGAAGGAGCTGAACATGCAGCAGAGACGGTGGCTTAAGCTGATGAAGGACTTCGATATCTCATTGCAGTACCATCCAGGCAAGGCCAACGTAGTTACAGATAGCTTGATCAGGTATCTAGTCACTATGTATTTGACAACAAATCGTCATCTTTTGGCCGATCTAGATAGTTTGGGTATCGAGGTGATTGTTTCGGGCATAGAGATTCAGATGTGGGGCTTACAGATTCAGTCTGAGTTGATGGACAGAGTCAGATCATCGCAGTATGATGATGTTGCCCTGAGGAGAATCAGGGAGCAGGTACGGGCAGGTTTGTTCGACGATTTCTCTATAGCCGAAGATGGGTCGCTGAGGCACGGTGCTAGACTGTGCATTCCGAGTGGAGAGCTTCGGAAGGCGGTTCTTTAGGAAGCACATCTCTCTCAGTACTTTATGCATCCTAGAGCCAACAAGATGTACAGAGATTTGAGAGAGCACGTATGGTGGTACGACATGAAGCAAGAGGTAGCTCAGTTTGTATCTCGCTGCCTAGTGTGTCAGCAAGTGAAGGTTGAGAGGCAGAGGCCTGGTGGGTTGCTACAGCCACTACCCATTCCCAAGTGGAAGTGGGAGCACATCACCATGGACTTTGTGTCTGGACTTCCACGATCTTCTGGAGGAAAGGACATGATTTGGGTCATTGTTGATCGATTGACCAAATTGGCCCACTTCTTGCCTTTCAAAGTGGGTCTGTCTACGGAGAAGCTGGCAGAGTTATACGTGTGTCAGATAGTCAGATTGTACAGAATTTTGGTAAGCATAGTCTCAGATCGGGATAGTCATTTCACTTTCCACTTCTGGAGGAGTTTGCATGTTTGCTTGGGTACCCAGCTCAAGTTTAGTACCGCTTACCACCCCCAGACAGACGGACAGTCAAAAAGGACCATCCAGACTCTTAAGGATATGCTTTGCACATGTGTGTTAGACCTCGAAGGTTCTTGGGACGATCATCTTCACCTGGTTGAGTTTGCTTTCAACAACAGCTACCAGGCCAGTATAGAGATATCACCATTTGAGGCTCTATACGGACGAAAATGTCGCACTCCTTTATCATGGGACGATGTTAGCGAAAGGATGATGCTTGGGCCGAAGATGGTAGGGGATGCGGCCGAGAAGGTTAGACTGATTAGAGACAGACTTCGGGTGGCTCAGGATAGGCAGCGGCATTGGGCGGATAGCCACCGGAGACCATTAGAGTTCGAGGGTAGTTTCAGTTTCCTATTGTGCTTGTTTGTTTTTGTTTATTTAGTTTTGTGTGCTGAGTTTTTGTTTTATGTCTAGGCTGGTGATATAGTGTTCCTGAAGATTTCCCCGGCACGTGGTACGATTCGCTTTGGCCGGGGTGGGAAGCTTAGTCCGCGCTACATCGGGCCTTTCACTATCCTTGAAAGGGTTGGTGCAGTAGCTTATCGACTAGACTTGCCACCTACGCACGAGGGAGCGCACAACATGTTCCATGTGTCACAGCTGAGACGGTACGTGGCAGATCCTAGCCATGTATTGGATCATTCAGCGATAGAGGTGGGACCTACTCTCAACTATCCAGAACAGCCAGTCGAGATTCTGGATGGTAGGAAGAAGGTGTGCCAGAACCAGGTTATACCCTTGGTTCGTGTTACACGGAGGCACCACTCTCCAGGTGAGTCTACCTGGGAGAGAGAGAGGACGATATGCAGGAGTGTTTCCCTTATCTCTTCGAGCCTTGAGAGGTATAAGTTATTTTGTTTCTGAATATGTTCCTATGATTTTGTTTGTTTTAATTTCGAGGACGAATTTTTTTTTAAGGTGGGTATATTTGTCACTCCCAATTTTCATGGGCAGGGGTAAAATGGTCATTTTGCATTTTTGGATATTTTAGAATTATTTACTTATTAATAATATTATTTGGAGATTATTTAAGTCGGGTTCGAATTTTATCTCATTTCGACTTGTATCGGGGACCAGGGTAGCTTAGACTCTAGTTGGGACCCATATATTAGTTAGACATAGCCCACCAACCACACTAATTAAGTTAGAGAGGTTAGGCTAATCCCACTTGATTAGGTTAGTCTAATTAGAGACTCAAACTTGACCCTTTTAACTCCAAACCCTAATGTGACTTAAGTTGACTCAATGGAGACCAGGGGGGTATATCGGACTTTTCAAAGGGAGAAAAGGGGAGCATGTGGCCAGCCAACTTAGGGATAGATAACCCCCATCTCTTCATTAATTATAGCTTCTATTTTCTTCTCCATGTGTTCTTTCCCAAATTATAGAGCACCTCTCTTTGATTTGATCTCCAAATAATTCCTTTCCTCCACCAAATCTTCTATCAATCTTCTTCATTCAACCAAGGAAGGGTTCTAGCAAAGTTTGGGAACAAGTTGCCTAGAGGAGTGTCCATTTGAGAGTATCATTGGGATCCAACTCCCAATAGGTAAAAACCATCTCTCTATTTTGATTTTCCTTCCATTTTAATTAGTTTTGCATTCAATAGGACCACCCTCATGCATAAACCACCATTAGTATGGATTTAGAGGCTCTCATGAGTCCTCTCTAGAAAGTTGGGTTAGTTTTGGTGTCCCCATGGAGAGTTTCCAAGAGGAGGCACTCCATGTGTTTGATAGAATGTCTAATAGGATTATTTATGTTTTAATTTCAGTTTTAGACATGTTAGAGGGTGTATTAATGTTAGTTAGGATGGTTAGAATGAGTTTCATTTGGATACCCATGGTTGAATCATTTTGGTTTAGCCTACATGTCTCATTTTGGCCTCTACATATCATTTTTATGCCTATTTAAATAAGTGGACTATTTTATATACTAGTGGTTATGTATGTATTGTTGTGGTTGTGTGTGTGTCATTTGTCTAGGTGGCTAGAGAAGTGCTTGTGTTAGAGGAGGAGAGAGTGTCATTACATATGTGACTTGAGTGGTGTGTGTGATTAGTGTTAGTGTTCATGTGAATGTGAGTGTGTGGTAGTTGTGGCTCAAGTGTTTGAGTGTGTCATTGTTTTGATGTGGGAGAGTTGAGTGTGGATGAATGAGGAAAGGATAGAGAAAGAAGGTGGAAAGAATAGATGTGAGAAGAGGAGGAGAGGTGATGTGAGTGTGTGTGTATTAGGAGAAGAGGGTGGTGAGGGCTGTGCTGCCCCAAGGCAGCAGCCTCATTCACAGGAGGCAACAGCAGCAGTCCCCATAGGGGACTGCATCACTAGCAGCAGCAGCTGCAATTATAGCACCAGTAGCAAGGGGTGGGGGCACCATATTGCCCCTATTGCAAGCCCTTTTTGCCTCTATATAACCCCCCCAATTTTAATACATAAATTAGTCCTCCATTTCAGCATTTCATTTCAGTCCTCATCCCATTCCATCATCCATATTTCAGTCCATTGCTTCACAATATACCTATTCAGCCCTTTCACTTCATAACAGTTCAATAGTCCACTCATTCACAACTCAAACACAGCCCACATTTCATCCATTTCAGTCTATTACATCCCTACTTCATGGTCCTATGATGTCTAGTATATATGTGTGTGTGAGTGTGTGTCTAGATGTATGTTAGAAGACAAGTTATCATGATATGGTATGTTAGAGGGTAAGGTATTGATTAGAAATGTTAGTAGATGTTAGAGTGTGATAGCTAGCTTGTTAGATTTAGTATTAGATATTTGTTAGAGTTTGAGTTGGGGTGGTATCGTAGGATACTAAGTTGGTATCGTAGGATAAATAGGATTTACCCTATTTCAAGTTAAGGTATTAAGATACCTTCAAGATACCAAGGTAAGTATCAAGATACCGAGATATGGTATCGAGATACGAGGATAAGGTGTTCCAATACCTTAGCAAGGTACTGGAGTTGCAATAGGGTAAGGGCAAGGTAAAGGGTAAGGTAAGATAGAAGTTAAGGTAAATTCCTACGTTAAGGCAATTACCCCAAACTAAGATATTGGTATCGGGATACCATTTTGACTTACATATGAGATATCTTGGTAGGTAAATGTTAGGAATGGGTTGGCCCCCTGCTTTTGAATCCCGTGTCATGACATGACATGTCCGGATCCATTATACTACTCGAGGATGGAGAGTTATTAGAGGTTATGTGATCAATACCCTCATGTCACTATTCTTGTGCTCGTGTCACCCTCACGGCACTTAGGGTGTAGAGAGATCTTATATTTTTTATGTTCGCTTTCCATGTTGGCCGACTTGACCCTTCTTGGGATTTTTCTATGATAGCCGGACCAAATGGAATAGCATGATCATGTGTCCCAAGCCGATCATATAAGCTCTAATATCTCATGGCACCAGTTTATGTTACGTTTTTGTATCATATATCCCTGTTCTATTCTACATTCCTGTATTTCATACCATGACATGATATACAGTTTACATATCCTGTTTATATTTCTTGTCTTGATATTTTATCTTATTTTTTATTATAATTGTCTCTTATAGAATTTATCAATTCATATGGAACTACTGTTAGTGTTTGTATTTGCTCATATCCTGACAGGATAACCCCGTTGATGTTTACAGATGATCTAGAGGCCGACTGCTCGACCTTCTATGGCTATGGCATAGATGGCGAGTACGACTTAGATATTCCCGTAGAGCCGGTGCTCTTAGAGGACGCTCCGTCTGTTTAGACTAGTTAGATAGGCTTGCATAGACTGTGATCCAGCTAGTACTTCAGACTTGTATTATACATATTATTTAGGTTTTTGTTATGTTTTTAACTCTAAACCTGTGTGGGATCTTGCATCTATTTCCTGTTATTTCCTTCTATCCTATTTTCCATATTTCGTGCTATCTTCCTTAGATGTCTTATGATTGAGTTATAACATTATATACCTCCGTGCGAAGATGACATGCACCTTTATATTGTGTCTAGATGTTGTATGTTATAGACGACCTATACAGCGTTCTACCGCCGATTCTGCGACGTAGGCTAGAAGTACCCACGTGCTCGTGCCCCTACTTAGGGTGTAGGTCGTGACAACTTGATAGAAAGATTCGTCAGGCGGTCACTATTAGCAGGGTGACATCTTATGCGAAAATACTTAAAATTGCCCAAGGAATCGAGAAGGATATAAAGCCCGAGATGGACGAGAAGCCGCAAACCAAGAGGGACAAAGAACTTGGCACCAGCAGCAGCCAGAGCCCACCGAAGCGACACCACCAGACGAAGACGCTTCCATCCCAGTCACCGAAGCAGATCCAGACGGCTCACTTGTGCTTACTGCCACCACCGAGAAGATCGCTTCGAGGTGTGTCATAAGAGATTGAGGCTATGCTTGTTAAGCGGATCGCCTGCCTACCAGATCAAGGACTGCCAGTAGGCCACTGATCGCAATGCCCGAGGAGTCCAGGGCCACAGTAGAGGGACCCACCTCTCCAGACTCAGCTGCTGCATGAAGCACAGCTGGAGGGACGAATCTACCTCATGACAGCTGAAGTGGAGACTATTTCGATTTCGGATGAGTACTAAAGACTGGAGGCATTCTCGCATGGTTGAAGAAGACCATGGATCGCTACTCTTATCTTCTAGACTTTCCTAAGATTTGTTTATTTCTGATTCGAGACTTGTTTCAAAGGTCTCTGTATATTATTGTTTGTTCCTTAGTACCAAGTAACTCATTTTTGGACCTTTGGTTGTTTCTTAGTTCATAATAATTCCTTGTTTGATTAGTACCTAACAATTCCTTGTTTGCACTTTTATTGTTTCCTAGTTTCTAATAAACTCTTTGCTGGATCTTTTGTTCACCTCTACCATAACCCCTGAAATTTCGAGGACGAAAATTTTGTATGGGGGTTAGATTTGTAACTCCCTAAATCCATTTATGTATATTTTAATTATTTTTTGAATTTTTTATTTTTAGGAAAGTAGTATTTCTAATAAAAATTTAGTTTTGAGTAATAGGTCTAATTCTTAAATAAAGTTTGTTTATTAGTGTTACTAATAATTACTTATGTTTAGTCAATCCTGATTAGGATTAGTAACAATTTTGATTAATCTAGATTTATTTTGATTAGTATTAAGGATTAATTGTAATGATTTATTAAGAATATTATTTATGGATTAAGATTTATTTTAACTAGTTGGTTTATATGATGCCCACCAAAAGCCTTAGGCTTTGGATCGTGGGCTTTGGCCTACATTTTCTAGAGGGAGAGAAATTAGTTCAATTTTAATTAATTCTAGATTACTAATTAGCTGGTAACTTATTACTGTAATTACTTATTTAGTTAGTTATAAAATTGGTTACTAGTTGTTACTAATAACCCCAAATCTGATTGTAATTACTGGTGTGCCATCAAAAGCTGACTTGTGGAACACCCTAATATTTTATTATAAATATGGGGCTAGTTATTATTTTACTATTATTTTCTCCTATTTTTCTGATAATGTATAATCACACTATTTTACTGCTTTGCTGCTGTCGGTGGCAGAGCACCACCACCCGCCACCTTCCGCCATCACCTCCGGCCACTGTGACCTCGTCGGAGATCACAATCCGCCGCAGAGCAAGGTGATCACCATTGTTCTCTCAGTCCACTGTACTCCTTCATAATTTCCTTCCGATTTTTCCTTGAACTTCATCATTGTGTCCCGATCGGACTGATCTGTGTCGCTGCACCCCGGAGGAGTCCCGTTAGTCGGAGTTAGCTGAGGCCCCACCACTTCACGTCGTTGTAGTTCGTCGCTACTGTTCGTGCAATCGCTCGAAGGACCACGCCACCCCTCGAGTTCGAGCTTCCCTCGGGGACAGTCATCGGAGCTTGCTCGCTTCGTCGAGCACAAGGACGCTCAGGATCACTTCGTCTAGACGATCGGGTCGCCACGAGCCCCACTGCCTCGCTGGAGCTCCAGATCCACCTTTTTATCAGTCGTCGGATCTCCGATCGAGCTGCATGTTGTAGATCGAGCCATCACCAGATTTGAAGTCATCTTGGCGAGCTCTTCATCGTCATCCTCCTCTTCTCCTTCATTCTTCCTTGAGTAGCTAATGGATCCCGATGTCTGCATGCCTTAGATCCTCTACCGGCGACGACAAGCCTCGCCTTCGTTGACTGCCAGAGCATCATCTCCACCACCGGACTACTTTTCGACAACCAGTTGTCACTTCACCGACTATCGCACCTTCTTGGTTCTCGTGCCGACGCTTCGAGAGCAGCTTTGACGCTTAAATCCCTACGTCGACCTTTCGAGCTTCAAACGGTCACCTCGAAGGCAATGTTGCCCCTTTGAGAAACGAACCATGCCACGTCGATCTGACCGTTCGAGCCGTCGACCACTGCTGTTAAGCCGATCAAGGTGAGTTCCTTCATCTTCTCATTCTCGTTCCTTCTCTTCTTTTTTTGCTAGGATTTTCTGTGCAGACAAACTATTAAGGTTTATGGGCGGACACCGGTGAGGAAATTATAGGGTTTTGAGGTTGGAGAGAAGGAGCATCTAGGGTTTGTGGTTCTTCATGGTAGTTGGGGGGTTAGGAGTATAAATTAGGGTTTGGATGCATTTGTTCTAGAGAAGGAGTAAAAGAGTTCTAGGGTTAGGGTTTCGTCAGTAGCAGAACTGAGGAAGAAGAATTATGGTTTCTTCTTTGCGGCTGAGTGAGTAATGTGAGGAGAGATACTGAGGAAGAGGTTTTATAATAAGGGTTAGGGTTTGGGTCGATTAGACCGGGTCGGGTTGGGATAGAGTTGGGATGGGAATTGAACTCAGTGTTGGACTGAGTGTGTGAGTTGGAATTTGGACTTTGATTTACTTGGGCTGGGTCAGTAACAATTGGTTTGGGCCTGTAGTCTCTATAGTTGAGAATAGAATTAAATACTAATTGAAGAGTGAGGACTGTATTGGGCTGTCAGTTAGAAGAAATTAAGGAAAAGAGTAAACATTTTACAGTTGGGTTTATAGTTTGGGCTGAGTCTGATATTGGGTTATTAGTTTAAGGAAATATTGGAAAACATGTATGGAGACAGCAGAAGGGTTAGGGCTATGGTTTGGGCTTGGGCCAGAACAAGAGTAAGGGCTGGGTTTGTTATTTCTGCTCTATAAATTCAATTTCATAAGTTCTTGTTATCATTAATAGTATCATTATTAAATAATTTTAGTTGATAATTAACTATGGTCATTAATATTTCTTAAGTACAAATAGTAAGATTTACTATGTATATATATTTACTCTTGCTAATATAAATTGGTAATATTCTAAATATAGTTGTTACTATTTCGTTTAAATAAATGTACTTTGTTACTAATTTTTATTTTTATTTAATTTACAATAATTACTATTTTGAAGGTATTGCCTACTATATGTTCTATTCTATAAATAGCTAGAGTATATGTATAGTTGGTAATATTTAATTATATTTAATTAGTATTATTCTAGGAGTAAATTGTTAGTGAATGATTTAAACTCTAAATTATTTTCTAAATAGTAATATATTATTTTTTTGATAAATATATATATGTAGTTAACTAGAATATGATAATTAGTCTTAGCATATAATAACTAGTGTAATAGTTATCTAGATTAGCAATATTTAGCTAATTGTCATTATTTAGAATCTAATCAATTCTCCCAATTACTCCTAGGTGGACAGAGATTTATGCTTTTCTATTCTCGATCTTCCAGATGAATGCAAGTACTTCTATGGTTTTGATTAATTTACTTCATGTCATTTTCTTTTTCATATTGGACATATTGTTACATGACTTGGTCTATGTTTTTGGTTCATGTTCTCTACTTGTATTTGGGGATGGGGAAATACTATGAATATGTGACCAAAGCCAAATATTAGTTAGGCAATGCATGATAGCGTAGGTCTCACATCGTGCACGTGGGTTTCTAAGCCGTACCATTACTTGTGCTTCATGATCTTACCCTAGCCGATCACATACTCTAGTATGTATTTCAAAAATTAACATGTCATGATCTCTTGTTTTATAGTGTTAGTTTATGCATTTACAGTTTCATGTGCATCATGTTTTTCTTATTCTTTACTTGTTCACCATGTTGTACTTGTTTCATTATCGTAGATTGTACTTTGATCCGCTCCTGATTAGATATGTTGCATGTAAACTTGAGGATATTATCCAACTATTATGGACAAGAGTCCGGGATCTTAGCTGAACATGATGGAACCATGACTGAAGACTTAGAGGCTACAGTTTTAGTTTTATTACTTAGACTTGTTTAGAGTTTTACTTTGAATATTTTTACTGTGAGTTGTATATTTATTCTTATTACTGGATTTATCTCTGGTATTATTTCTTGTATAAGTTGTAATAATGACTGGTATTATAGTGAGTCTCTGGGACGTTATAGATGCTGTAATGTTTATTTTATCATATCACTTGGATTTTTCCTTAGACTTGTACATCTTACTTCGTTGTGTCTCCTAACGAAGGTTGGGCGTGTCCGACTCGTATACGATTATTTGGGAGCGGGTCGTGACATATTTTTAGTGGTGGCCCATATAGGTCCATCCTAATGGTACTAAGGCTATAGTGTACTATTAGGGAACCTGCTAGACTAAGGAAAACTCATCACAACACAGGATCGGAAGAAAATGGTTATGGTTATTAAGTTTGGTTATATTTTACTAAGTTTGGTTATACTTATTATTATTAGGTTGCTTATTTCTTTAGGACATAGCAATCAATAGTTTTTCTTTCTATTACAGGATGGTCACGACGTGGAACACCGGAACCACTGAGCCTACTGCACCCGAAGTGCCAGAGCTTCCACCGCCTCCTCCACTTCCTCAGACGATAACTCTCGACAACACGCAGCTGATGGAGATCTTCCAGAGGTTCATCAACTCCCAGAATGATCAGGTTGTACAGTTTAGAGCCACAGTTGCGGAGGCACTCAGGACCAAGGAGGCAGCTCACCAGCTCTGCCAGCTCCACCAGCTCCACCAGCACCCCTATCAAAGCCGGGGACTGCTAGAAATTTTAAGAATCTCTACCCCAAGGACTTCTGCGACATCGAAGGGATTCTCTACGCCGACGAGTGGCAAGATAACGTAGAGAGGCTGCTTCGGATCGCCCGAGTTTCCACAAATCTGTAGGTCGAGATAGCTAGCATGCAGCTGTACGACGTCACCACAGCGTGGTTCAGAGAGGGGCCCAGCTAGCCGCTCCCACTACAAGAAAAAAGGGCTTTCTTGATGGTTAATCCCCGATAAGAAATGGTTATCTTGACGGTTTAGATCCGTCAAGTAGGCCAGAGTAAAGAAAAGTCTTCACTTTTCTTGACGGTCTCTGACAGAACTTTTTTTGACGATTATTAACTGTCATATAAAATATTTTTTCTTGGCCATTTTTAGCCGTCAAGAAATCAGTTTTAAAAAATCGTCAACGTAGTTGAAAACTTTTCTTGACTCCGGCCTAGATGACGGTTAAAAACCGTCAATGAAAGGCTCTTTTGTAACAAGATTGAGTTAATTGTTGACGTTTTATAACCGTCAAGAGAAGCTAAATTTTGTAGAGCCAAAATTCTATTTATAATTATATCTTATGAATCGAACACAGATATGTAGAAGCATGAAAAATACTAAAGAAATTGACTCATGCGGCCAGGAAAGACCCATGCGGCTCAGAAAACGCATGCGGCTCAGGGAGTCATGCGGCATAAGGAGCTATGCGGCCGGAGGCATTCCATGCGGCTCAGAAGACACGTGGCGTGACAGTGCTCCCCTCCGATCCATGCTGCATTAATCGCTTTGACGGCTGACCCCTCTGAAAAGTTGACAGACCTGACACCAAAGCAGGTAATTATGACTCTGTCATGATGATGAATCTCTAGGGAAGAGAAAGAAATCTCTGACACAATCCTCCGAGAACAACAAAATGCCACGTGGCCCTGCCACGTGGGTGTGCTTATGCAGCTCGAAGTGAAGACTTCCCATGCAGTTCAGAGTGAAACTGTCCCATACGACTCGAGTGGAATCATCCCTATGCGGCTCAAGAAGATCATGCCCATGCGGCTCAAGCAGACACACCATTATGTGGTTCATGCGGCTCATCATATGGTTCAGAAGTCTGAAGGAGGGGGCCACTGCCCAGACAGTCCTGACACGTGTCCCAAGTCTTATGCGGCCCAAAATTCATGCGGCCCAAAATCTCATGCAGCCCAATCTGTATGCGGTTCCAGTCTCATCATTGGCTCTCAGGACACGTGTCCTCAGCCGATCAATCTCCCAGATTTATGGCAATCCAAGATCGGGTCGAATCCCAATTATCTGGGGCACGTGGCAGGAGAATAAATTTGATTTATTCGCAGATATGAGAGAATCATTATAAGGAAGATTTATGCCAATCAGCATTGATTGCTAATGGGGATTTGGTGTAATCTACCCTTAATGGTTCTGATTCGTCACAATCAGAAACGAACGGCCTGGATTGATCAATCCCCAAGCCGTCGCCATCTCCAAGAGCTAATCATTGGCAACCCTAGCGATCACATCCCACTATTATAAATAGCAAGGTGCCATTCCCTTGTAATATATAGAGAGATATACAAAAAAGAAACCAGAGAAGAATACGTATACACAGAGAGACTTCCCCCATAGTCAGAGAGAGAATATACACAGAGAGAGAGAAGTCAGGAGAGCAATCAGAGAGAGAGCAAGAAGGCATTTCTTCGTCAACGACCAAGCAGATCTTCCCCGAGTCAAGGCTGCGTACCGATCGTCCAAGGAGTAAGGCAGAGCGGCCGTCGCTTTCCCGAGCCTCTATCGTCACCCCCCAGAATCTAAAATAAACAATCGTACTTAGACTGCTGTACCTAGGTTTTCGTCCCTAGGCTTTCTTTGTACGAGCGAGTTTGTATTGTGAGTCTAAGTTCAGTCCTCCGATAATTGTTCTGTACTTTTACAATCAATGACAAACACGATGGCAACTCTGCTGGGGACTAACTTCTCCACGGCTGAGGAGTTGGTGACGCAATCGGACGCAGCCAAACTTGGCTCTACACAACAGAAGATGGTCGTACGCTTCGACCAACAGGCGTTCGAAGAGATGCTCTCTGAAGGTAGCACTGGCCCGGTCCAGAAGCGCACCCGCACCATAAAGGCTCGCAAAGAGTGGAGGCCAAAATCATTTGCTCCTCCGTAAGCCCTTGATGGGGTGCTTTCTATTGCTCAAGATGGCGAGAAAGACTCCCCTGCGGCCCCACTTCAGACCGTAGACAACTCTGCTGTCCCCAAGTCCGGCAGAAGAAAACACTATGATGCTGGACTTGCAGGGGCAAAGAGGAACTCTACGCGGTCCGAGCCGCAGAAGAGTATTAGCCGCAGGGAGAAAGCCCATGCGGCTACAACCGCCGACCGCATAAAGAAAACTCATGCGGCCACATCTGTCAACCGCATAACTTATGCGGCTACAGTTGCCAACCGCACGGATAAGACTCATGCGGCTATTAAAGTCAATCGCTTGCAGAAAACCCATGCGGCCACAGATGCCAACCGCATACGGTCAGCCTGCACGGTCGTGACTCCTAACCGCATAAAGACTCATCCTACAACAAAAGACAGCCGCATGCAGACAGCCTTCACGGTACCCGATGCTAGCCGTATAGCATCCGTCCCACGCTTCTCTCGATCAGTCTTTGATCGGCTCTCATGCGGTCCTGACTCTGATCATTATCTGGATGATAATCCAGACTCTGTGGTATTCGACTTAGACTCCTCCTATTACGCACCCACAAGTGCTAAAAGGAGGAAGTCTAGGGCAGCGCGGGCTCATCAAGTCCAGACGACTGCCCCAACCTCTGACTATCGGGGTGTCCCGCTGATTGTCGCGCGGGCCTCTGATGGGAAGTTGTATAAAACCACTCAAGTCCAGCCCCCGGCGGCAAACGGACAAAGTGGTTCCTCTGACCTGCGTGAGGTTATCCTCCACAAACGCAAGGAAAGAGAAGAAGCTTCGGGATGTAAAGAGCCCTCACACGGACATCAATGCACCCAGATCATCGTCAACTGCTGTTGCAGCAACGCGGCGGTGACGGAAGACCGGCCATCCGTCTTCCAAAGACTACATCACCCGAGCTCAGAAGACGAGGCACCTCTTGTTGTCTCCTGTAAATCCGCGCAGAAAGTTCTCGCCAAGGGAAGAGGGAAGAAAACGAGCATCTCCAGCCCAAAGGTGTCAACTACTGCAGCTAAGAAACCGTCGTCTAAAGGGTTATCCTCCACTGGAGTATTTCAACACACCCGTTCGAAGACGAAAACTGCTGCAGTAGGAAGTTCGTCGTCTGCAACATTGGGGGTCGTCGGAACTGGGGGTAGCACTCCTCCAAACATCCACGACAATCCGGCATTCCAGAAATACGGACTGGAGGAAGCAGATCCTCCGACGGATACAACAGATACCGACGTCCCCAAGGACATCCTAGACGAAGCAAGCTCCGATGCCGGGGGTAGTGTTCCTTCCGAGTCTGAACCTGAAGAGAACATCTCCACATATCCTGATGATTTCTCGATGCACGGGTACGACTCGGAGGGTACATCCTCCACCACTCCTTCCGTCACTCCTCATGTGAAGACGGTGTTCATGACAGACAGCAATCAAGGCGGTTCCGGTAATCGCCAGCGCATCGACACTTTGGAGGCCATATTGCACGCCTTGGTCAAGTCTGTAGACGAGATCAAAGCGGCGCTTCCTAATCTGCAGGGGGTGACACCTGGCCAGACAAGCACGGGTCCCCCAATCAACATAGATTCAAATTCGGTGGCACCAAACCCGGGCAATAATCCTCCCGAAGTAACGGCTCCGACTGCGACAGATAAGACCCGAGAAGTAAGGAGAGAAGTTCAAGAGCTCCGAGCCATGTTCCACGCCAGAGAAAACGCTCAAGACCTCCGGATACGGCAACCATATCCTGCTGAATGGAGGGATGTTCCCTTTCCACCGAGATATAAGCCGTTCAATATCAACCCATATGATGGCAAGACTTCAGCAAGTCGGTACATCACTTACTTTGAGGTCACTACCGACCATCTCCCCCATGATGATGCTATCCTCACGCGGTTATTCATTGGGGCATTGGAAGGAGTCGCGTTCGATTGGTACCGCAACCTGCCGGACAATTGCATCCATTCCTTCGCTGGCTTCAAACGCCTGTTCTTGGAGAGGTTCTATGAGGTAGGGCAGGACGTCACGATGTCTACCCTCATGGACGTCATTCAAGGAGAGAAAGAGCTGACGAGGAATTACATTGAGCGGTTTCGTCAAACCGCAATGAAGTTACCATCTGGCAACCCGGACTCCTCCTTGATCGAAATTTGCCAAAAGAGACTACTCCCAACAATTAGTCTCTGGATGGGCGAGAGTCAATTCAAGGACTGGAAGGCTTTTATCATTAGTGCTACAAGTGCCAAAGAACGATTAAAGAAGGCTCGCCAACTGGGATTACATATCTCAGAGGGAGAGAACAAAGGCAAGCGTCCCAGCACCACCAACGACAATGGGGGTAGCCCCTCCAACAACCGGGACAACAGAGGCAAGCAGGCTATGGTGGCCGATACAGCCCAGAAGCCTGAGTCGCAACCTGCGGACAAACAATGGCCTCAAATCACTTACTCTTTTGAAGACGGTCACGTCAAGCCTATCTTGGACATGCTCATACAAGGAGATAGGATTCAGCTTCCTCCACCGAGACGGGATCCTCGGCCGGCTGATTTGGAGAACCCAAAGTTCTGCCATTACCACCGCTACGTCCACTATGCTACGCACGACTGCTACCAACTGAAACGATATATCCAGAACCTCATCGATTCGAACGCTCTGGCCATCGATTTTGAGGAGGTAACCGTGGCAGCCAACATGGTGTCCGTACAATTCGGCAGCTTCCCTCCAACCGAGACCCAGGATGGGGTTATACCCATCTCTCTGGCAACGATGGAGATTGCTAATCTCCCGCCTGCTCAAGCTGCTGGTCTAGTACCTCTCACCACATCACGAGGGAAAATCATGTGGGTCCATCCGGACCTAGTCCACGAGGTAACTCAGTCCACTCCATCTTCTAAAAAGAAAAGTGGAAAAGTCAGATCCTGTCGTACCACCTCAGCAGATGAAGAGGAAGTCACGGCCGTTGTTACTCGATCCGGAGCACAATCTCAACCTGTGGCAGAAAACTCGACTGATGATCATCCGCCCATTACCACGGACGCTCCGGGACCGGCTCAGCCTTCGACGACCGACAAGCCTAGGCCGAAGGAGACTCGCTTCGACAAATCCCTCCGAAAGGAAACATCTCAGGGGCTGGAGAGGCCCTACAACTTCGACATCTTGGCACAATTGGCCAATACACCGGCCAAATTGTCCTTATATGAACTCCTGAGGCTCTCGAAGGATGTCCGTACAGCCTTGAGCGATGCACTTCAAAATGCCGACGCGTACCTGGCTCAGGTCAACCTCACGGGAGAAAATTAGCCCGCAGACCTCCAAGACAGTGCCTGTACGGGAGCAATGCCCAACATCGTCTTCACTCCACAAGACATGCTCATCAAGACTAATCTACACGATCGCCCATTATACTACACAGGCTACATCGGCGACATAAAGGTGGACCAGATGCACATTGACCCTGGGTCTTCCATAAGCATCATTCCAAAAGGACTACTGCATCATCTTCGCATCCCGATGCATCGCCTGACCCCTACAAATACCGCCATCAGCGGGTTCAATTCTGGCAGGAGCTACCCAATCGGGAAGATCCGTCTGAAATGTCGGATTGGTGATCTCCAATCAGAAGTCACTTGCTACGTCATAGATGCCGACACTTCATACAACATCCTTTTGGGGCTCCCTTGGATACACGATTACATGATCGTGCCTTCCACGCTACACCAATGCTTCAAATATGTCGACAAGCACGGCTTCGTGAGGACAGAATTTGCTGACATCGATCCCTTCAAAGGGGTCGAATCTTATTACTCGGACTCCTGCCTATACGAAAAGTCGAAGAGGCACCTTGAGGGAGGAAATGAACAAACTGATGTTGAAGCAACCACGGGATCAGAAGAGCCTCTGACGATCCACCTCCAGGCTCACAAACCAGGCAATTCTGCACCCCTTACGGCCACGCTGCGTAAGGACGCGATCAGCCTCTCGGCACAGGAAGAGCAGTTGAGAATCCGGCTGCTAAGGTCCGGCCAGGTACCGAGACCCACGACAGGGCCACTTACCATCAGATTGCCGAGAGTCGGTCAATCATAAACAGAGAAGCTCAATCCCTCCGATAGGCCTCTGACGATACGCCTGCCTAAGAAAGGTCGTCACCCCGATGCGAGGTCTGACACTTCAAGCGAACCAGCCACCCCTCGCTCCACATCAAGTGCCAGACTGGGGGTTGCTAGTCTACCGACAACCCCACGCTCCGCTCCGTCAGTTGAACCTCTGAAGATCAAGCTGACTAGGACGCCCTCTCAATCTTCATTCACACAGGGGGTAACCGAAGAGGAACCAGAGCTAGCCAAGTATGTGGCTGCCCACACTGACGCTCCCTCCGCAAATGATGTAATCCTTCTAGAAAAGATACCTTACTTCATCAATAAAGGGTTATCTTTGAACTACACCGAGCTCAATAAGCTATGTACAATGTATGCTATGGAACACGGTATAGGCACTCACCTATATACACAGGTGACAAATGTGTACACCGCTATCCAACTTACTCCAGTAGAAGACGCTTACCGAATAATCGAGGGAGGGGACCACCCAATCATCTTCGGCCGGACGAACAACCCGCATCCCCTCGCCATGGAAGAAGTCGACTTCGGGTCAGATGCCGGAAGACTGCCTCTGTATCTCTATAGCCCTCAATCCAAATATCTCATGCAGAAACAGGGATATGATCTAGAGACAACGCCAGGACTGAACTACGGCACTGGACGACGATTATCTTTGAAGACGCCAGCCCCGGCGGGCAAACCACGGAACTACTATAACAAAACCCGATGCGGTATAGGGTATATAACGCCTACTACGACCCCTGAAAGCTCAGATGAAGAATGCGACTGGCAGTCACATTCAACCGGATCACCGACTTCCGACTCAGATACCAGCATCGGAGATGTGTTCAGACAAGTCATGTCAGTCAACATGGCATTCACCGACGCTTACGAGGAAGACGAAGACATCTCCGAAATCCTTGAGATAGAGCCATGGGCCCAGCAATTAGACGCACAATGGGAAAAGCGGTTCGAACTGAGAGAACCTCCTACCGAAGATGAGGTCATACAAGTGGATCTCGGCAGCAAATCTTCTCCAAAACCGATCTTTATCAGTAAAAGCCTAACTGACGAAGAACGAGAATCGCTGTTAGTACTTGTCAGAGAATACATTGATGTGTTCGCCTGGAGCTATGAAGACATGCCGGGGTTAAATCCTGACATCGCTCTCCACAAACTCAATATACGGCCAGATGCAAAGCCAGTCAAGCAGCAACAACGACGCTTCCGCCCAGGCATCATGGACGCGATCGAAACTAAAGTCAACAAGTTAATAGCCAGCGGCTTCATTCGTGAAGAGCAACATCCTGATTGGGTCGCCAATATAGTACCCGTCCTCAAGAAGAATGGGAAGATTCGAATCTGCATCGACTTCCGCAACCTGAACGAGGCATGCCCCAAAAATGAATTTCCTCTTCCTATCACAGACATCATGATCGACAATACATGCAGCTTTGAACGTATGTCATTCATGGATGGATTCTCCGGGTACAATCAAATCAAGATGTCTCCCGACGACGAAAAGCACACTTCATTCCGAACCCCGATTGGCACATATTGCTACACAGTCATGCCATTCGGTCTAAAGAATGCTGGCGCTACATATCAGCGAGCCATGAGTATCATTTTCAGAGAACATTTGCGCAAGATAGTGGAATGCTATGTCGACGACATCGCCGTCAAGAGTCGCCATAAGGAGGATCATCTGCAAGACCTGAGAACGGTGTTCAACTTAATACGAGCCCACAATCTGAAGATGAACCCTACAAAATCGTTCTTAGGCGTATCCAGCAGGAAGTTCTTGGGCTTCATCATCACTGCACGGGGTATCCATGTAGACCTCGAGAAAACGAGGGCAATCATGGAGATGGGTCCCCCGAGAAATCTCCGTGAACTTAGAGGCCTCCAAGGAAGGCTAGCTTATATCAGGAGGTTCATTTCCAACCTCTTCGGGCGATGCCGACCGTTCACCCACCTCATGAAGAAGGGAGTCTCATTCGTATGGGACGAGGAATGTCAGCGTGCTTTCGATGACATCAAAGAATATTTATCAAATCCTCCAGTCCTGGTGGCCCCGGTCCCTGGAAAACCATTCCTGCTCTATGTGCGAGCAATGGAACACTCCCTCGGTGCCCTGCTGGCACAAAACAACGACGCAGGCCACGAGCAGGCCATTTACTATCTCAGCCGAATGATGGTCGGGCCCGAACACCGATACACCGCTGTGGAGAAAGAATGCCTCGCCCTGGTATTCGCCATTCAAAAGACGCGGCACTATGTCACGGGGCAAACCATACATGTGATCTCACGAATCAACCCTCTCAGGGTCCTCATGACCAAACCAGGGGCACTCAGCTCCCGCCTCGCTACATGGGCGATATTGCTGTCCCCCTATCATATGGTCTTCGTCCCGCAGAAGGCTGTCAAAGGTCAAGCCCTGGCAGACTTTTTGGCGGCCCATCCAGGATCGGAATCATCCAGAATATACGAAGAAATCCCAAATGAGGTCGCCGATTCAAATACAACCACCCACGATAACATATGGCGAATATTCTTCGATGGCGCTTCAAGAACCGGACCCAAGGGAAACATCGTCGTCGGAGTCGGAGTAGTATTGATCTCTCCTACCGGGCTAGTGATCAATCGCGCCTACTCTCTCACGGAACCCTGCTCTAACAATGTGGCCGAGTACAACGCTTTGGTCATTGGCCTCCAACTCGCAAGAGAACTGGGGGTAGAATACCTTGAAGCATACGGCGATTCGCAATTAATCGTCAACCAGATTCGGGGGATGTACGAAGTCCGCCATGAAGACATGATCCCCTACCACCAAATAGCGATCAACATTATCTCATCATTTGAGGGATTCTTCATCGAACACGTCCCCAGACTCCAAAATATCGAAGCTGATGCCCTAGCAGGACTGGCTGCTTCCCTAGCAGTGCCGAACCACTCTCATCATTCGGTCGATGTAATCGGCCGTGAGCTGGTCTACCCCAAGAACAACGTTCAAGCCATGGCGAGTTATTCTGCTCAGATGATCGACGAAGCACCAGACTGGAGACAACCATTCATAGACTTCGTGGTCTACGACATCCTACCCGAGAACCCGAAGGAGGCTATTTCTATCAGACGACGTTCTCTCAGATTCTTCTACGATACAGAGACAAAAATGCTGTATCGCCGCTCCTACGACGGATTACTACTTCGGTGCTTGTCAAACGCAGAAGCCAAAGAAGCCGTGCAAGAGGCTCATGACGGTGTCTGCGGGGCCCATCATCCTGGCCCTAAGCTGCAAGATCGCCTTCGCCGGATGGGCTACTACTGGCCCACGATGGTGGCTGATGCGATAGATTATGCCAGAAAATGCAAGGCCTGCCAAGTCCACGCAGACTTCATTCACCAACCATCCGAATTCCTACATCCGATAGTGGCGTCCTGGCCATTCGAAGCATGGGGAATGGATATCATTGGTCCAATCACCCCACCTTCCTCCCGAGGACATCGCTTCATACTGGCGATCACTGATTACTTCTCAAAATGGGCGGAAGCTGTCCCACTCGTAGAAGTCAAGACTTCAAACGTGATCAGCTTCCTTAAGCATCACGTCATCTATCGCTTTGGACTGCCCCGAAGGATCATCCATGATAATGGTCCGCAGTTTGCAAGCCACGCATTCTATCGGTTTTGCGATAAGCACCGCATTCAGAATGTCGCTTCGACACCATACAACCCGGCAGCAAATGGGTTAGCAGAGGCATTCAACAAAACAATCATCAAACTCCTCAAGAAATTTGTCTCCTCCAACAAACGCGACTGGAACGAGAAGCTCGGCGAGTGCTTATGGGCTTATCGCACCACGGTTCGAACAGCCACCGGGAATACACCATTCTCTCTGGTATACGGGAGTGAGGCAGTTCTCCCATTAGAGACTCAGATTCCCTCACTCCGAGTCGCCCTCACTTATCAATTGACAACGGATGATAACTACCGACGTCGACTACAAGAGTTAGAGGCCTTAGATAAAAAACGCCTCATAGCTCAGCAAAGGATCGAATTATACCAAGCACGCATCTCAGGAGCCTTCAACAAAAAGGTCAAAGTCAGAACATTCCAAGTGGGCGATCTTGTTTTGGCAATCAGGAGGCCAATGGTCATGACTCACAAGACCACCGGCAAGTTCCAGCAAAAATGGGAAGGCCCATTTATCATCGAGGCCGTGTTCTCCAATGGTGCTTACCGCCTCGCCAAGCAGAACGGAGACTTGCTCATGTTGCCCGTCAACGGCAAGTTCCTGAAGAAATACTATGTTTAAACAACATTTTCCAGAGTTTTGAGTCATGTGCCCACTGGTACCACTGAACTCAACCCCCTAATTTTCTAACTTATTGAGTCACGTACCCTCTTGTACCGCTGAACTCATATCCCAGATTCCCAAGTCATGTACCTGCTGGTACCTCTGAACTTACACTTTGATTCCAACATTCACAGATTTTCGAGTCATGTACCCGCGTGTACCGCTGAACTCATGCCCTTCTTCCATAAACATACCCCAAATTCCTAAGTCATTTACCTGCTGGTACCTCTGAACTTACACTTTGATTCCAACATTCATGGATTGTCGAGTCATGTACCCGATGGTGCCTCTGAACTCACATCCTGGTCACTCTTTCAGGTAGAAAGTTATGTATGATCATACCGCTGAACTTTCTTCCTACAAGAGATCCTCCCTCATGATCTAATACCTGCACTCCCAGTGCACAACAAAGGTAACGGATCCACAAATTTCCAAGACGACCATGTCCTCATCACCTCTGAGTCGTCCCATTTCTGCCAAAAACAAATCACCCCTACATAGAATTTCCATGTCCTCATTACCTCTGAGTTATTCTATGTACCCCTCTCCCCCCCCCCCCCCCGTCAAAGAAACCCTCATGCTCACCATGTCCTCAGCACCTCTGAGTCAGTATGATTGGTTCCTTTCTTTTTAAACTTGTTGTCCGTATCCAAAACCAGGGTACGTTAGGGATAATGGGTCCACGCAAAATGTCCCAATAAGAGGATTATTACAAAGCAAAAGAGTGAAGCAAAAATATATATTCCATTCATTCAGAAATCGGTTACATCCACACGATTGCAAGCAAGTCAAAAGAGTTCTTCATGAAGACAAGAAGAAAGGCGAAACAAAAAAAAAGACTACAAACAAACATCCACGAGAAGCCCCTACATCCTAGTTACAGGAGCGCATGTACCATTCCCTCAACCACCTCACATATGAAGGATGCAAGTGAAGAGCATCCTCGTCCAGAATAGGAGAAACAGGGTTCCCAGCGCTGCCACCCTCAACAGTCTCGATATTTGGAGAGTTGTCGTTCCCCTCAGGCGCAGGTTCTTCTTTCTTCACTTCCTCCTTAACAGAGGAAGATCCCTGGCTGATGACAGGAGGCTGCGGCTCCTCTGACGCCGCAGTCTCAACATTCGGTGGGGATACTGCGAGGACCAAAGACGAAGAAAATGAAAACAGTCAGAAATATTCATGCGGCTCGTTTTAGACAAGTCTCATGCGGCTCAGTCATAGGACGCGTATGCGGACCATGTAGTTTGAGAAGTTCACGTCAAAGTCGTGTACATGAAGCATACAGTGAAGCAGGCTCTGCTAGGGTTTCAAATCGACTACCTAATCCTTACCTTCGACGGCAATATGAACATCAAAACGAACGGGGGGCACGACAGTCGAGGGCGAAGCCGATTTCTTACTCCTCGCCACAACCTTCTTTACAGCCTTAGAAGCCCTGGGTGCCATTGTTGTCTGATGATCAGAGGAAGAAAATACGACAAAAATCTGAGTCAAGAATAGTCTAAGAGAGAAGACCGTCCAAATGCCCTTCTATTTATTGACGGAGAACTGTGGACCGACGCCCCGTACAAACGCGATCAGCTCTTCGGTTATTGAGCCAAACCAGCCATTTAAAGACTGAGCTCTTGGGATCCTGTCCCAGAAAGATCCACACGCATGGCATAATGACGTGGCAAAGAGCTTATGCGGTTTAAATGACCATGCGGCTGATAGCAACTATGCGACTCAGATGGTCGGGAGGCAGAAATTTCTATGCGGCTGGGCCATCCATGCGGCTGAGACGCCCCTGCGACAGAACTTTCCATGCGACCAAGATATCCATGCACGACCAGAAGAATATCCAGCCATGCTTCTTATTCAAAGTATTTCAATTTTGCAAATTAAAAACTTTGAAGGGGGTCCTGTAGAAGCATGGAAAATACTAAAGAAATTGACTCATGCGGCCAAGAAAGACCCATGCGGCTCAGAAAACGCATGCGGCTCAGGGAGTCATGCGGCATAAGGAGCTATGCGGCCGGAGGCATTCCATGCGGCTCAGAAGACACGTGGCGTGACAGTGCTCCCCTCCGATCCATGCTGCATTAATCGCTTTGACGGCTGACCCCTCTGAAAAGTTGACAGACCTGACACCAAAGCAGGTAATTATGACTCTGTCATGATGATGAATCTCTAGGGAAGAGAAAGAAATCTCTGACACAATCCCCCGAGAACAACAAAATGCCACGTGGCCCTGCCACGTGGGTGTGCTTATGCGGCTCGAAGTGAAGACTTCCCATGCGGTTCAGAGTGAAGCTGTCCCATGAGGCTCGAGTGGAATCATCCCTATGCGGCTCAAGAAGATCATATCCATGCGGCTCAAGCAGACACACCATTATGCGGTTCATACGGCTCATCATATGGTTCAGAAGTCTGAAGGAGGGGGCCACTGCCCAGACAGTCCTGACACGTGTCCCAAGTCTTATGCGGCCCAAAATTCATGCGGCCTAAAATCTCATGCAGCCCAATCTGCATGCGGTTCCAGTCTCATCATTGGCTCTCAGGACACGTGTCCTCAGCCGATCAATCTCCCAGATTTATGGCAATCTAAGATCGGGTCGAATCCCAATTATCTGGGGCACGTGGCAGGAGAATAAATTTGATTTATTCGCAGATATGAGAGAATCATTATAAGGAAGATTTATGCCAATCAGCATTGATTGCTAATGGGGATTTGGTGTAATCTACCCTTAATGGTTCTGATTCGTCACAATCAGAAACGAACGGCCTGGATTGATCAATCTCCAAGCCGCCGCCATCTCCAAGAGCTAATCATTGGCAACCCTAGCGATCACATCCCACTATTATAAATAGCAAGGTGCCATTCCCTTGTAATATATAGAGAGATATACAAAAAAGAAACCAGAGAAGAATACGTATACACAGAGAGACTTCCCCCATAGTCAGAGAGAGAATATACACAGAGAGAGAGAAATCAGGAGAGCAATCAGAGAGAGAGCAAGAAGGCATTTCTTCGTCAACGACCAAGCAGATCTTCCCCGAGTCAAGGCTACGTACCGATCGTCCAAGGAGTAAGGCAGAGCGGCCGTCGCTTTCCCGAGCCTCTATCGTCACCTCCCAGAATCTAAAATAAACAATTGTACTTAGACTACTGTACCTAGGTTTTCGTCCCTAGGCTTTCTTTGTACGAGCGAGTTTGTATTGTGAGTCTAAGTTCAGTCCTCCGATAATTGTTCTGTACTTTTACAATCAATGGCAAACAAGATAATATCAATATAATCCAAAACATCGCAAACATCAAAGAACGTGTCCGTACACTACAAACATTCAACCTCATCCAAATAACCAAAGTATATGATTTTTGTACAATATCTTAAATATCCAAAACTTATATTTATACAAGTAAACCAAATACATCTGAACCCAGAGCACGTCCCACCCATCACAATACAACCTTCATTTGTCATGTAGTTCCTGAAAAAAAATAAGAGAAATAGATTTAATCAGTGCATGTTTGTACAAACTTATATCAACTGTATCAGAGAAACAAAAATTAAAAAATAGCATACATCAACTGTATCATCATAGAACACATTTTATAAAAATGGGCATATATTAATAAAAAACCTATATTAATTGAATTCATAATCAGAGTACATATATCTAGGGGTGCAACTCGGGTGGGTTGGGTCGGGCTTGAGATCAACCCGAGCCCAACTCGATGAATCATAAGCCTAGTCCGAGCCCAAGCCCGACCCGACCTTGGGTTCAACATATAAAGCTCAAGACCAAGAACGGAGGATCGGGTTTGGCTCGGGTTGAACTCGGGTTTGATCGGGTCTATCGGGCTCTAGTATAATTGAATCAATTTTAAACAAAAATAATATTAAACACATAGTCAAATAGCAATCAAGTCTTCATCATTACAAAATACAAACTGAAATAAGATTTAGGATAAGGAGTTGAAGAGTTTGGGTGAAGAAATTTAGGATTTAAACTTTTTATTTGAGAAGTTTGACAATATATATATATTTTTTATTTTTAGAAGTTTGACAATATATATATATATATATATATATATATATATATATATATATATATATATATATATATATATATATATATATATATATATATATATATATAAGTCGGGATTCGGTTTCTTTGGGTAATCTGACACATGAACCCAAGCCCAACCCAATTTATGATCGGGTTCAAATATTTGAACCCAAACCCGAGCCCGTACCCGACTATCTACAACCCTAACCCAACCCATTAACAGGTTACCCGATCGGGCTCGGGTTTAGCCCGCCCGAGTTGCACCCTTACATATATCAAGTGTACGACTGCTTGGTATCGGTGACTAGACTAGTATTTGACCGAAAGACGGTAGCTGACCTTATGATATTCTAATTGAAATACGTGCAAAGCACCTACATGTAGACTAGTGTGTGTGTGTGTATATATATATATATATATATATATATATATATATATATATATATATATATATATATATATATATATATATTAATTTTTTTCGGGTAACCCGACACATGAACCAAGCCCAAACTGATTTATGATCAGGTTCAAATATTTGAACCCAAACCCGAGCCCGTACCCGACTATCTACAACCCTAAGGTCAGCTACCGTCTTTCGATCAATATATATATATATATATATATATATATATATATATATATATATATATATATATATATATATATATATAATCGAACCTCGATTATGTTCATGTATAGGCGCAAAATGCCGAAGCCATTACAAGAAAGCACAAAACTGCCGAACGGCAAAAACTAAAACCAGGAGGGAGCGAAGAGCTGCTCGCAACCCCAAAAGGCGTCAGATGTACAGGGTATCCCAGAATCCCTCCTTAGCATGCTTGCAGAATCTGCTAATTTGCAGGTCTGTCTGAGGACCTCTCTGATCAGTTGGTTAGTATTGTATTGGCGTCCTTCGTATCTGAATTTGTTGCGATTCTTCCATAGGAACCAAATGCAGGCGGCTGCAACGATCTGGTGGTCATGCAATGCTTTGTCCCCAAGTGGCAAGAAGATGGTTGAAGCCCCCTACCTCCTGGTCCTGTCTGCTTCTGTACGAGATGAAGGACCACACCTGTCCAGCTAGGTCCCCCGCATACAGAACATGTTCGGCGGTCTCAGATTGGTGCTCTGAGCAGCAGTGACACCCTGAAGCTAAGCTGAAGCCGATGGTGGTGAGCGCGTCGTCCGTGGGGATCTTCCTGTGGAACGCTCTCCAAATCAGAAACGACCATTTTTTTTGGGATGTAGGCATGCCAAAAAGCGGCGGTGATGGTGGTGGCACTTCATGGCCGCGAGCCGCTCTCCTCGCTAAGGCGAGCGTGAAAGTTTCGTCGGATGTGGGAGCCCATTTCAAAACGCCAGGGGTACTCGTGATCTTAAGACCAGAGGCCACGAGGCCCAAGGCCGTCTCCGCTCCTAACGATTCCCTGACTCTGTCGCACTGCCATCCGTCCTTTTTGTTCCACAGGTCCCGGATAACGCTATTGGTGGGGGGTAAGCGTTGTATGCGGGGGAGGGACGTCCCCGATCTAGCGTTTATAGATGGTAGACGAGACGCCAGAACCTAATTGAAGACGAAAGAGAGGCTCGGACAGGTGTCTTCCGTAGAGGATGCGGCGCCAGGATGCTGATGATCTATTGTTGGAGTCTATGGCAGAAGGATGTGAGTGCCAAAAATATCTAGCTTTCATAAACCTGGCCCAGAGAGAGTTGATCGTGCGCATCTTCTACCACAACTTCATGAAAAAAGCGTCAACGATTTGCGTCAATCTGCTGAATTCCAGCCCTCCATCCTCTGTAGGACTGACCATGGTGTCCCAACTGGCCCAATGGTGCTTGTCTTTACCGTCGTTGTGGCCCGAGAAAGAGGTGGCGAAGAGGGTCTCAATGGAGGTGAGCACTTCTTAGGGGGAGAGCAGGCGGCCAGGGTGTAAATGGGATGGAAGAGAGGACGTGCTGGATCAGGATCATCTTCCCTCCCATGGAAAGAATAGCGTTGTGCCATCCTTTGATTTTTTTTTTCTTCTGATTTTGTTCTCCATCCCTTCGAAGATATCCGCATTGGATCTGTCGTACACCAGCGGGCATCCTAGATAGGAGAACGGGGGATACGCTACGGAGAAGGAAGTGATTTTGGAGAGTAAAGCGGAGTGGTCCCTGTTGGCTTTATGGTGGGTGTAGATGATGCTCTTGCTGGCGTTGACGCGTTGTCCGGAGCATCTAGTGTATCTCTCCAGGGTGTTTTGAACCACCTCCACGGAGCCCACGTCGCCGGAGGAGAAAATGAAGATGTCGTCGGCGTAGGCCAGGTGGGTGATGATTGGTCATCCGGTGGTGGTATGGTAGTGTTGGAAGCGGGAGGTGTCCACCATCCTGTTAAGATTTCTGCTAAGAGCTTCTGCGATAATGATGAAGATGGTGGACGATAGAGGGTCACCCTGCCTGACACCTCTGCTCGATTTGAAGAATCCCTCTCCTTGGCCGTTAATGACCGTGGAGAACCAAGAGTTGTTGATGGATCTAAATACGATGTCTATCCAGGTTTTCGAGAATCCGAAAGTCCTGAATACCCAAATCATGAAGTGCCAGTCCAATCGGTCGTATGCTTTCTCTATGTCCAGCTTGATGGCGATGTTCCCGCCCCTAGCCGAGAATTTCATGCACGTGGCCATATCCTGAGCCAGCAGGATGTTGTCTAAAATGTTCCTACTGGCAACAAAGCCGCTTTGCTCCTCGGATATTATCTTGGGGAGAAGGCTGGACATGCGGTTTGCGATGATCTTCGATATGATTTTGTTAGTGAAGGTACACAAGCTAATAGGGCGGAAGTCTTTGAACGTCTCTGAATTCTCCTTCTTAGGGATGAGGATGAGGTTGGCGCAGGAGATCGAATTGGAATATCTCACTCCTTGAAAGAATGCGGTAGCCGCCTCGAGAAAATCTAGTTCGATAATGTCCCAGCAAGAGCTGAAGAAGACTCCGGAGAATCCATGTTAGATTATATTTGTAAATGTAAATATGGCCTATAAGCCCAAATATAGACACTATATATTGCAACAAACCCTAACAATGAGAACAAGGCATTATTATTTCCAACATGGTATCAGAGCCTCCATAAAAACCCTAGCCGCCATCTCCCGAAAAACCCTAGCCGCCATCTTCCTTAACGCGCCCGACCACCGTCTTCCTAACCGCGCCCGACCGCCGTCTTCCTTAGCGTGCCCGACCGGGAGTCAGCCGCGCCCGACCGCGCCATCTCCCCGCGCCCGACCGGAGCAAGCCGTGCCCGACCGCGCCATCTCCCCGCGCCCGACCGGGAGTCATCCGCGCCCGACCGCGCCATCTCTCCGCGCCCGACAGGGAGTCAGCCGCACCCGACCACGTCGGCCTGACCGCATCTGATCGCGCCAACGCCCGATCCGCCCGATCCGCGCCCGACCGCGCCCGACCGTGGCCGCGCCCGCGCCTGACCACGCCCGACCATATCCGACAGCGACCGCGCCTGCCCGCGTTCGCACCCACCGCGCCTGACAGCGACCCCTACTCGCCCAATCCGGCGCACCGACCGCGGCAGGTTCGCCGTGAACCCCGTTCATCAGCGGCCGATTCGTCGCCGACTCCGTCCTTCAGCGGCCGATTATTATCTAAAATGTTTGTGAGCAAGATCAAAAGGCCCAGGCACGCGTTCGCTTTGATTGAGGACTCATGTCTGGTACTTGATTAGATTGAACCTTTTCCAAATGAGGAGCAATAAGAAAATCAAACTTAACCATCCAAAGTGCAATAGCAGAAGTTATTTGTGGCATAGTCTGAAAGTATACAACGATCTCATCTAGAGTTGTATTGGAACCAAAAGAAGGATTGGTTTCATATAGCCATTCCTCGCCTATGGCCCCCACAAAATCGGAAGGAACCTGCAAAAGCTCACCGTAATAGCCTCGCATGTTCCTACTTCTTCTCAACTGGCTGACATCTTCACCAAGCCCCTTGGAAAGCATGTGTTTGATTCTTTCCTTCCCAAGTTGGACATTTGTGACTTACATGCTCCAACTTGAGGGGGGGTGTTAGATTATATTTGTAAATGTAAATATGGCCCATAAGCCCAAATGTAGACACTATATATATTGTAACAAACCCTAGCAATGAGAACAAGGCATTATTATTTCCTACAATCCATCCGGACCAGGAGTACTATGCTCGTTCAGAGCCCATACTACAAATTTGACTTCCTCCGCAGTAGGGGCTAGAGCAGCTGGAAGTTGTCGGATTCGTCAATCAGGCAGGGGACCTTCGCAAGGAAGTCTTCGTCCATGACAATGGTTTCTTTAGAGAATAATTGGAAATAGTAGTTGACAGTGGCAGCTTGGATACTCCGTTGGTCTTTAAGAAGGAACCCGCTCTCGTCGGTGATTTGGTGGAGGTTGAGTTGTTGTCTGCGTCCCTTAACACAGGAGTGAAAGTAGCAGGAGTTTCTGTCCCCTTCGATGTCCCAAGTGAGCCTGGCTTTCTGTTTCCAAAATTCAGTTTTGACTTTCAGCCAGAATTTGAGAAGCGCTCTAGTGAGGTTGAGGGAGCAACGAGCCGCCGGGGATCTGTCAGATTCATAGAGACTCTCCGCATGGGTGATATTGTCCTCCGCCATTCGCACAGCTTGGAAAATATCGCCGAACGCAGTCTTGCTCCATGCCGTGAGTGCTTTTTTCGTTGCTTTGAGTCTGGCTGCCACCCAGGAGACGGGGTCGGGGTCGTCGGGGGTATTCCAAGCTGCCGCCACAATGTTTCTGAATTGGGGGTGATGGCTCCAGAAGTCGAGGAAACGAAAGGCTTTCTTGATCTGGTTGGTGTTGTTACTGATCTCAATGAGGGGGAATGGTCTAATTCCGTGGAGTTAAGGTAGGAGAGGTTGGAAGTGAGGTCCATGTCCATCCACATGGTGTTGACCAGTGCACGATCCAGACGGAAGTATTGCCGCCGAGAGCCTTCCTACATGTTGCACCAGGTGAAGGCATTGCCAAAGAACTGAAGGGGAGACAAGTGGTTGTTGAAAATGAAACTGTTGAAGTCGTTGATGGCCATCTGCGGTGGCGGTCTACCCCCTGACTTCTTTTCTCTGCAAGTGATTATTGAAGTCTCCCATACAAAGCCACGGGAGGTTGAGGAAATTAAGGTAAGTGTCCCTCAGAGAATCCCAAAGCTGTTTGCGTTCTGGGATGTCGCAGCTGCCGTGAATAGCTGACAAAATGGAGCAGGTCCGGAGCATGGGGTGTTCCACCCAGCACGAGTGCGCCTGTCTCGAGTCATGGACGGTGTCGAACTTGATGTCTGCCGCAAAAAGGATCCAAATGTCGTTACAGTTGGCTACAGCGGAAGGGAAACCGAGCTGGAGCTGGATGGATTTGAGTTTTTTGTGTGGGGTTTTGGGTTCGATGACCACAAGAATATCAATCTTGTGGGATTTCTTGAGACTGATGAGTCTTCTAAGTGTTGGTTTCTTCGCCAGGCCCCTAACATTCCAAGAAAGGATGTTAAGCATTAGACATCTTGTGGTGGGAGGAGGGGTTTGTGAGCTTCGCGGCAGACCTAGTGGTCATGGCCGTGTGCTCTTTGTCAGTTTTCTTCTTCCTGTTTGCTTTGTGTGGCCCAGATGCTATGGTCTCTGAGCTATCCTTCGATATGGACTTGCCTTTGGTAGGGGCTACGATTTCCTCCGATGGGGTGGCTGCTTCCTCCAAAGGGTGCATGTAGGCCTCTCCTTCAATTTCTGCAAGGGCTCCAAAGTAGTTGTTCGGGCTGAGGAGCTCTGCTTCCGTGACTTGTTGAAGCTTGGCCACTGGGGCTGGGCCAATGTTGGCTAAGGCGTCCGCGCAAAAGCCCTCTGTGAGGTGGGATAAGGGGGTGTTGTCTGGCTCGTGTGCTTCTGTGTTTTAGGGGCTGGGGGGTTCTCTCTAGACGGAATCTCCTCCCAGTCGTTGCCCGGGTTGTCCTTGTTGACCACCGGGGTAACCTCTAATGACTCGTCGGTGATGGGGAACTCTGTGGTGTCGCCTGTCGTAGCATACGAGAGGATGTTGAATTTATTGGTGAGGATGATGGTCGAGGGGTTGTAGGAGACCATGGCTCTGTTCATGGTGGGAGGGGTTGTGGGCTGGAAGTGCTGACGATGCCGTCGAATCGGACGTGAGAGTTTGGAAGTGGAAGTATCGGGGGTTGAAGATTTTGGGGAATCGGCTTGTTGTTGTTTCTCTTTCGATTCGATGTCTTCTTCAAATCTTGATGTGCTCTAAAACACTGCTCTGTGGAGTGGCCTCTCATATGGCAGTGTTTGCAGAAGATAACGTTGTTGTCGTAAACGATTGTCTGAGTGTGCAACTTGCCACCAAGTTCAATCTGAATTTGTTTTGGTAGGTCCTTGGACAAATCGAGCTCCATACAAATTTTCCCGTAATTACCCCTGGAGAGGTTTCGGGTCTTTTCGGCCAAGGCCACGAAAGTCCCGAATGAGCTGGCGATTCTTTTCAACGCCGCAGGGGAGAAGCAGATTAGGGGAATGTTGGGAAGGGTAACCCAGGCCGAGACGATCGCCGAGTCTACTTTAGTGTTGAACTCGGGAGTCCATTTGATGATGTTCATGCTCTGGGTGTCGATCTTGTCGGTTCCTCTCGACCAAAACCTTTTTGTGGTCTACATCGGAGGATAAGTAGAGAAACATGTGTTTGGGGTCTAAGGAAGCGACCTTGTATGCGGAAGTGAGGCCCCACCCGGCGAACGCTTCCTGTACTCTTGAGAGCTTCGGGCATCCGCTGGGAAATTTGAGGACGCAGGTTTGCGAGAAGGTGGTAGATAAGGAAGAGATTTCGGCGATGGAGAAGGGGACTCGAATCGCTTGGCCGTCTAGTGGGCAAGGAAATTCGATCTCTGGGAGTTCAATCTCCTTGGCGAGGTGGGCGAGGATCGTCGTGCGATCTGTCCTGAGATTCTTGGCGTACGACGGGGCGGGGAGTGGGAGAGTCGTGGATGCGGTGGGTGGCACGGTGGGTGGCTCCATTGCAAGAAATGGCGCCAAGGCCGAAGTAAGCGCTAAGGGGTGTGAGGTTGGAAGAAAGTGAGCCGATGGGAACAACGCCAACAGATCGTCGGTGACAGTAGGAGGCGCCGCGAGGGTGACCGTAAAGCCCACGTGAGGAACAAGCGCCTCTGTTGGCGAGATATGGGCTGCTGAATTGGAGGCGCCAGCAGGGGCTCGCAGCTAGGTCCTTGGGTGCCAAAGGTGTGGTGGCGCCCACAGCATAGGGCGCCAACTCCCATGCATGTATCGGCTGGGAAGGAATGGCGCCGCCTTCTAGGGGCGCCACAGCAAAGGCACAATCTGGGGCAGTGTCAGCAAGGCTGACCAGATTGATCCCCAATGGCTTTGCCGAATAAGCACCACCATGGGTCACACAAGGCGCCAACGCCTGATCTGAAGATCCCAATGGCTTTGCAGAATACGCGTCGACATGGGTAACACAAGGCGCCACCACCGGAGAGGAGTCAGGAGAAAAGCGTCGAACCAAAATACCGCCCAAAGGACGATGCTCGTAAATCGAGGTGGCATTCAAAAATTGAAATTGCTCCGAAAAGAGGGCTAGCACGGAATCCGAGGGCACTGCGACTGCTACCTCTGCGAGCAAGGGAGGCTCATCCTTCGCCCACTGTGCCACAAGAGCGCCGACGGGGAAGGCCACCTGGGGGGTGGGCTAGGGCCCACGAAACTTGGGGGAGCAATCTGCCGAGACGTGCAGCGGATGGTGGCGTCCGAGGACGAGCCAACAGAGAGAGGAGAAGAGGAGACAGGGGAGACAGGTCGGGAACATGACCCGAGGGCTGGGGGAGAGATGGAGCGGACGGAGAGGGGTCGGGCGGCTGCGCGAGGAGAGCCAAGCAATCCGGAGGCTACACGGAAGCCGAGGAGGGGGGCAGCAAGGCTGAGCCATGAAGAACTGCGAAGAAGACGAGATGAGGGCGACGCCGGGGAGCTATAAGCGGAGGGGGGACCCCCGCAGGGAGTGCACTGCGAAGGTGGCGTCCCGCGGAGGAGCAAGCCATCTTTTATATATATATATATATATATATATATATATATATATATATATATATATATATATATATATATATATATATATATATATTATCAATACATCCCAAACAACTGCATTGAAAATGCATTGGAAATTATGAAAGGTGTTTACTTTGACTTTGTCTTTACATGTTATTTTGACTTCGGCTTTAATCTGAACCATTGGATCAACATCCAATGATTCAGATTTGGGATGTATCGATACAAATTTTTACATGAGATATATTGAAATTTTTTCCATATATATATATATATATATATATATATATATATATATATATATATATATATATATATATATATATATATATATATATATATAAAATAAAAAAATAAAATAAAAATATTTATATATATGGAAGCGGATCAAAAGCCCCCTTAGAAAACCCCCTAAAAACCCCTCACTCTAATTCGTAATATTAATGTTAATATTAATGTTAATATTAATGTTAACATTAAATACTAAAATTAACATTAAACTTAACATTAAAATTAATATTAACATTAACATTAACATCAATATAAAAAATTAAAAAAATAATAATTTTAACATTAACATTAATATTAACATTAATATTACGGATTAGAGTGAGGGGAGTTTTTAGGGGATTTTCTAAGGGGGACTTTTGATCCGCTTCCATATATATATATATATATATATATATATATATATATATATATATATATATATATATATATATAGGGAGCGGATCAAAAGCCTCCCTTAGAAAACCCCCTAAAAACCCCCTCACTCTCAACCGTAATTTAATATTAACATTAATGTTAAATATTAATGTTAATGTTAATATTAATGTTAATATTAACATTAAATACTAAAATTAACATTAAACTTAACATTAAAATTAATATTAACATTAACATTAACATTAATATTAACATTAATATTAACATTAACATTAATATAAAAATTAAAATTAAAATTAATATTAACATTAACATTAATATTAATATTAACATTAATATTATGTCACGACCCGATCCCAAACTAATTGGGTCGAACCGGATCATGCCCAGCCTGCACCGTTGTTGAGACGGCGGCAGTAAGCTGTTCCAGTAGCAGGTAACCATACAACAACACTATATTTGTCACAACTCAACATCGAAAAATTAAAACTTTATTAAACTTGAAATTTAAATACAACTGAAAGATGTTCTGAAATGAAATAACAAAAATGGAAATAACAATAATGCAGAAAAAAAAAACTATCTATCAGCCGGATCATCGGCCTCAGTCCCAACGTCCTCCAATGGGGACTCTGGCAGCACTACTGGGTACAGGACAGGGTCGTAGTAGCTGTTGATTAACAGCTCAGCATCCTCAATGTCCCCTAAAAATGTATCGCCAGTCAGGAGGGAGCAAAGTACAATTCATGCTAATTTAAAACAGTTAAAGTAAATAATAGAATCATGCAGTTTTAAACAGTTTAAAGATGAACAGTTTTCAGCAGTAAAACAGTGTGATTTGAACAGGCAATGAAATATGACCGGCTTGGGTTTGTTACAGTAAAGGATAGGGGATTTGTTACAGTATGGTCATACTCATTACACTATTCCTCCAGTCCCCAGTAGTTACAGTGCTCTCAGAGAGAGTTTCGTGTTTGCATCGTGGTTTAAACTTGCAGTAAAGCGATTAATTAAATAACTGTAAACTAACACAAACTATACTTGCCTCAAAGGATTTGACTAGAGAGGTAGAAGACTTCGAGACAGGAAATCAGAATCGTCCTCGAATTCCTACATTCGAGAAATTGATTCAGATTCCAGGTTTACCAATCTAGCTACGCTAGTTGAAATCTCTATTTGTATCCTAATCCAATTTTAATTCTTTTAATTAACAAAACACAATTATTTGTGCGTTGATTTAGTACAAGGAAAAAAGATCGTTTTAAACTTTTGAATTCGGAAAACTTCGTCGATACCAGATTTAATTATTAATACTTGGTATTTTCATAGTTTATAAATATAAAGCTAATTCTCTTATTTAGTGAGAAATACATAATTTTTAATTAAATAAAAACTGATAAATTTTAGGTGAGAAAATTTTAATTATTTTTATACGAAAATACTTTTTATTCAATTTTACTTGTTTAATACAAAAACTCGCAAAACGAGAAATAACTAAAATCTAAGCTACCAAATACAATTACAGACCACAGCCAGCTGGGCTTATGCCCATTACAATTTATTTACATAAATTGAAATAAGACAAAACTGTCGTTAGTCCTAAACTTTAAATATGAATAAAATATGATCAGAATTAAATAGTAAAAATAAAGATAAAATATAGAGTCTCAGATATGGTCCAATCCTCAACTGGGCTAATGCCTCAACGTCCGGGCGAAGCCGGTTTCGTTTGCACTTAGCCGGGCCCATTGACCGATACGGTCGTCGCCCAAAACCAAATATCAAATAAAATTCCGAAATCCATTTTAAATTCATTTTTAAAATAATCTAGAATTTACGGAAAAATCCGGCAGCATCACCTCTGTTTTTGGTCAACCCAAAAACTGGAAAATAGCGCCGATAATTTTCCTGCAAATCCCAAACCAGGAAAACCCAAATATGTATATGTATAATAATCCACAACCAAACCACAGAATAATCGGAACGACCCGAAATAATTTCGGAAGTCCGATTCCAAACCAAAAGCGTGTCAGAACGCTACCGAAAAAAATCCGGAAAGCCAAAACATACCAAAAATCAATTCCCGAAATATTCCGGAAATCCAAAATAATCCACAGAACCTTTCCGAAGGTTCCGGAAAAATACGACGTCGCTAAAACCGAATTCCCAAGGGGAATCGGGGACCATTTCTCATCATAGACTATATGAAGAAGAGACGGGACAGGGGTTATACCTCAGGTTGCTCGGCTAGAGCTCTCAGATGAAAATAATGAAAGAAATGGAGATCCGGACAGCAATATAATCCCGGGACAGCGTCCAAACTGGAATCCAGCTCCTGGTCGGGAACAGAAAGTCCCAGAACGCGAATCGGGGCGCTGCGACAGCAGCGAACAGCAGCAACGCTGCCACAGAACAATGGATCGGGGCGCGCCGGAACGACGCAGAAGCAGGGAGGCCGAGCTAGGGCTCGGGCAGGAGGGGGCTGCGGGATCCGGGGTCGGTCGCCGACCGAAGGGTGGCCGACAGGGGGTCGGGCGCGCCGGGGACGCGCTGGGCGGAGGCCGGCCGGTGGAGGCGACGGCGTCGGGCGACGTCGGGAGGAGGGAGGCTGGCGGGTCCGCGGCCAGAGGGGCGCGAAGGGGCTGGACAGGCGCGATCGGGCCAGGGGTCGCCGGCGGGCGTAGGCGCGGCGTCGGGGTCGGGAGAGAGGGGGTTGAGCGAGAGAGAGAAGAGGGTTTGATGGTGGGGTTGTTCTTTGATCCCAAAGAAGTGTTCTGTGGAAACACTTTAGGGAAGGGAGTTGTGAGGAAAAATGTTAGGTGAGGGAGAAGAGAGTTGTTCTGGAAGGGAGTTATAAGGGAGGTTCTCCTCTGAACGTGGGGAGAAGTGTGGAGAGGAGAATAAGATGGGGAGAGAAATAAGGGGCTGGCTATGAACGTGGGAAGAGGGGATTGCTGGTCCCTCGTGAACCAGCTCCTCAAAATTTTTTTTTTTTTTTTTATTATCCAAAACAGATTTTAGGAAAAGAAAGTAATGGGATTGGGTTCGGGCTCAGGCTCGGGTCTTGGTTCGGACTCGGGTCTGGGTTTGAACTCAAAAATCCAGGTTATTAACTTTTGAAATAATTTTAACACTCAAAATTTTAATAATAATAATAGAAATACTAATAATAATTTAATTCACAGAAAATAGGTTTCACATATTAACATTAATATTAATATTAAATTACGGATGAGAGTGAAGGAATTTTTAGGGGGTTTTCTAAGGGGGACTTTTGATCCATCCGCTCCCTCTATATATATATATATATATATATATATATATATATAGCAGCAGTGTATGGTAACGTAGCACTTACAATGTAGCATTTCCGTAAAACTGACAAAGCAAGTATAATCAAGACATTTCCCTGATACTTGATGCTAACACTGCTCTTGATACATTTCCAATCTACCTAGTTCAAGTGACAGTATTTCAGAATCCTGATCAGCCAGGTAATAGATGAAGTGTGACTATACCAAAATAATTCAAATGTATTCTGGCAAGTATCAATATCAATAAATGGTCAGTATCATAACAGGACAATGGTTGGTAATTCTAAAGTTGGGGAAACATTACAGTAGTTCATAATGGGAAGTAGGCAATCAGTTTGGGGAGGTCCAAGTTCAACCATTAATAATTGTTCCTGAAGACAGTAGTAGCAACTTCTCCACTAAAGGAGCAAGGAACTAAAGATGTAACCATGTTTAGATCTAGGTAATTCAATATCTAGAGTAGCAGAAAAAGTTGATATCCATATAATATAGCTCGATAGTTGATACTAAAGGTAGCTAAGGGTAGGATGGTCTTCATATCCTGCAGTGCATTGCTGCAGCACTGCAGTGTGCAACCTGTAAACTGCAGAAACGCAACATTGCTGTTGCTGCACTGTATGCAAGTGCTGCTGCTGCACTGTATGCAAGTGCTGCTGCCGCACTCATCTGCCACAGAGCAGTCACACATACTGCAGTTAGTCCAAATCCTGTTGCTGCTGCTCCTTAGTGACAATTGGACACCCACGCACACTGTTGCAGCAAAGATTATCAACTAGGTTTGTAAGGTCCACGAACCCAAGAAAGTATAACTCATCTGAATATTATTATTTTTGTTAACAATCTAAGCTCAACCTCAAGAAAGGAAAACGTGCAAAGTCACCGGGATCCCCAATTACCATAATTGTGGCCAAATATAGTAAAGTGCATCAGTTCTTCAAAAAAATCAGGGATTACATAGCCTTGCTACTGATCACAGAGATATATATATACATATGCACATCGAAGAGTGCAAATATCCTACCTTAAGAATATTAGATGGGATATGATGACAACTACAGACATATGCAGCAGAGGACAAACATTAAATAGAATCAGAGTCTCAATACCTCTTTTGAGCATTGTAAAATCAGAGTGTCAATCTTTTTTAATGAATTCCAGGACAAGGACCATTGTACAAAGCCACATCTTAATACTCAACAAAGTGGGAATCAAATAAAGGAGAAACTACATAAATCTTTTCATCATATGTATAGAGACATGAAGAGAGATTTTAAAATTTGTGCATCATTGGTGCCTAAGAAGGAAACAAAGATTACTTGTTTAGGTAAATAATTCTTGTATTTAAAGCAAAGTGAAGCTTGTAGGTTTGTGCTTGATCCTAGAAACATGTTGGTTAAGTAAATATTCGAGAAACATAGCTACGTAACACTTGGATGCCCTTTCTTACTGCCTAGTAAGTGAAGCTTGTAGGTTTGTGCTTGATCCTAGAAACATGTTGGTTAAGTAAATATTCGAGAAACATAGCTACGTAACACTTGGATGCCCTTTCTTACTGCCTAGTTGCGGCTGTCGCAATGATGAAAATAATAGATCTTATAGAAGTCAAATTGTTAAAACTTGAAATCAACCCATACCAAAACATAAATGTTTGCTGAATATATATAAGCAGTATCAATAGTGAAAATAATAAATGTAAGAAAAATATAACTAAAGGTATTTGCTGGTGGTAGCGGTGCTGGGGTGGGGTGGTTGAACATATGATATCAATACTAACCTGTAGCATTAGTTGTTCCTTGTTTGCCTGCACCCTTACATAGCCAAATTCGCTACCGATACATAGAAAAGCAACGGACTAAGTAAAATGCCCACTCAGAAGAAAAAGAAAAGGAACTATCAGTAGCAAATAACAAATAGTCCTATATATATTCAAAAGATAGGCATTCTAATACTTTGAAAAATAGCCAAGAGGCGGTTGTTACAACATTTTAAATATCTAGGTAGAATATAGATAGAAACATTTTTTTGAAATGAATGATGGGATCAAGGAGATCCCAGCAAATTTCATATGAAGTAGATATATGGTTGCATAATTTAGAAAACAATACTGTTTAGGTAAATAATTCTTGTATTTAAAGCAAAGTGAAGCTTGTAGGTTTGTGCTTGATCCTAGAAACATGTTGGTTAAGTAAATATTCGAGAAACATAGCTACGTAACACTTGGATGCCCTTTCTTACTGCCTAGTTGCGGCTGTCGCAATGGTGAAAATAATAGATCTTATAGAAGTCAAATTGTTAAAACTTGAAATAAACCCATACCAAAACATAAATGTTTGTTGAATATATATAAGCAGTATCAATAGTGAAAATAATAAATGTCTGTTGGTAGCGGTGCTGGGGTGGGGTGGTTGAACAGATGATATCATACTAACCTGTAACATTAGTTGTTCCTTGTTTGCCTGCACCCTTACATAGCCAAATTCGCTACCGATGCATAGAAAAGCAACGGACTAAGTAAAATGCCCACTCAGAAGAAAAAGGAAAGGAACTATCAGTAGCAAATAACAAATAGTCCTATATATATTCAAAAGATAGGCATTCTAATACTTTGAAAAATAGCCAAGAGGCGGTTGTTACAACATTTAAATATCTAGGTAGAATATAGATAGAAACGTTTTTTTCAAATGAATCAAGGAGATCCCAGCAAATTTCATATGAAGTAGATATATAGTTGCATAATTTAGCAAACAAACAGCTCCCTGTGTTGCTCACAGTCGACACACAAGTTATATGGGAATGGGGTAATCCTCAGTGCAAGTCCATAGATCACTCACTATGTTAGGGAAAGTGTTTAAGGAGAATCCTGCCATTCCAATTATCACATGAACTGGTGTTGCTATTGTCATAAGTATCCACCACATCTCTGCCCTTTCTCCGTATTCCTAAACATTTTCTCTGATGTACGGCACAACTCCTCTCGTAGTTATGGACACGGCCGAAAAAAGCTAGATCAACCTACATCAAAAGCAAAAGAATTAATATTTTTATTGAAAAACTTCTTTTTGTCTTTTGAGAAAGTGAGAACTGAAAATTAAATTAAAATGAATCATATATTAAATAAGCAACTGATTCCTGTTTCATTTAGGTGGTATGAATGAATGCTATTATCTTCAATAATGAAGATGCAAATCTCTTCTTCCCTTTAAGAAATCTCTAAAACCTATCACAATTTGTTTCAACTTTTAATAGAGTACTTTATATTTAGGACCTCACTTTTTTGTTAGGTTGTTAAGCTTGGGGCTATACTATGGCTTGCAGTATCGACCGATATCGATCCATACAGTCGATACCGATACGGTTTGGCATGTTCCGATCCGTTACCGGCCGATATCCGATACTGACCGATGCCGACGTTAGGATCTCTTTCCGGCCCCATTATCAATAGCTTTCCCAAGTTGTTTCCTGTCTCAATTTTGTTAGTGTTCTAGTTTAGATAAATCAGGTGAGTATTTAATTGGAAAATTTTATTCCAAGCACTTCGTTAAAATTTCTATACCAATCTATGGGCTTATCTTCGTTTTATACTATCTAATTGCTGCAAGTTCCAACTTGGAGAAGAATTCAAGTGAGAGAAACGATATGTAACCTCTCATCATCCTCAACAAGAAAAATAACTAAAACAACAAAGTCTTTTCCTAAAGTTTTGGGACTGGCTAATTAATCCTTATCAATTGACTTTAACCTAAACGTATCAACTTAATGCTTCAAATATTCATAGAAGAAAATAGTTAAGTTTGCAATTTAGTATCCCACATTTTTAGAATTCACGACGAAATAATAAATGTTACTAACAAGCAGAGGAAGAAATTCATCTACTTGCTATGCAAAGTAGTGGGAGGGAAATGGCGTCAGAGAGAACCATCAGCTTACGAGAAACAACCATTAATTCCAAAGCTCAACGGTTTTGGGAGGCAAATGGCTGTTGCAACTGCATCATAGCATTTTAAGTTTTTAGATTTAGAACACAGGTTAAAGGGAATAATCTCTCACTTTAGGTGGTAGAATTGCTAGGATATGCACATATATCATTTTTCCCGTTCAAAAGTGCATTCCGAAATGAAATTCTTATCAATAAAAGTGTATATACAAAATTCTTTTCTTCTCGGTACTTGTTGTCAAATCTAGTCTAGTTTGCTGTGTTGAGATGAATGAAGTTCCAATTGTTGTAAACATAACAATCTCGACCCCTACCTAGATACCTTGGATATCATAAACATAATAATTTATGTTTTTTGCTTAATTTAAAGGTAAATCAACAATAAAGATGCGATTGACGTAAATTTTGAAATTTACTCGTGCAATTCCTTCAATTATAATATAACCGTAACTTATTTATTTTCAGGATATTTTCTTTATGGTGTAATCAAACTATTAGACAACCAAATGGTCGAGTCCTTAAACAGGAGGAGGAAAGTATTTGCTTCGAAACTCAAGAACAGTCTTTATTTGGAATCACGTCAAATCATCCAAGAAACCAAAACAGTTTAAAATTGCAAGTATAAGAACTACAGTAGGCAAACAATTATCAACACTTAAGAAGCAACATTGAAACTAATAGTGCGTTGATCCATCTGGGAAGAATTGTACATCACCTATCAAAAGCTAAAAAAATACCATAAAAAAAGGGAATTCAGTAGTCAAACAAGTGACCATATGAATGTGCCACCAAAGGCCATTAATGTTACCAGCACTAGAAGGAAGAAATTCATCACGCATTCTGTAATTAGTCACCAATGAAAACTCCCTTTTAACGTATGAAAAGTAATCTAGACTTCTATGTACATAATGTTCTCACCAGGATAGATTTCAGTTCTTGCTATGCAACTCTAGATTCCTTTCTTCATGTCAATATATTGACTACCCAGTTATCAATTGAGCCACACATAGTACACCTGAAAGTTCATTATTCCCATTTAAATTGAGCCACACATAGTACCCTAACAATTTAGAAGAAGGGGATATTCAGTTAAGTAGAAAAATGGAAGTTCAAGTAACGAGTTGCTGAACTTAAGTTTTTAGTTGTAAATGAATGAATGGTACTTAATAGTATTTATTAGCAAATAAGCCTACAAATGATTGCATTAGGAAGGAGACATTTATGTCCAACTATAGTGAGAATGACAGCTTACCAATGCAGTTTGAAGTCCCACAGCTTTCCCTAATGTAATATTCCTCTCGCTGTCATCCAGGAACAGCTGAAAGGAAAAGAGAATAGAAAAAAAAACTCCAACTTAGACTGAAGTCTTGAAAAGTTACCGAAAACAAAAAGATGTTTGGTTGGCTGAACTTCTGAAAATGCACTACCATCTGTTGTAGTATTTACCATAGTTATCCGACACAACCGATACCGATATAGTTTGGCATGTCCTGATACGATACTAACCAACATCCGATACTGACCGATACCAACATTGGTTTTCAGTCAATTTGGCCAATAATTAAACGAAAAAGACCAAGAAAACTTATTTATTGCATCGCATGTAAACCAATCGGCAAGGGTGACTACTATAATTCATTCAATTTCAAAACTACTAAGAAACAACATTGAAGATACTTAAAATTATGCCTAAATGTATCAAATATATTTTCTAAAATATTGATAATTCATGGCACGAATAGAAGGCTTCAAGATCACCTGAGATGCGTAATTATCGTACGGTGTGGTTCGTATCCTGCAAGCCTGATGGCAGCCTCCATGGCACGAACGGAAGGCTTCAAGATCACGTAAGATGAAGCCTTCTTGCTGAGGAAAAGATGAGGGTTCAGAGTTTCGAAACATATAATGAGTTCAAAGCACTCCTCCTCAATGCCTAGCCTTTCAAGAGCCCTCTTGGCATGCTACATGCAATCAAAACATAACAAAAATATAAATACCTTCCAAGAGACAATGAACCGGAAAAGAAACGAACCTTTTTACAGTAAAACATTCAGATCAACACCCTCCTAGAGAAGCTTCCCTATCCATTAGGGATCTCGGCATGTGCATTTAGTAAGAACAGATGAAGAACCCAAGAAGAAGAAAAAAATATGAAAAAAATTATGATGGACCTCTTGGATGAACTTCATGCCGGAGATGGAGAACCGTAGCTCCTCGGCCGAGGTCACGGACGAGTCGGGGCTCCGCATGATGAGTCCATCGGAAGCCATCGACGAGATGGAGGATGCGACGGGATCCCTCGAGAGCGGCGTCGACGGAGGAGGAGGAGGAAACATTGGGGAAATGGTCCAGGAAGATGTGGAGGTGGACAAGGTCGGTGTCGTAGTCAATGGCAGAGAGGGAGACGAGGAGTCAATGCGGTCGAAGTGAGGAGCTTATTAATGGTGAAGGTGAAAGAGTTAAGGCTAGGGTTAGGGTTTTAGGAGGAGAGTTGGAGAGAAGAATTGTAGTGGAAGGAGTAGAGGAATATGGCGGAGAAGGAGAGCAGCGGATCTAGGCTCGAAGAGGAGGAGGAGAAATGGAAAGAGGAAGACAGGATTAGGGCTCATTTATGAGAGAGGACTTTTTAGATCGGGAGAAAGTTTGCTAGGTTAGTAGACTAAAAAGAACCATCAACTGTCAATAAAAAATTAAAAGTTTGAAAAAATTATTATAATGGCAGCCGAAAAAATTGTAGTAATTTTTCTGCACATATATTAGTTAACGGTTATCACCAATCCGGCAATAAAAAAATGGTATTTTTGACGGATCCTCTAAAACCATCAACTATTATGCTATAAAATTGTTAAATTTACATAAAACAAGACATTTCACGTCGTAAGGCTAAAACCGTCAAGATAACCCATTTCCTTGACGGTTTTTCACGACCGTCAAGAAATAAATCGTCATGAAAAGCTATTTTCTTGTAGTGTCTCCAACTCCTGTGGGCAGACTTCAAGGTTTTGTTCAAGGAGAAGTTTTTCTCGGAGGTTGCACGAGACGAGCTCATGAACTAGTTCGAAGTGGTGTAGCAGGGCAGCATGACGGTGGATGAGTACACCTTCGAGTTCAGCTGCCTCAGCCATTTTGTAGAGAATCTGGTGAACACCCTAAAGGAGAGAGCCGAGAGATTCAAGCAAGGACTTTCCTGAGAGCTTCGCCAGGTGGTCACCATTAGCAGGGTGACGACTTATGTAGACATCCTCAAAGTTGTCCAAGGAGTCGAGAAGGACATGAAGTTCGAGAAGGACGAATATCAAGAGGGACGGAGACCTTGGCACTAGCAGCAGCCAAGGCCCACCGAAGTGACACCACCAAGCGAAGACGCTTCCACCCCAATCATCGAAGCAGATCCAGACGGGATCACTTGCGGTTACTGCCACTGCTGATGAGAACATAAAATGTTATATTTTTATCCCTTAATGTTCATCATTTTATGCTCATTTTATGACTAAAGGTACTCATTATATTTTGCTTTAGGATGCAGACGATGATCACTTGCAATTTCGGACAATTTTGACACTTTTTACCAAAATAAGCATAACTTTCTCATCCGAAAAGCAATTGAGGTGCTTGAAAAGGATTTGGAAAGCTAAGACAAAGGTCTACAACTTTTATATTTTGCATTTTTGGAGATTCAGGTTGCATCATAAACGAAATCAGGCTTGAAGTTGGGTCAAAGATGCTGTAAACAAAATAGGAACCAAAATAACTATTTTTCTACTTGTTCTATGACTTAGTTTTTTTTGTCTGAGGAGTTGTAACTTTTAGGGATATTTGTGGAGATATTGTAGGCTGGAAACAACTAATTTAGGGTATAAAAAAGTGGTAGAAATCATGAGAAGAATAGACAACGCAACTCTTCTTCGTCTTCTCCAACTTTTTTTTGAAGTTTTGATGAACATGTGCGGCTAAAAGTCTTGTTGGTCGAAGTGTACGGAGGCCTTGGAATCAATAAACTTGTGAGATCTAAATTGTTTTTATATATTTGATTTATACTTTGAATATTGAATATTTTCTATGTCAACTTTCATGATTGTTTTGTTTAATTACTAGGAGGCCTACTGGTTTATTATTCATTTCAATCTACCGCTAAATTAGATATCAAATTCATAATTATTTGATGTTTCTAATTTGTGAAGCAACTAAGATTCAATGAACTGTTTTTTTTATTAGATCTTAGGAGAAAAACATTTGACAAAATTAAATACAACTGCTTGTGCTTGTGTTGTTTTGCTTTATCGATCTCTTTGTTCTTTAAGAAATTGCTAGATTAAATCTTTAGCGCTTGTCTTAGATTATTTAGTAATTAAAGTTAATTAGATCACTTGTATCTAATTAACTAAGCCTAAGAGAGATAGGAAGATACTTCCAACGGTAAATATTCAAAGCATGATTTAATTTATGCTTGCATCGATGATCAATTTTAAGATTCCAATGGTGAATGTTTACTTAGACCAATATTTGTTCCTTTGATTGATTTTAATACTTTAATTGTTTTTAGCTCTTCTTAAAAATTTTATTACCATTTTCAAGACCTCCCCTATCCTTGTTCACATTGCATAAAAGTATACTAATTACTCTCCATGGGATCAATCCTTACTCTCACTTCTACAAATAATTTTAAAAGTAAAGGTTTTATTTTTTGGTGCATACGACAGCACACCAAATTTTGGCACCGTTGCCGGGGAGTAATCTTAGTTAATTTTTGTGCTTTTTGTATTCATTATTTTTTTATTATAATTATTTATATTTTTATTCATTTACAAAAAAAAAGAAAGAAAAAAATCATTAGTTATCATTCATATATTTTTTTAAATTGCTTTTCATATTGTTTTTTATTGTTTATGGTTATGACTCGATCTTCTAATCAAGGTAATTTTCAGAGCGATCCAGAAATAGAAAGAACTCTGCACAGGTTAAGAAAGGAAACTCAAAGAGACTCTAAGGAGAACAACCTCGCTCCGGATTTCGTATTCTCTTATAATTCTAATCCTGAAGAAGGAGGCATGGCTGCAAATAGAACTTCGAAAGAACTTGCTGCCCCTGATTTGAACCAACACCCTTTATGCATAACGTTTCTTACTTTAGATGCTACTACTACTTTTGAATTAAAATCTGGACTTATACATTTATTGCCAACTTTTCATGGTCTTGCGGGTGAAGACCCTCACAAGCATCTAAAGGAGCTTCGTGTGGTATGCACAAGTATGAAGCCAATGGGGGTGACTGAAGAGCAAATCAAATTAAGAGCGTTTCCATTTTCCATAAAGGATTCGGCTAAGGATTGGCTCTACTACCTACCCTCCGGAAGTATTGTCACATGGAATGAGATGAAAAGATTATTCCTAGAAAAGTACTTTCTGCTTCAAGGGCGGGCAATATCCGAAAAAAAATTTGTGGGGTAAGGCAACACAATACAGAGTCTCTCCACGAGTACTGGAAACGTTTCAAAAAATTATGTGTAAGCTGCCCCCATCATCAAATTAGTGAGCAGCTATTTATTCAATACTTCTATGAAGGTCTTCTATCAAATGATAGAAGCATGATAGATGCTGCTACTGGAGGAGGTTTGGTAGATAAAACTCCTGAGGCTGCAAGAAATTTAATTGCAAATATGGCGGCTAATTCTCAACAATTTGGAACTAGGCTAGTTCTTCTATCTAGACACACTAACGAGGTAAATATTTCTTCCCTAGAACAACAAATTGCTAGTTTAACTTCTCTTGTTTGTCAAATGGCTGTAGGTAACATACAAACGGCGAAGACTAGTGGAATTTGTTCAATAGCGGGGCATCCAACTGACATGTGCCCAACTCTTCAAGAGGAGCCCAATGCGCAAGTGAACGTGGTAGGTGGTTTTCCTGGACAACTACAAAGAAAGTATGATCCCTACTCAAACACATACAATCCAGGATGGAGAGATCATCCCAATTTCAACTATGGGAATCCACAATCAAATCAGTCCGTCAATCAAAATCAGCCAAGTTACCAACAGTACAAGCAGCCATATCCCCCTAAACAACAACTAAGCCAAACTTCTAACTCTGGTATATCTTTAGAAGAAATTGTTAAGTCTCTTGCCACTAATACTTTACAATTTCAACAGGAGACAAGGGCTAGTATTCAAAGCTTGGACAATCAAATGAGCCAAATGGCTACAGCAATTAATAAATCAGAGGCACAAAGTTCAGGGAAGCTACCATCTCAAACGATAGTAAATCCAAAAGAAAATGCAAGTGCAATCGTTTTGAGAAGTGGTAAAGAGGTTGACATTCAAGTAAAAGAAGCACCTACATCATCAAAACAAGAGGAAGAGAAAACAACCGTTGCAGACATGAACTTCTCCAATGATGATGAGGTACCAAATTGTAAGTTTCCACCTCTTTCTGATTATAAGCCAGTACCTCCTTTTCCTCAAGCTTTAGCAGAATCTAGGAAAATTAAACAAAATAATGAGTTATATTAGACTTTTCGTAAATGTGAGGTAAATATTTCACTTTTAGATGCTATCAAACAAGTACCTCGTTATGCTAAATTTTTAAAAATTGTGTACAATAAAAATGAAACAAAAACTTAAAGAATATGAGAAAGTGAAAGTAGGGGAGAATGTTTCTGCAGTAATTCAAAGAAAACTCCCTACGAAATGCAAAGATCCAGGATTGTTTACTATCTCTTATAAGATAGGTAACAATAAATATGAGAAAGCCATGTTAGATTTAGGAGCTTCTATCAATGTCATTCCATACTCTATATATGAATTTAAATATTGGACCTCAGAATAAAACTGGTATTATAATTCAATTGGCTGATAGATCTAATGCCTATCCTAAGGATTAATTGAGGATATTCTTGTACAAACTGATAATTTAATTTTTCTTGCTGATTTTTATGTGCTTGATATGGAAAATGGTGACCAAACTTCTCCTATTTTGTTAGGAATACCATTTTTAAAGACATCAAAGACTAAGATAGATGTGTATAGTGGCATACTTACCTTGGAATTTGATGGTGAAATTGTTAAATTTAATATTTATGATGCCATGAAATATCCTAATGATGATAATACTATTTATTCAATTGATGTGGTTGATTTTTTTAGCACATGATGTTTTTAAACTTAATGGCAAAAATGGACTAGAAGTTGCCATTAGTGAGCATCTTGAAAAAGAGCATAAGGAGTTAGCTCCGAGTCATGATTTGCAGGAAACTGTTGCAGCATTGAATGATTTCCCAAAAATACAACCGTCATGTAACGTTTCTTCTATTTCCTTATCAATTTCTAACAAGAGACATTCACCCTCTATTTTGTAGGCCCCTACTCCAGACTTGAAGCCTCTTCCTAGTCACCTCAAGTATGTATTCCTTAGAGATGGAGGAACATTACCAGTGATCATTTCTAATAAACTTAGTGCAACACAAGAAGAGAAGATGGTACATATACTTAAGGAGCACAAGAAGACTATCGGTTGGACAACTGCGGATATAAAAGCAATTAGTCCGTCTACATGCATGCATAGCATCTTACTTGAGGAATGAGCAAAACCATCCCGGCAACCGCAAAGAAGATTAAACCCACCCATAATGGAGGTAGCAAAAAAGGAGATCCTAAAACTTCTTGAAGTTGGAGTGATCTATCCTATTTTGGATAGCCAGTGGGTTAGTCTGGTGCAAGTGGTTCCTAAAAAGACCGGGATAACTGTCGTAAAGAATCAAAATGATGAGCTAGTTCCCACCCGTGTCCAGAATAGGTGGCAGGTTTGTATAGATTATATAAAAGTAAATGCTGAAACTCGCAAAGACCACTTTCCATTACCTTTTATTGATCAAATGCTTGAAAGGTTAGTTGGTCATACTTACTATTGTTTTCTTGATGGTTATTCAGGTTATTTTCAAATTCCAATTGCTCCGGAGGATAAAAAAACAACTTTTACATGTCTGTTTGGAACTTTTGAATATCGCCGCATGCCATTTGGTCTTTGCAGTGCCTCCGCTACTTTCCAAAGGTGTATGGTTAGCATTTTTTCAGACTATGTTGAGCATATTATAGAAGTATTTATGGATAATTTCACAATTTATGAAGACTCTTTTGATAAATGCTGGCATAACCTTACACTTATTCTCCAAAGATGTGTAGAAACTAATCTTGTTTCAAACTCAGAAAATGACATTTTATGGTTGAACAAGGTATAGTTTTGGGTCATATTGTTTCATCTAAGGGAATTGAGGTAGATAATGCTAAAATTGATATTATTTAATCTTTACCTTATCCCAGTAGTGTACAGGAAGTTCGTTATTTTCTTGGACATGCAGTTTTTATCGAAGATTCATCAAAGACTTCTCCAAAATAATGTTACCCTTGTGCAAGTTGCTACAAAAGAATGTGGCATTTGAATTCGATGAGGCGTGTTAAAAGGCATTTTATACACTAAAGAAACTATTAACTTCCACCCCAGTTATCCAGCCCCCTGACTGGAACGTGCCTTTTGAGATAATGTGTGATGCAAGTGATTATGCAGTCGGCGTTGTATTGGATCAAAGGATTGGAAGAGCATCTCAAGCAATTTACTATGCTTCAAGAACTTTGAATGATGCTCAGAGAAATTACTCTACTACTGAAAAAGAACTTTTAGCTGTTGTTTTTGCTTTAGAAAAATTTCGATCTTATTTGCTTGGTACTAAAATTATTGTCTATTCTGATCATGCAGCTCTTCATTATTTGATGACGAAGAAAGAGGCAAAACCAAGGTTAATCCGATGGATACTTTTCTTGAGTGAATTTGATTTGTAGATCAAAGACAAAAGAGGGAAAAAAATCATGTTGCAGATCATTTAAGTCGTTTAGTTCATGTGGAGGATGAAATTCGTCTACAAGAAATATTCCCTGATGAGCAACTGTTTGCTGCAATTACGACATTACCCTGGTATGCAAATATCATACATTATTTGGTTATTAATATGTTTCCTCCTGGTTTGTTAAAGGCTCAAAGAGATAAGCTTAAATGTGATGCCAAATACTATGTGTGGGATGACCCATACCTATGGAAGCATTGTGCCGATCAAATAATAAGAAGGTGCGTACATGAAAATGAAATTATTTAAATTCTTACCTTTTGTCATTCTTATGCATGTAGAGGAAATTTTGGAGCTAAGAGGACAGCAAGAAAAGTATTAGAATGTGGTTTCTATTGGCCGTCTTTATTTCGTTGTTCATATTCTTTTTGTAAAACATGCAATAATTACCAAAAGACAGGTAATATATCTCAAAGGAATGAAATGCCATAAAATCCTATATTATTTTATAATATTTTTGATGTTTGGAGCATCAATTTTATGGGACCGTTCCTTATATCTTTTGGTTATGTTTATATTTTGCTTGTTGTTGATTATGTATCAAAGTGGGTAGAAGCTAAAGCTACCAGGACTAATGATTCTAAAGTTGTTTCAGATTTTATCAAGTCCTATATATTCTCCAGGTTTAGGATTCCGAAAGCCTTAATAAGTGATCGAGGTACTCACTTTTGCAATCGATCCGTCGAGACTTTGCTGAAAAAGTACCATGTGACCTACAAGGTGTCAACTGCCTACCATCCACAAACGAGTGGGCAAGCAGAGGTATCAAATAGAGAGATCAAGTCTATCATTGAGAAGACCGTCAATCCGAGTAGAAAAGATTGGAGTTTGCGCTTGGATGATGCTTTATGGGCATATAAAACTGCTCACAAGACGCCTATCGGTATGTCACCATACCGGTTGGTGTTTGGAAAACTGTGCCATCTTCCTGTTGAGTTAGAACACAAGGGTTATTGGCTATCAAGAGTCTCAATATGAAGGCATATGAAAATGGAGAACATAGGAAGTTACAACTACAAGAGCTGGAGGAAATTCAAAATGACGCCTATGATAATGCTCGAATTTACGAAGAGAAAATGAAGACTTTTCATGACAAGATGATCTCCAGGAAGGAGTTTCAAGTTGGTCAAAAAGTCCTATACCTGTCATGACTTCGTCTATTTCTGGGTAAATTGTGTTCTCATTGGATTAGACCTTTTGTTGTTACTAATGTTTTTAATCATGCTGCAGTTGAAATTCAAAGTTTAGCAACATCTAAAGTGTTCAAGGTAAATGGCCAAAGGCTCAAGCTTTTCTATGAAGGTTTCAAAGTGGAGAATGCGGATGAATTGAACCTTAACTTATCCTAATTGAAGGAGGACACATCCACGACAATAAACTTAGGTAACTCAAGGGGAGTTTGTTCTTATTCTTGCATCTTTATTCTTGTTTATTTTTTGCTTTTTTTTTTGCATTTAGCCTTACACTAGGGACAATGTCAGTTAAGTGTTGTGGAGGATTTAAATTATTTTAAGCAGTTCTAGTTAGTTTGTTTTTTTCAAATGAGTTTTTTTTTTTGGTTTTCAATAAAGTTTTAGTTTTTTTTGTGGTTTTCAATATTGTTTGGTAGTTTATGTCATGAGGATGATTTAACTAAGTTTTTTTAAAAAAATGCATAACATGATTGAATAAATACTCTTTTCAACTTAGAATTAATTAGTATAGTTATTTTTCTTGAGAATGGTAGTAAATAAATTTGGTAGACCAAAGCCAGTGAGGTTTTGAGCCTTTAGACTGACACATCAGTCTCACTATTTTCTTTGATGAAAGATATTCTTCCATGAACTTGTTTCTCTAGAACTTGCTTAGATTCTCTTCGAGGTCACATCGGCACATGCATACATGAACATGATTAAGGCCATCTTTGTTATACGCTACATAAGCCAAATACCTTATCCTGAAATTACTTTTCCTTTGGTTGAACCCCTTTGAGCCTTATTGCTTCTATTTTTGTGAACCCATATTACAAGCTTTAACCGAAAAAATAAATCCTTACCCAAGCCGAAAAACTAGTGGAGCATTATGATATGTATGGGTGTATAAGAAATAACTGTGGGGGTATCTGAATTTCTAGTTTGGCTACATATTTTCATTCTCAAGTTCTTGTGTTCCATCATGATTCAGAAAAAAAAAAAGAAATGAAAAAAAGAAGATAAAAAAGAAAAAAAATGGAAAGAAGAAGTAATAAAGTAAAAAAGTGATAGAGGAAATTACTTTTGATATTCATAATTCTTCCTAAAATTCCAATAAAAGGGTATGTTAAATGCTTTGAAGTCAAATTGAAGGAGCTGCTGAATGGGGTGATTGCATTTACATGTTTTATACATTATGCACTTTAGTTCAATCATTTTTGCTCCACTAGTTTTGATGGTTTTTTTAGCTACACTCCCAATTATATCCTACCTTAATCCTAAGATCCGCTACAACCCATAAAAAGTCCTTATGATTTATATTATGCATGTGATCCAAGTGGTGGAGAATGAGAAGATATGCAAGCTTATGGTAGATTATTTCTTTTAGAATGAATTTGAGTGAAACACTTACCCTTCAAACTGAAGAGAGTTGAGTGTTTATTCCTGTAAGAGTCTACCAATTTAGTTTACTCTATCTTCGAGTGAAAATACTTACTAAGTAATTAGAAATTTTCTAAGAACATATTTTCATTATATGTTATGAGTTTTGGAGAGCTTGGTTATTCTTTATTTATGGCATTACAATCTTGATTTTCGTTTTGAAAAAAATAAATTAGAGTTTTGTCCGAGGACGAACAAAAGTTAAGGGTGGGGTTATTTGATGAGAACATAAAATGTTATTTTTTATCCCTTAATGTTCACCATTTTATGCTCATTTTATGACTAAAGGTACTCATTACATTTATATTTTGCTTTAGGATGCAGTTGGAGACACTATGTGCAAAATGGAGCTAAATTGCAATTCTGGACAGTTTTGACACCTTTTACCAAAATGAGCATAACGTTCTCATCCAAAAAGCAATTGAGGTGATTGAAAAAGATTTGAAAAGCTAAGACAAAGGGATACAACTTTCATATTTTGCATTTTCCGAGGTTTAGGTTGCATCATGGACGAAATCAGGTTTGAAGTTGGGTCAAAGATGCTGTGAACAAAAATAGAAACCAAAATAACTATTTTCCTATTTGTACTATGACTTAGTTTTTTTTGTTTGAGAAGTTGTAACTTTTAGAGGATATTTGGACAGATATTTGGGCAGATGTTGTGGGCTGAAAACAACTAATTTAGGGTGTATAAAAGGGGTAGAAATCATGAGAAGAATAGATAACACAACTCTTCTTCTTCTTCTCCAACTTTTCTTTTGAAATTTTGATGAACATGTGCGGTTAAAAGTCCTGTTGGTCAAAGTGTACGGAAGCCTTGGAATCAATAAACTTGTGAGATCTAAATTATTTTTATATGTTTGATTTATACTTTGAGTATTGAATGTTTTTCTATGCCAACTTTCATGATTGTTTTGTTTAATTACTAGGCGGCCTACTAGTTTATTATTCATTTTGATCTACCACTAAATTAGATATCAAATCCGTAATTGTCTGATGTTTCTAATTTGTGAAGCAACACAGATTTAATGAACTGCTTTGTTTTTATTAGATCTTAGGAGAAAAATATTTGACAAAATTAAATGCAACCGCTTGTGCTTGTGTTGTTTTGATTTATCGATCTCTTTGTTCTTTAAGAAATTGCTAGATTAAATCTTTAGTGCTTATCTTAGATTATTTAGTAATTAAAGTTAATTAGGTCACTTGTATCTAATTAACTAAGCCTAAGAGAGATATGAAGATACTTCCAACGGTAAATATTCAAAGTATTGAAGAACCAATAGGCAACTCTAAAGGGGGGAGGGGTGAATAGAGTTTATGACAATAATGTCCAATTAAAAAATTAAACTCTTTCACCAGCAGAAAATAATCAGAGTAAATGCGAAAATAGTAAAGAGCAAGAAAGCATAGGCAAACACAGCCAATTTTAACCTGGTTTCCCTCGTGGAGGACTAATCCAGGCCTGAGAACTCTATCTCAGGATTAAATCTACTATTTGTGAAATAGTAGTTACATTCCGTGCCTTTTCTTCAGAAGAGCACGTCAACTTCTTACAGAGATCGCAGTGGCGATGCTTGGAGTTTTCCAAGCGACTTCTTGAACTCTTGCACAAACTCCTAACTGAAAAGTACTGAGCACTTTGAGGCTTAGGGAGCTTGTGGCTAGTGGATGAGAAGGGTATGGCTTGTATAAGGCTTTAGAGAGAAGAGAAGAGAAGATTGGATGAATAAAAATGAAAGAATTCATGGCCTATTTATAGGATACCATACAGGCAGAATTCAGCCAGAATTCTGGTTGGAACATTCAAAAATTTGGCCGTTGGACAACTTGCATCCAGCCAACCCTAAAAATTAGGGTCCTGGAATTTAGGAGGCAGAGTTCGGCCCGAACTCTGTCTCCAGAGCACAGAATGGGTCCAATGGGCCAATGGGCTATTTGGTTGTTTGGTGGGGCTTTTGACTTGAGGTATAGGTATAGTCTAAGTCTCAAAATGCTCAGCACAACTCAGTTTACATAAGTCTAGACTCAAATAAAGTGAAAAATACAGACTCAAACTGTAAAGCATTGCAGGTGCGAGCTGTCGTCTGGCTTGTACCGAATTCAGTCTTCATGTGTCGTATTGAAATATTACAAGTATCATGTTGTCAATTGTATCAATATATGGTTGACTGTGATTTTGTGTCAACAATCTCCCCCATATTGATAATTGAAAAAATGATATTTCTATATTCAATATTCATACCTGGACACATTAAAAACAGTAGCGTAGATCCCCCGTAATAAGTGCAGAGCTAGCAATAGTTCCCCCGTAAACATTGCTTGTTGTCCTGATAAAAATATTCTTCTTCCAAAGCACAGATACACAGAGCCAGAAATGATATAATATGAATATGAAAAATATTTCTCCCCCTTTTGTCAGTTATCAAACAACCAGAATAATGAATGGCAAGCACACCAAAAATAATAATGATAAACTGCATAAAACTAAGAAACTGCAGAATAAAAATGTCTCCAATAGTCATATAATAAGTTCTAATACAACCAAAGTGCAGAAATAAAAGCTACACCAACTAAAAATGCTTAAAAACATATGCTACGATCCTCAGAAGCAGCAGTAGAGAGAAATCCATATCCATCATCGAGCTCGTGAAGGCCCAGCATCGTCGGATGGATCAATGAAGGAACGACAAGGGTCCACGAAGGCCGCATCTGGATCCAGGTACCGGATAACCCAAGGGACATCGATACGGTATCCATCGCGAGCAGGGTCCCGCTCCATGGAAATAGGCATAGAATGATGTCGGGACATAGAGTACCGAATATCGTGCAGTGAGTTGCTAATGGCACTCATCTGCAAGGTAGTCCGATAGTCAAGCTGAGTCCAGCGATCATCCACTAAGGTGAATCGATCGCGGAGCATAGTCTGGAGTGACTCAAGAGTAGCAGGAGGAGGAGGAGGATCATGTCCAAGAGGAGGGGCGTCGGGCTCATCGTCAGAGTGCTCGGACACAACAGGTGAGCCAACTGCTGCCTGAAGCTGCCGTGCCTTAGAGAGGAAGGCAGGGGCAGGTAGGAACTGGCACTCATTAAGAGGTACATGAAAAGCACGAAAGAGTATAGAAAAATAAAGAGCATAAACCAAGGATCTTGGTTTCTTCCTAGTGTTAATCATCCAGTCCATCATGGTACGTGGAAGATTAAAAGGAACATGAAAATGGAGGTGATACAAAGAAGAGATCTCAAAGTATGTAACCTCATTGGTCGATCCAGCTTTGGACAGAATCATGTTAAAGACGATCCGATGAAGTTCATAAAAGTAAGGATTGAGAAACTTGGCGAGAAGCTTACGAGGACGTGTGTTAGGGGTACACAAGTCGTCCTTAAAGCTTTCTAGGAAAGACTCATCGGGAAATATAAACTTTCGAGCTTCAACAAGTTTTTCCCATGAGTTTGGCTCCATGAGTTCAAGGTGTTCGGCCAAGTCGAAATCATCAAACGAAATATCAATACCACAACCCGTTAAAAGATATGTGTATCATTGTGAGTAAGGTTGCAGTAGAACATTTGTATGGCATTGAGATATATAACCGAGTTGGTAGTGACAAGTTCATCAGGACAAAGATCATGAAAAAGTGAATCATATTGAGAAAATATAGTGAAATTTATAGGGTGACCCGCAAACACCGAACGTGATCGAAAATCACTAAACCATTCATTTGAAGCATCAAGTGATACAAAAATTTGGTCATCATACGTGTTGGGGTTGAGTGGACGAGGTGGGTTGAACAACGGGTGATTGGGTTGTTGATTGGGTTGTTCAACGGGTGGTTCAATACGAGGAGGAGCATTCGAAGAGGATGCACCCTCGGTTCGAAGTCTCTTCCCCCTATTGAACAACTTGGGAGCCATAATAATAAAGAAAATTAAGGAATTTTAGATGGAGAGAAGTGTGGAAATATACCTCAATTTGATGATGAGAGATGAAGGAGAATGGTGAGAGAAGCCTTCTCCTTGAGTTTTGAAAAGAATAATGCTTTAGGAAGGAAGAACTAGGGTTAGGGTTTGGATAAAATAAGTTTGAGAGGTTTGGAAGGTGGCAATGAAGGAGAGGGAGGAGGGGAACCCGGTTTTTAGTGTAGGGGTTCGAATGGTCGGAGCCAATGTGGACCATTGGATCTTAATCTGATCAGAGACTGAGGCTGCTTTCGGCTCTGGAACAGCCAGACCAAATTCGGCCCGAACTCTGGGTAAGGCAGAGTTTGGCCTGAATTCTGGTTTATGGTACCAGAACAGAATTCAGGCTAGAAAAGAAATTTGTGAAAGTAAGTGAGACTAAGAAACAAGATAATAAGTAGAAGCAAGATATAAAAAGAGAAAAATCAAGTAGCGAATAGCAAAAATTTAGCACTGAATCAAAGTGATGTTTGAAATTTTGAATTTGTATGTGATAAATAAAAGTAGACCATGTAATAAACAAGAAAATATGCCTCAATTCAATATTTTGAAGCTGCCATGGGGTAGCTGCAAGGGCCGGATCCCAGCTAGCGGTAGTCCTGAGGACTAGTGCACCGTGTCGCTTAGGCTTTTACGCCTTGTTGTCAGAAGGACCCTTTCGGCTTGTACCCATAACAAGTTCATCATATAGAATCAAGACATAATCGATATTTATGCAGGTTACTTTAATGAATTACAGCTTCATCCAAAATTCCTAGTTCACGACAAAAAAAGTTAAAACGCTCTTCGGATAGTGGTTTGGTAAAGAAATCTGCTAGCTGATGATCGGTGTCAATAAATTCTAAGTTAATAGTGCCATTTTGCTGATGATCACGCAAAAAGTGGTGACATATTTTAATGTGCTTCGTACGTGAGTGACATATGGGGTTCTTAGTGAGATTTATAGCGCTAGTGTTGTCACAAAAAATAAGAATGTACATAAAAGATAAGTTATAGTCTTCAAGGATTTACTTTATCTACAAAATGTGCACAACAACGACCAGTTGCAATATATTCAGCTTCTGTTGTGGATAGTGCGACAGAATTATGCTTCTTGCTAAACCAAGAGACTAGAGCCTTTTTTAATAAATGACACGTACCGCTCGTACTTTTACGGTCGACTTTACATCCGACGAAATCAGCATCAGAGTAACCAATGAGGTCAAATGATGTTGACTTGGGATACCATAGGCCCACTGTAACCGTACCCTTAAGGTATCGAAAGATACGCTTAACAGCAGACATGTGTGATTCCTTAGGATTAGCTTGATATCTAGCACACAGGAAAACGCTAAACATAATATTATGGCGACTAGCAGTTAAATAAAGTAGACTGTCTATCATACCTCGATACTTACGTTGATCTACTGGTTTGCCGCTTTCATGTGGTTCTAGTTTAGTTGTAGTAGCCATTGGAGTGCTGATTGGTTTGGCGTTGTCAAGGTCGAATTTCTTCAGCATGTCCTTTGTATACTTTGACTGACAGATGAAAGTTCCATTTGACGTTTGTTTGAATTGCAGTCCAAGAAAGTAGTTGAGCTCCCCCATCATGCTCATCTCAAACTCGGTCTGCATACACTTGGCAAAATCTTGACAGAGGGTTTCATCAATAGAACCAAATATAATATCATCCACGTAAATTTGTACTAAGAGAATAGTATCTTTGAAAGATTTTATAAAAAGTGTAGTATCAACTTTCCCTTTAGAAAAACCTTTTTCAAACAATAAATTGCTTAGCTGTTCATACCAAGCTATAGGGGCTTGTTTGAGGCCATATAGCGCTTTCTTGAGCTTGAAAACATGGTCGGGAAATTTGTGATTTTCAAAACCAGGAGGTTGTTTTACAAAAACTTCCTCCTTAATAAATCTATTTAAGAAAGCACTTTTAACATCCATTTGAAACAATTTGAAATTTTGAAAGTTGGCAAATGCGCAAAGCATCCGAATGGATTCTAATCTCGCAACAGGAGCATACGTCTTATCGTAGTCGATACCTTCCTCTTGGTTGTATCCTTGAGCTACTAGACGAGCTTTGTTGCGTATAACTGAACTATCTTCATTTACTTTGTTTCGAAAAACCCATTTAGTACCAATAATCGAGTGATTTATCGGCCTAGGAACGAGTTCCCAAACTTGGCTCCTCTCGAATTGGTTGAGTTCTTCTTGCATGGCAGAAATCCAAAATTCATCATTAAAAGCTTCTACAATGTTTTTTGGCTCAATTTGTGAAATGAAGGCAGTACTAGCAATAGAGTCTCTTATTGATGATCTAGTACTTACTCCACGTGAAACATCACCTATAACCAAATTTTCTGGATGTGACGGCTTGAAAGAAAATTTCTTTGGCAAGCCCTCCAGAGAATTGGTTTCAGTTGATGTGTTCATTGGAGTAGAAGTTGATGGCTCAACATCATCATCAAGAGTAGCTGCTGCACTGTTATCTTCGTCGAAAGTCACATTTGTAGACTCTTCCACAATTAATGAGCGTTTGTTGAGCACTCTATATCCCTTGCTCTTGGCCGCATAGCCAAGGAATATACCATCGTCAGCTTTGGTATCAAATTTTCCTAAGTTGTCTTTGGTGTTAATGATAAAACATCGACAACCAAAAACTCAAAAATATGAAACGTTTGGAGTTCTTCCAAACCAAAGCTCATAGGGTGTTTTCTTCGTAATAGAACGAATAAGCACCCTATTTAAAATATGGCACGCTGTATTGACAGCTTCAGCCCAAAAATATTTCGGAAGAGAGAATTTATTTAACATGACTCTAGCCATATTGCCAAGAGTCCTATTCTTTCGTGTAGAACCCTAGAGGGGGGGGGGGGGTGAATAGGGTAATTAAAAAATTAACTACAACAATTGATGCAATAAGGACAATTGAAAGTAAAGAGTTGAAAGATCAAACGCAAACGCAAGGATGTATCCTGGTATCCTCTTTTGAGGCAGTCCAGTCCCGGAACTCTCTCCGGCTTTAATCCACTATTTAACCAAATAGTACACACGAGTTTGGATCCGAAGAACTCGCCAACTTCAACACGAGTTTGGATCCGAAGACTCGCCAATTTCTACACACGAGTTTTCTTACGAAGGCTCGCCAACTTCAAACAAAAGAGAATGAGAACTTGTTGATCTTCTAACACGTGAAGATCGAAATGTACAACTCTTTAATACTCTAGCACTTTGGGAGAAGATGACAATGAAAAGCTTGGAAGAGTATTAATGGTAGAGCTCTTGGTTGTTGGAAAATTTATGGAAGAGTTGGTGAGAAAGCTCAAGAGAGAGAGAGAGCTTTCTTTTATAAGAGAACCAAGAGTTGGTGGCATTTAATGCTCTGAATACAGACAGACCGGCATGCCGTCGGTATGCAGCGGCATACCGTTGGTATACCGGCCAAATAGTAATGGTCATATTAATGACCGTTTGAGAGCATTAAATGCGGCCATTAATGCTAGTCAGAGCAATTCGAAAACCAAATATTTGAAACTCGGTATACCGCCGGTATGTCGGAGCATGCCGTCGGTATGCCGACAATTCGTCACAGCAAGTTTTGAGTTGCTAAAAACGGTATACTGCCGGTATGCCGGAGCATACCGTCGGTATGCCGACAATTTGTCACAGCAACTTTTGGGTTGCTAAAAACGGTATACCGTCGGTATGCCGGAGCATGCCGTCGGTATGCCGACATTTTGTCCCAGCAACTTTCTGGACAAGAAAAGCGATATACCGCCGGTATGCCGAAGCATGCCGCCGGTATGCCGACTATTTGTCACAGCAACTTTCTGTATGCCAAAAACGGTATACCGTCGGTATGCCGGAGCATACCGCCGGTATGCCGCTCTGTAGCTATTTGATTTTTGACTTGTTCTTTTTACTGTCATCCGTCCTTAGGTGTTTACAGATATACCTAGACCAGTACAGACTCGAAGACTCTAAGCAGGAGGACGCCGTCTTATACAGGGAACGCCGGTAACTGCTACAGTCTTCAAGGAAGAAGGAGAATGCTCTTGTGTAGTAGATCTTCTGAGAATATTTGAATATGAAGAACAGAAGACTAAACTACGAAGATGCTGTTAATTACTCAAAATAAAATGTGCCAACAAACTCTCCCATTTTGATAATTGACAAAATAGAGAGATAGCATCTTGAGGGAGTAGCTCCCCCGTAGGTAGACAGCTTCCCCTCAATACGATTTCTCCCCCTTTGTCACTTAGTCAAAGATGGGGATAACCAATAGAAACAATGCATAAAAAAGGCATGAGTATATAAAGAGAAGTATGCATTAATATATTAAAGTGAACAAAGAATACATGCTTGACAGAAACATAACATACTGAAAACATAAAAGACTCTCCATCATGAGAGCCAAACACTAGAGAAACCCAGATATTAAGTCCCCGAAGGACAGCAAACAACTAGTAACAACCACATACCGGTCCCCGAAGGACCACAAAAGACAACATAAAGACAAACACATAAAAACTAGAAACACTCAAAAGCCGAAACCATCACCAAAGGAAGTCCATCCCTAATCCTCAGCCGGATCATCATCATCATCACCCTGAGCTTGCTGGAAGGCGCCAAATGGATCAATGCCGTCAGGGTACATAAACCCATAGGCATTGGGGTCAGAGAAACGCGGGGCCGTGTACATGGGATCCTGAAGATTAAGATCCAGAAAGGCATCCCGGTCTTGCAGAGTGCGCTGAATGAAATATCCCTGATCGTGGAAACGAGATTGGACATATGACCGTGTTATAGATCTGTCAACATCAACAATAATATTATCTTAGGCTACATGACAAGGTCATATCACCCAGTTATAATAAAATAATCTATATTTCAACTAACTGTCATCCATGCGGTCATATCATCCTACCGACAATGTCTAACACGTCTTGATATTTCTATATCTTTATCCGCATCCCAGCCATTTAGTCATGCAAGAAACTTTTATAATTTTCATACCACAAGGGTCAAGTTATCCATTTCAATCCGATAATTTTATATATCGGTTAGGCATTTTGTTACTTTTATGACATGTTTTAATCCTCAAGCATACATGCCCGTATGCAACAACTTTCCATCTCATCAAGCATGATCTCAAAATTTTATATTATATCCTTTGATGAACTAGATAGGTGAGCATCTATCACACCCTTAGGGTGAAAACACATATCTTTCATATTCATTTGAGTTGTCGACAATATTTGTCATGAGCGTTTTGTGTTAGGAATCAAATTGTAATAGCCACACATGATTTTCATCCAACTAGCTTGAGTCCTTGTCCATCTCTACATTTTATTGTTTCTTATACCCCACCAATGTTTCCATTTACAATTTTTGGAATCCTTACTACCCAACATACATCAACTTATCAAGGAACTGGTAATGTTCAACCAAGTTTGGATTATCAAGGGATATTTGAGTCACCTAGCAACAAGGTATGACTCTCAGCTACGTCTTGACACTACCCAATACTCACGGCTTGCCTTATCGCTATCCTTATGGAAAGGATCAATATATGTCTCGTTATAAGAGGGTAAAGGCATATACCACTAAAAAATAAAGCCATTCTCAAACTATACTTTCTTTCTCTATACTGAACCCGTCTATTTCGGACAATCATGTTCTGGTGGTACTACTAATCACATCACAAAATCAACTTTCTCTCTGTCTCAAAGTAGCAAGCCACCACACATTAGTCTATCCATCATTTATGTTGATCTCAATCATCAATTTCTCATTCAATTCATTCCAGACAAACAATACAATCTCTCAAGCCGATTACAACACACATAACAACGTTCCTTTATTCCTACATTCTGAACATTAATCATGACATAGAATACTTTGGCGTCAAATCATTATTAAGTCATTGGTGTCAAAACCATAAACATATACATTCACGACATCAAAATATATTTAAACTTATTATATGGAACACCCAGTAAGTAGCCAGGAGGGTCAAAAAACTTTCAGACGCGAAGCAACTTAGAATATTCGTAGAAGCAACTTTGGAACAATCGTGGAAGCAACTTTGATTTAATCGCAGAAGCAACTTTGATTGATCGTGGAAGCAATTTTGATTTTAAACGAATAAAGTAAGAATCCAAAGACGTAAAGTCGTGCTCGGATACCATTATGTCATATCCCGGTTCTGCAGAACCGATAAGTCACCACGGGCGTGATGTCGTACAATCCTAGATAGTACTTGTATAAGGCAAGAATGATGAACAGTTGATAGTCTCAAAGTGAACACATTGCAACAAAATTAGCAGACAAATTAATGATATAAAAGACATCTCTTTTAATGAAAAGAATTCTTTATTAATTATAGCAGCAGAATACAAAGATTTACAATAATTAAAAATAATCTTAATGGTCATCAACTCATGCCAACTTGGCTTACAATGAATATGCTGACACGACTTACAATTCACTGGTACAACTGAATTATAATGTGCCATACATTATCCCTTTTATAACAGAAGACATTATCTTTCACAAGGAGAGCTTCTGCTTGTAATGTCCCGCTCCGTACGAGGTATTTGGTTGGCTTGTTGGATGCGATTAGAATATTGGACCATGACTTTTGTTCGAATATCAGAAGATTTGAGAATGATGCAGTCTTCTTAGTTGGCAGGATGGGATAAGTTATGAAACATGGCTCGATGGTATGGCTATGTCAAGTGGAGAATATCTTGCTTGTGTCAAATCAATCACTAGAGGACCCGTTGAGAATATATGTGATCGAAATAGGAAGACCATTTGTGCAAGTGAGTGGAACTGTCCATTCCCCCTACTCCTCCATGCTTAATAAAATAGAGTATTGTATTGCTATATTATGTCCCTAAATGTTCCATGCTTTATTGTTGAATTAATAGAGATTCTTATGTTAGATAATGTTGAGTTGAATGATAAATGAACATTGAACTGCCACATGAATCATATATTAGAAATGAATTAATATTGTTTGCTCATGTTTAATGCTCTACTAAAATGAATAAGATACTTGAAATGTGCAATGCTGTGTAAATGATACATGAGAAATGAACTGACATTGCTATTGACATAACAAACTGAATAATAAATGCCCCTATGAGATGAATGAAACGTTGCATGTGCTTTTGAGAACTGAATGATGTGATAATGTTACAATTAATGAATTGATAAAATGGAAAATATTTTGGCTTGGAGGATCGATGAAATCACCAAGTGGAATAATGTGAATGATAGAAATGATAAGTCGTTGAATACGACTTGGATGAGATAAGATGAGATGATACACTGTTGTTGTCACGACCCGCACCCTAGAAATAGGGCACGTGACGTGGGTACGTCCAGCCTACGCCGCAGCATCGGCGGTAGAACGCTGTCCTAGGTCATAACATCTAACAGATAAGGGTAATATACAGTTATACTCCCCGAATGGGGGTGACATAACACAATATAACTCAACCACATCTAGGATAGAACAGGAATGAGATAGAAAGATAAAGATAGATAACAACCAGGAATGTAACATCACAGAGATACAAATCCAGAATCTAAGTGACTAAAATAAATACATCTCAGAATATCTCAAAGTCTAGTACAGTAATCCCAAAATAGTAAGATAATCCTAAACTAATAAAAGTAACACCAACTGCTAGCAGGTCCAAGTCACTAGTGATGTCTAACGCTGCACCAAGAGGGATAGACACCAGAGCCTCATCATTCACTGTAAAATTTTCAACAGGTCCAGTCAGGACGGGAACGAGCACATATCTCTCAAAACAGTTCATAGCAGGTTAGGAGTATAAATCATGCAATAGAGTAAAATACAGGAAGTGCTGAATATGAAGTACGAGTAAACAGGAGATATTTTGTAACTGAAAGTAAATACATGATAGTAGAGACTGTAAGTGGCTACGTGATTTAGAGCATAATGGTTATGTAAACGGCTTGGGGGCACATGTATACAAATAAGGAGGCACATTTATACAGCTACTGGAGATAGTGTTCACATAACCAATTCTACTCACCCCGCCCCAACCAGTACACAAGGATCCATTCAAGTTACGTTATAAGCACATGAATACAACTAAGATACGTGAACTCATGTAATGAATAGTACATGAGGCACGTGAAAGCACATGAGAACATGTAAAAACATGAACTAGTATGAGTACAAGGAGTACCTGATGCACATGATAAAGTACATGAATATGAAATACCCGATGCACCCGTAGAGGGATAACATCTCAGGAAAGGATCCATATAGTACTAATCCGTGAAGATACGTGTCAGCATCATGTAGAGTAATCTAGAGCAAGAATATAATCCAGGTAAGTATAAAAAGATCAGAGAATGTACTCGCCTGCTAACTGAAAGTCCGAGATGAAAATACTGTCCGAGAAGTGGTGTCTGGCTCCTATTAGAACAGCACAAGTCACAACGAGTCCAGAATGGTAATAATATGCACTACAATGCGTTCTACATGAATCTAGGTCAATCTAGGCCAAAGTCAACTCTTGGTCAACTCTGGTCAACCTAGAGTCAAACCTAGTCAATAGTCAAATCTAGGTCCCACCAAACCATTCTAGGTTCTAACAAGACTAAACAAGTCTAAACTAGACTCACTAGCTAAACAAACACAACCATAAGCCAATAGACTATACCACATTCAGTTCCATATCCAAAATAATACACAAGTACAATATGACTATAAACTCTAATGTAGGAAATCACACATTAAACTAGTTAGATAGGCTAATAGGATAATCACATGTTGGTGTGCTATACAAAACAACTTATATGGTAATTCATATAATATACACATAACATATAGCTACTTATTTGTATACCACCCATACATTATATATAAAATACATAATGGTACACACATATTATATATAGGATACCTATATACATATGTATATATCTCAATACAACTATATAGATGCATATGAATAGAGAAAAAGGGAAACACATGTACTCAAAAGTGTGTGGGTGTCACAAGTGTGTGTGACAGGGAACAAAAGGATGTCAGAAGTCCAAATATGTGTTTATGTGTGATGGAGTATATAGGCTAATAATGTGAGTGGGTGGGTAATGTCATAGAGGGTGTGTGTGTCAATAGGTGACATGTTCTTGTGTAGTGTCATGTGTACATGAGAGAACAATGACAGAAATAATGAAACATGTGTGTGTATAATATTAGAGACCTGTGTGTAGGTTCTCATCCATGTGTGTGTAGGACTTAGGCTATAGGCTTGTGTTCTCAGATTTGATTAAGGAAATTTCAGTTAACATTGGTGTACAGATATTGAACATGTGAAGGGTGCCTGTGCTCATGAGGTTCTTGAAAACAGTGGAAAACATATGTGCTCATGTGTGCATGACAGGGTATGATAGAGTAAGGAGAGAGTGTATAGTGTTCAACAAACTGAAAAAAAAACAGTGATTAATCCCAGGTTTCTTAGTTTACAGTAGCAACATATATTAAAACCATCCTCAGTTTTTACCCTATCAGTAATAGCAGTCAAGAAAACAGAGAGCAATCAAATTCAGGGATGAACAATGTCATTCCCAGGTGATGAAACTGGGAACAAGTCCATCACAGGTTTGTCCATGGACTGAGATTTAAATCTCAAGTCCCATTCTCAGGTTTTAATCATGAATGTAAGGGAATTAAATACCAGGTCTTAAACCTGTGAATCCCAGATTTCAGTTTGAATACATACATAGGTTTAACAAAGCATGAACTCAGATATTAACTTAACAGTGAAACATCAGTTAAAGGGAAGAAAGGAAAACTGGGAAGTAATCAATTAAGTAATGAACTATCATTCTCTGTTTTTAAAGCACCATACCAACTTACCTAATTCAGATTCCTGAACACCCTCCCCATATCATAACAGGTTTAACAAAACATTTAACAATCTCAGGTTTACTAAATAACAGTTAACAAGGTGTGTGTGTGTTGGATTAGAAAATAGTGAAGGAAGGCTCATAATTATACAACTCATTCCCAGGTTTTCCACCGAACATCATATTGACTTCCAGGTTCAAATGAAATGGAAGAAAACTGAAATCAGTTTGAAAGAGTAAAACTGGAACACATAGCCATGAAGGAAATTCTTTGAATCATAGGTTCAAATGTAAACTGGAATTTTATCATTGGAATCAATAAAAAGGGATTCAATCCACCATATATTAACAGTTCAAAAGAAGGGAAATTGAAACATTATTAATTCAGTTTGACAAACTACTTCCCAGGTTTTCCCTTACACATTGCAAGTACTAATCTCAGTTCAACAATCACCATATTAAGAAAAATCAGTTTAAAGGAATAAATTGGAACACAATGTTCAGTTAAGTGATTTCTCAAAAACTCATTCCAGGTTTGAATTAACTGGAACAATCCTATGCATATCAGAACATAACATCACAATATCAAACCATACCCCTTGCTCAAATCCCATTCACACATTCCCAAACCCAAATCCAATTGCCAAGGCTAAGCTAACATATATTATGATGTGTAGGTTCAATTTTAATAGATAAAACATAACAGGAAGAAGAATTTAACTGTTTGGAAAACTTAGATAAAACAGTATCAGACAATGTATCAGGAAAATTCCAAAACAGTGTTCGAATCCTAAATTACCACATTAAACCTAAACTATTGTGTAAGCAAATGCAACAGGGGTTTAGACATGATAATTAGGATCTAGCTAACCATTAAACATCATTTAACAATCATTTAAATACGATTTAACATTCCAAACAGATACTGCACACGCACACAATCAGCCATTTCCCGTGCACACCCGAGAACGTGTCCGACACGACACGAGGACTCGTAAAACTTGGCGAGCCTCGTGTCAGTCATTGACACGAACCACAGACCGATTTTCACGTGTCGGCGTTGCGTGTCCAGCGCGCAGTAGCCCCCGAGTAGCAGGGGAGCTACAGTGCCGCGCGCACACGCCCGCACACGCGTGTCCCGTGCTCCCCACGACACGACAGGACACGAACAATAACACATGACACTAGGGAACCCTAGACGACACCTAGATCTAGCTTCCTATTCAAAAAGATTGGGAAAACTCGATCGAGCAGTCCTTTGGGACATTTCGTCGAGCACGTGGATCAAGTTCTGATACGTGTCCGATACGGACACAAAACGAGCTCAAAACCTAGGGTTTGCTTCCCATACAGTTGGGTGAGGGCTAAGGGACCTTAGGATTGATTTTTACTGGGTTTTAGGAGCAGTGGTAAGGATTATACCTATTGATGTTCCAAGCTCCAAAAAAACACCAAGGAAGGGGATCCTTCAAAGCACCAAAGCTCCTCAAATTGTGTGCTCCCTGTCAAAACTCAATCCCAACAGCAAGAAAACAATATTTAGAGCCTATAAGAATTTGTTTGAAGGAAAAAGGACCTAATTTGGATTTTCTATGAAATTGTAAGGATGGAACATTACCTCTTTCTAAAACTTGGTGAAATTTCCTAATGGAGGCTAGCCCTAACTTTGGGAGGATATAAATAGGGGGAGGGGCTGTTATGTGGCTGGCCATAGGCCCTAGGGTTAGGGTTTTGGCTAGCTAGTTGGGTCCTATCTAGTTTAAGTCATGATTTGATTTGTGACTACACAAGCCATTCTTAGGCCAAACTAGCTCCTAATCACCCCAAACCAATTCTAATGAACTTGAAATAATTAACTTAGGTCACACTAGGGTTTCTTAACCTAACCAAAGTGTCTTGACCTAGGTTAGCCACTAGGACGGTCTCCTAGTCAATATGAGTCAAAGTCAAATATAGGGTCAAAACAATTCTACCAAAAATCACCAAAAATCACTAAAAATCATATTAATTATATTTAATAATAAAAATCCCAAAATAATTCCAAAATTTTGAAAATGACCAAAATACCCTCAATTGAAAAACTGGGTGTTACAATCCTACCCACCTTAGAAAAATTTCGTCCTCGAAATTAAGATGATCGTACCCCTTCTAGGTCAAACCCCCACAATCAAAATCTCAGAACCTATTTAAATCATTCAGTTGGAAAATGTAACTTATGGGGTCATGGCATGTAGTATCAGTTTGGGGTCTCATCTAGTTACACCAACATGCTACAGTACTAGGCAATCACAAGGTATCAAAACATACAGCAATATGGTAGAGTGCATAAATTTTCAAAGACTGGCTAAGATATAGGTCAAGGACTCACCTCCAACTAGGTCTGATGGCTGGAACTCCCTCCCGAAGGCGGAGTCCTGGCTGAGATAAGTGCAGCAGGACAGTCTCTCAGTCTGTGTGCAGCTGACCCACACAACAGGCATACTCCTCTTCTCTTCCTACAGATGTCCCACACAAATCCAGGCTTCTTACAGAAGGCACAGGTAGGAACTCTCTCAGCTGGCCTCTGCTGAACAGGAGTCTGGACTGGGTAGGCTGGTCTAGGTTGATAGTCTGGGTGCTCACGGGGCTCTGGGTATACACTGCTCCTCGGCCTCTTAGAACTAGGCTCCCCTCCTGAATGCACCAAATCCCACAGCAGTTGGATTCCACGACCCTGCTCCTTTAGGATCTCAGTCTGAACTCTCTGTGTCTCCAACACATCTTGGAGAAGTCTGGATATCTGAGCTCCGTCAGGAAACAAACCTGCCGAGGGTATGGTATGGGGTACTGCTCCTGGAGGCAGAGGAGGAGATGGGGAAGAACTCTTGGTCTCAGATGAGACTGCCACTCTCTCCTGAGTAACAGGTGGTGGAGGAATACTCTCTGGTAAGGATGCTGACACCTCCTCGATGGCGGGAGGTGCCACTACCTTGGGGTCAGCCTGAGGGGTCACTACCTCCTGAGCAATAGGAGGTGGAAGCACACTGTCAGTAGCTGCAGTTGCTCTCAGGCGACAGGCTCGGGTCATGGGTGCCATACTGGAAGGAATAAAAAAAACACAACAATCATTAAGGCTGTACAGCAGTCTACCATCCTATCTGTAAAACTGGTATTTTTCAAGAAAATAAAATAAGACAACTACCAATCACCTATAAAGGGTACTATTTAAGAAAAAATAAAAACCAAAAGTTTAAGGAACGAAAGTCAATAGAATTGAATTCAATCACAATCTAATATATATAGAAGAGAGAGTGTTAGAGGGAAAAGCTAACATTATGTAAAGGTCATGTAGTTTGTGGCATATACATGAGGGTGTTATAGGAGGATTTGGGTCTCAACTATAGCTATCAAGTTACACTATTCATGGCATATTAGTTAAGCAATCTACAAGGCACAAGCTATTACTCCTAGCATGTATGGCTAATCGTGTATATATGTATATCTATATGGCTATATTATCATAACATAGAGATGAAAGGTTAGGTTTTCATGGCAGTTGTGTACATTAATGTAGAGTGTCATATGTACATGGGTTAAGACTTGAAATAAAGGGGTTCAATCATTCAGTTTAGCTCATCATTACATATTAGATCTGAAATTGAACTACACATATTGATAGCAGTGTAAAAATGTAATCATGAATTCAGTTTTCAAAATTTTGGAGAATTCGAACATCAAAACCAACTCAAAGTTCACCACAACCACAACCTAACATATAAGAGTATGAACCTAACATTATATACCTACACACAACCATGTATACGACTTAAAACATTACAATTTAAAACTGCAATTTGAACTAAACTCTTAGAATCCAAGGTTAAGGGTTTACTATGTACGCAATCTCAGATTTGACAATTCAACACAAAACTTAACCAAATTTTTTTTTTGAAATAAAGCCCTGTATATAACATACATGTGTAGTGATGTAAGCAACTAATAACATGAAATTTAAATTTAAATTATGAATTTAATATGAAGAGCATAGAACTATTCACTGATACTGCACTATATTGGAATACTAGGATTTGAGAACTTAATATTAATCATGTTAACATGCATTTAGATAGGTTGGTAAACAAGTGTAGTATGCATACGTGTCAGACAAGTATCTGTGTCCATTATATATTAGGGTAATACCAGAATCAATGGCAAGAAGAAAATAATGATAAAATCTGTTCTGCCTATCTGTTTAAAGAATGAACTATTTGAAACCAGAGCTATAACATCAATCTAAGTTAAGGTCTAGCAGAAACACCAATTCATTGTATTAGGAAGAATTTATTGCAAGAAGTTACACAATCTTATAATAATAGCTAAGCTACTCCTACTCAATACTCCTACTCCTAAGTTATTTGATGATGGGGTATAATTTATACAACAGAATGGTACGATAGAGATGATATGTTTAAAACCTTTTCAAGATACAATCTGATAATCATATGCGTCTGTCCAAAATCATGTTACTCAGAGTCCTCGCCATGCCAGTAAGCAAGGCTGCGAATAACGATAGATTCCATAACTAGGGTATGCACCTCTACAATCATGTCGTCTGGAAATCTCGCTATGCCGACTAGTATAGCTGCGAGAAATTCCAAATCTCATAACCAAGATACGTACATCCGAAACCAGGTCTCCATGTTTCCGCCACGCCAGCTAATATGGCTGCGATAAACTACAGGTTCCATAACCATGTAGACGTTTTACCATCCCTGTATTCCCGTCAATATATGTTATCAGAAAGTATCATAACTCAGGCTATAAAATTCATCTCGATAGGAAATCAAAATCAACAACGATTCATCAACAATCAAATTCAATAATCAAGGAGTGAGAGCGAACAAACAAGGGGAAATGATTCAAATTGAAGTTTAAATAAGATTCTCAAGGGTCGTCCCAGGAATCTTTCAAGGAATCCTAACTGTGATTGAGTGCCCTTAAAAATATATCCTAATCCTACTGCAGGCTATAGTGATACTCTAGTTCGAATACCACTACATAAACTCGACCTGCATGGGCCACCACTAAAAACGTGTCACGACCCGCACCCTAGAAATAGGGTACGTGATGTGGGTACGTCCAGCCTACGCCGCAGCATCGGCGGTAGAACGCTGTCCTAGGTCATAACATCTAACAGATAAGGGTAATATACAGTTATACTCCCCGAATGGGGGTGACATAACACAATATAACTCAACCACATCTAGGATAGAACATGAATGAGATAGAAAGATAAAGATAGATAACAACCAGGAATGTAACATCACAGAGATACAAATCCAGAATCTAAGTGACTAAAATAAATACATCTCAGAATATCTCAAAGTCTAGTACAGTAATCCCAAAATAGTAAGATAATCCTAAACTAATGAAAGTAACACCAACTGCTAGCAGGTCCAAGTCACTAGTGATGTCTAACGCTGCACCAAGAGGGATAGACACCAGAGCCTCATCATTAACTGTAAAATTTTCAACAGGTCCAGTCAGGACGGGAACAAGCACATATCTCTCAAAACAGTTCATAGCAGGTTAGGAGTATAAATCATGCAATAGAGTAAAATACAGGAAGTGCTGAATAGGAAGTACGAGTAAATAGGAGATATTTTGTAACTGAAAGTAAATACATGATAGTAGAGACTGTAAGTGGCTACGTGATTTAGAGCATAATGGTTATGTAAACGGCTTGGGGGCACATGTATACAAATAAGGAGGCACATTTATACAGCTACTGGAGATAGTGTTCACATAACCAATTCTACTCACCCCGCCCCAACCAGTACACAAGGATCCATTCAAGTTACGTTATAAGCACATGAATACAACTAAGATACGTGAACTCATGTAATGAGTAGTACATGAGGCACGTGAAAGCACATGAGAACATGTAAAAACATGAACTAGTACGAGTACAAGGAGTACCTGATGCACATGATAAAGTACATAAACATGAAATATCCGATGCACCCGTAGAGGGATAACATCTCAGGAAAGGATCCATATAGTACTAATCTGTGAAGATACGTGTCAGCATCATGTAGAGTAATCTAGAGCAAGAATATAATCCAGGTAAGTATGAAAAGATCAGAGAATGTACTCGCCTGCTAACTGAAAGTTCGAGATGAAAATACTGTCCGAGGAGTGGTGTCTGGCTCCTATTAGAACAGCACAAGTCACAACGAGTCCAGAATGGTAATAATATGCACTACAATGCGTTCTACATGAATCTAGGTCAATCTAGGCCAAAGTTAACTCTTGGTCAACTCTGGTCAACCTAGAGTCAAACCTAGTCAATAGTCAAATCTAGGTCCCACCAAACCATTCTAGGTTCTAACAAGACTAAACAAGTCTAAACTAGACTCACTAGCTAAACAAACACAACCATAAGCCAATAGACTATACCACATTCAGTTCCATATCCAAAATAATACACAAGTACAATATGACTATAAACTCTAATGTAGGAAATCACACATTAAACTAGTTAGATAGGCTAATAGGATAATCACATGTTGGTGTGCTATACAAAACAACTTATATGGTAATTCATATAATATACACATAACATATAGCTACTTATTTGTATACCACCCATACATTATATATAAAATACATAATGGTACACACATATTATATATAGGATACCTATATACATATGTATATATCTCAATACAACTATATAGATGCATATGAATAGAGAAAAGGGGAAACACATGTACTCAAAAGTGTGTGGGTGTCACAAGTGTGTGTGACAGGGAACAAAAGGATGTCAGGAGTCCAAATATGTGTTTATGTGTGATGGAGTATATAGGCTAATAATGTGAGTGGGTGGGTAATGTCATAGAGGGTGTGTGTGTCAATAGGTGACATGTTCCTGTGTAGTGTCATGTATACATGAGAGAACAATGACAGAAATAATGAAACATGTGTGTGTATAATATTAGAGACCTGTGTGTAGGTTCTCATCCATGTGTGTGTGTAGGACTTAGGCTATAGGCTTGTGTTCTCAGATTTGATTAAGGAAATTTCAGTTAACATTGGTGTACAGATATTGAACATGTGAAGGGTGCCTGTGCTCATGAGGTTCCTCAAAACAGTAGAAAACATATGTGCTCATGTGTGCATGACAGGGTATGATAGAGTAAGGAGAGAGTGTATAGTGTTCAACAAACTGAAAAAAAAACAGTGATTAATCCCAGGTTTCTTAGTTTACAGTGGCAACATATATTAAAACCATCCTCAGTTTTTACCCTATCAGTAATAGCAGTCAAGAAAACAGAGAGCAATCAAATTCAGGGATGAACAATGTCATTCCCAGGTGATGAAACTGGGAATAAGTCCATCACAGGTTTGTCCATGGACTGAGATTTAAATCTCAAGTCCCATTCTCAGGTTTTAATCATGAATGTAAGGGAATTAAATACCAGGTCTTAAACCTGTGAATCCCAGATTTCAGTTTGAATACATACATAGGTTTAACAAAGCATGAACTCAGATATTAACTTAACAGTGAAACATCAGTTAAAGGGAAGAAAGGAAAACTGGGAAGTAATCAATTAAGTAATGAACTATCATTCTCTGTTTTTAAAGCACCATACCAACTTACCTAATTCAGATTCCTGAACACCCTCCCCATATCATAACAGGTTTAACAAAACATTTAACAATCTCAGGTTTACTAAATAACAGTTAACAAGGTGTGTGTGTGTTGGATTAGAAAACATTGAAGGAAGGCTCAGAATTATACAACTCATTCCCAGGTTTTCCACAGAACATCATATTGACTTCCAGGTTCAAATGAAATGGAAGAAAACTGAAATCAGTTTGAAAGAGTAAAACTGGAACACATAGCCATGAAGGAAATTCTTTGAATCATAGGTTCAAATGTAAACTGGAATTTTATCATTGGAATCAATAAAAAGGGATTCAATCCACCATATATTAACAGTTCAAAAGAAGGGAAATTGAAACATTATTAATTCAGTTTGACAAACTACTTCCCAGGTTTTTCCTTACACATTGCAAGTACTAATCTCAGTTCAACAATCACCATATTAAGAAAAATCAGTTTAAAGGAATAAATTGGAACACAATGTTCAGTTAAGTGATTTCTCAAAAACTCATTCCAGGTTTGAATTAACTGGAACAATCCTATGCATATCAGAACATAACATCACAATATCAAACCATACCCCTTGCTCAAATCCCATTCACACATTCCCAAACCCAAATCCAATTGCCAAGGCTAAGCTAACATATATTATGATGTGTAGGTTCAATTTTAATAGATAAAACATAACAGGAAGAAGAATTTAACTGTTTGGAAAACTTAGATAAAACAGTATCAGACAATGTATCAGGAAAATTCCAAAACAGTGTTCGAATCCTAAATTACCACATTAAACCTAAACTATTGTGTAAGCAAATGCAACAGGGGTTTAGACATGATAATTAGGATCTAGCTAACCATTAAACATCATTTAACAATCATTTAAATACGATTTAACATTCCAAACAGATACTGCACACGCACACAATCAGCCATTTCCCGTGCACACCCGAGAACGTGTCCGACACGATACGAGGACTCGTGAAACTTGGCGAGCCTCGTGTCAGTCATTGATATGAACCACAGACCGATTTTCACGTGTCGACGTTGCGTGTCCAGCGCGCAGTAGCCCCCGAGTAGCAGGGGAGCTACAGTGCCGCGCGCACACGCCCGCACACGCGTGTCCCGTGCTCCCCACGACACGACAGGACACGAACAATAACACACGACACTAGGGAACCCTAGACGACACCTAGATCTAGCTTCCTATTAAAAAAGATTGGGAAAACTCGATCGAGCAGTCCTTTGGGACATTTCGTCGAGCACGTGGATCAAGTTCTGATACGTGTCCGATACGGACACGAAACGAGCTCGAAACCTAGGGTTTGCTTCCCATACAGTTGGGTGAGGGCTAAAGGACCTTAGGAATGATTTTTACTGGGTTTTAGGAGCAGTGGTAAGGATTATACCTATTGATGTTCCAAGCTCCAAAAAAATACCAAGGAAGGGGATCCTTCAAAGCACCAAAGCTCCTCAAATTGTGTGCTCCCTGTCAAAACTCAATCCCAACAGCAAGAGAACAATATTTAGAGCCTATAAGAATTTGTTTGAAGGAAAAAGGACCTAATTTGGATTTTCTATGAATTTGTAAGGATGGAACATTACCTCTTTCTAAAACTTGGTGAAATTTCCTAATGGAGGCTAGCCCTAACTTTGGGAGGATATAAATAGGGGGAGGGGCTGTTATGTGGCTGGCCATAGGCCCTAGGGTTAGGGTTTTGGCTAGCTAGTTGGGTCCTATCTAGTTTAAGTCATGATTTGATTTGTAACTACACAAGCCATTCTTAGGCCAAACTAGCTCCTAATCACCCCAAACCAATTCTAATGAACTTGAAATAATTAACTTAGGTCACACTAGGGTTTCTTAACCTAACCAAAGTGTCTTGACCTAGGTTAGCCACTAGGACGGTCTCCTAGTCAACATGAGTCAAAGTCAAATATAGGGTCAAAACAATTCTACCAAAAATCACCAAAAATCACTAAAAATCATATTAATTATATTTAATAATAAAAATCCCAAAATAATTCCAAAATTTTGAAAATGACCAAAATACCCTCAATTGAAAAACTGGGTGTTACAATCCTACCCACCTTAGAAAAATTTCGTCCTCGAAATTAAGATGATCGTACCCCTTCTAGGTCAAACCCCCACAATCAAAATCTCAGAACCTATTTAAATCATTCAGTTGGAAAATGTAACTTATGGGGTCATGGCATGTAGTATCAGTTTGGGGTCTCATCTAGTTACACCAACATGCTACAGTACTAGGCAATCACAAGGTATCAAAACATACAACAATATGGTAGAGTGCATAAATTTTCAAAGACTGGCTAAGATATAGGTCAAGGACTCACCTCCAACTAGGTCTGATGGCTGGAACTCCCTCCCGAAGGCGGAGTCCTGGCTGAGATAAGTGCAGCAGGACAGTCTCTCAGTCTGTGTGCAGCTGACCCACACAACAGGCATACTCCCACTACCAAAATAACCAACTTTAGCTACGGCCACATCCGTCGCGAATCCGTCGGTAACATAAATTACCGACGGCATAGCGACGGATATTTGATGAAAATGGCCGTCGGGAAATACGTCGTCGCTAAAATTTGTCCGTCGCTAAGCCGTCGGACAAATGATTAACCGACGGACTAGCGACTGATTACCGACGGTTGCCTTTCAACGGATTAGCGACGGATTAGCGACTTGTTCCCGTCGGTTTACATGCCATATAATATTAAAATATCCGTCGCTAAGCCGTCGTAAATAGGTCGGTAAAAGCGTATCAGAGAGGTTCCTGATACGCAAAATCAGTCGCTATTCCGTCGCCATTCCGTCGTTAACCTCGACGTTATAGCGACGGATTAGCGACGGGTAGGGCGTCGGCCTGGTTCTGGAAAGCTTCCATAATTCCAGAACCATGTCGACGGATAATGGGTCGCTAAGCCGTCGCTAGTCCGTCGTCATCCTCGACAGATTAGCGACGGATTAGCGACCCATTATCCGTTGCTAAGTCTCTGGAAACCTACCATATTTCCAGAACCATGTCGACGGATTTGCCGTCGCTAGGTAGTCGATATTCCGTCGCTAATATTAATTGTACCCAGTTAGCGACGGAAGTTTCGTCGCTAGTTGGTCGCTAGATCGTCGCTACCTGCAAATTTATTTCAACCAGTTAACGACGGATTGTCCGTCGCTCGTCCGTCGGTAACTGCAAATATTTATATAACCCAGTTAGCGACGGATTTTTCGTCGCTAGTTAGTCGCTCATCGGTCGCTAAAAAGATATATCCGTCGCTAATTAGTTGCTAGTCCGTCGCTAAATGCAACATTAATTAAAAAAAATTACAGAAACATTCTATTTCCTTTTCGTAAATATTACACATATTCATAATATCCAATATCCAAACATCCATGTACGATCAACAAATATCCAAATATCCAAATATCCAAATTCATAATATCCAATATCAAACAGAAATATCCAAACATCTATGTACAAATATCCAAACACAAATACACAAATTCATAATATCCAAACATTCATGTACGCTTCCAAAATATCCAGAATTCAAAATCCAAAAACAGTACAAATATCCAAAAAAAGTACAAATATCATTGAGATGGATCGCGTCGTCGTTCGGCTCTGCGGATGTACTCTTCCACCATGTACGCCGGCACCTGGGACAACACATGCTCTGGAAGCATACGGAGCTGCTCTGGCGACATCAAGTCCATGAGCCCAATGAGCGCAGTATCCGGTACCAGGCGGACCTCGGCAGAACGGTCAAATGAATAACGTCCAGGGTCGAAAGGATCGGCAACCGCACTAGACGGACCGGGAGCAGACGGATCTGGATCGGGAGCAGAAGAAGGACGCGGAAGGCGCTCCAGCACATCCGACATTAGACTCCGCATTTCCGACATATCGGAGGTGAGAGTCGCAAGCTGCGCCCTCATATCGTCCGACGGGGGCGCGGGAGGAGGCGGGGGCGGTGGATATCTCGGAGTCGCGCCCTACAACGATGCCGCCAGGGAACCTACGCCGTAGACGTGCCCTTTATTAAAGCCGCCGACAGACTCTACGAACACGTCGTCGTAGCGAGCGGCCATAGAAGAGGGCGTCTGGGTGGGCGTCGTTTCGCCGACAACCTCGGCAGGGGGCTCAATCTGACTAAGGGCCTCACGATATGCAGCCTATCCAATGAATGTGTTTATACTATAAGTTTTCCTAAGTTATAATCTAAATCCTATGTTTCCCTAAGTTATAATTTGAATCCTACGTTCACCTAATTAAGTTAACAATAATTATATTTCTAATATAAATCTCATAAACGTAATTACTTACATCAGTCGCCTGGGCCCTCGCGTCGACGAAGCTCCCGTCTGCCCGCCTCTTGTGTGTATGCAGGAATACATCGTAGGCGGTGACCGACTCCGGCTCTCTCCCCTCCTTTACCGCCCGTTGTGCCTGCATACGAAATATACGTCGAATTTAATTAACTACGTATATTAATAGTACCGAATTTAATAGTGAAATGAATTTGTGGTATCTCACCAAATCTGCACGCGTCGCTGCGTGGGGCCTTGAACCTCCCGTATGCAGACCAGCGGCCTGTCTGCTCGCCTTCGCTTTCTCTGATTTCTCCCTGTACTGGGCAGTATTCATCTTATCCAACATCTGCTCGTAGTACTCCTCCCGGAGCCACTTCTTCCTCGAATGCGCCGTACGAACGTCGTACACCGTATCCCGTATCTTCTTCCCGGCGGCGGCTTTGTAGGCCTTGCGAATCAACTCCTCGCGATGGGGGGCCACCAGAACGTCGTCTGACATACAAATTAAATTATCACGTAATTAAAAAATTAGTAGATTAAAGAATAATTAATAATTAACCAAAAGATATATATATACCTTCATCTCCTCGAGCCAGACGTACTGCATGTTCTGAGGCACCTCAGAAAAATTGAGGTAGGGGCCATGGTAGTTTTCCCGGATAATTTGCCCGAGTATCCGGGCAGCATCATACGGAAAAAACCTACAAAGAAGCAAAGACTGGATTATTAACTTGAATAAATGAAACAAATTTAATAAATTAACTTAAATTTACTTGCGTATCACCCGCGGGCCATAGCTCTCGTCGGTTCTCGCCTATCGGCCTCTCTGGAGGCGTCGGAGGATCCGCGGGTCCGCAGATGTACTCACCGGTAGCAGGATGAAGCTGAATCCGGGGGTACTCCGGAGCCCACCCTGCAGTAACTGATGGTGTACCCGCTGGTGCATCCGGGGGCGGAACGGATCCGCTAGCGGATGGAGTCTCAGGCCTCGATAAAGATGAAGGTAGCGCAGAGATAGATCGACGGCGGGAAGAATCTGTGGCCGGGCTCTCCAGGTCGGGATCGGAGGACTCTATATCCGGGGAATGTGAAAGGCGACCACGACTGCTACCACCACGACCGCTACCATCACGTCCACGGCCAGTGCCGCTACCACCACGACCGCTACCATCACGTCCACGGCCAGTGCCGCTACCACCACGCCCACCACGGCCAGTACCGCCACCACCAGCACCACTACGGCCACGGCCACTGTCGCTACCAGCAGCACGAGTGGTAGTGACCATGACCTGTAAATAGAACACATAAATATAATTAACAATATAGAAGTATAAATGAATATAAAACTGAACTAAAATATATATACCAGCAGCAGGGCGGCGAGTGCCGTCAAGACAATGAGAACTAAGAGTGCCATCTGTAAAAAGAAAATCATACAATAAGTAGATGATCGAACGACAAAAACATAAACTGAAATAAGAATGTGTCCGTCTAAACTGAATTCACTAAGTTAGTTGTAAGTGCTTCTAATATATACCGATATTTAATCTAATCATCGTTATCGTCCTCGTCCTCATCGTCATCATCATCGTTCTCATCCTCATTCTCATCGTCGACTTCATCTATATCATCATCTTCATCGTCGACTTCATCTGTATCATCATCCTCATCCTCATCCTCATCCTCTTCTTCTTCTTCTTCTTCTTCTTCTTCTTCTTCTTCTTCTTCTTCTTCTTCTTCTTCTTCTTCTACTTCTTCTTCAGGCTCAATACTTGGGACAAGACGCCTCTTTCTCCCCTGGTTGACAGCTAAGTCTTGTATATCAACCTCTTCCTCCCCTCTATTTTCCTCAGCATGAGGTATATCGACATCTTCCACGTCCATGGTATCCGACTGTTGTCCCATGTATTGGGGCTTCTCGATCTGGTCCTCTTGGTATGCTGGGTCTCCAACGTTGAATGTATTTCTAGATTTAATCTTGCATACTGCCCACCAGTCAAATCGATCTCTACGACGCCTTGGGTAGCTTGTATAGTAGACTTGAACAGCCTGACTTGCTATCGCAAACGTGTCGGACCCTCTATACCTCCTGCGATGATTTATATCGACGAATCCAAATTGTTTATCGATTTTCCAACCGATATTTGGTCTCGTATCGAACCACTCACATTTGAACATCACAATATGCATATCATATGGGGCACTATATTGTAAATCTACAATCTTCCGAAGCACTCCATAATAGTCAAAGTCCGGCTCGTCGTCATAGATGGTGCCTCTTATGTAAACACCAGAATTCTTGGTATCAAAGCCGTCATTGAGAAATTCGGCATTTATAGCATGCTGAGTTGACTTAAACTTGAAGCCATTAACGACATAGCCTGACAAAGTCTTTGCATGCTTCTTCGGTCCCAATGCCAAATAACGAATGCTCTCATTTATGAGTGTTGTTTCAGGCAATAAAACCTGTAAACATGTATTGATAATTTAAATATTTTAGCTGCATATATTTTAATGGTAGCCGCATAACATATTATCTCAGTTACTTACGTATTTACGAAACCAGGACGGAAAGGTACAATCAACCTCTCTTTGAAGTCTCTCATCTGTAATATATGGTGTCCTCATTTTGACTTCACCTCTAAATACACTGTTAGAGAGAATAAAAATAAGTGTAGTCACTTAATTCACCAAATTAGAGATTATAACGAGGCGTAGTCACTTACTTCTCCAAATCTCTCACTTCTTGTATGTCACAATTTAACAAGACATATCGGTGAGCGGTATCATACTCATCGTCGGTCAACCACCGTTTCTTACTAGCCCCAATAGGCTTGCCCCTTAAATTGAATATACCTCCATCCTCAACGTCTTCTTCATTCCTTTGAGGTCTATTTCGATTTGTCTCGACATGAGTATCGAAATAAATGGAGCAGAAATTTGACACCTTCTCGATAAGATAGATTCGTATATCGAAGCCTCTATATGAGCCTTGTTGCCAACTTTCTTCTTTAGATGGTGTAGGTACCTAAAGAGACAAATTATCTTGAGAATTAACAATGAATTGTAAAATCCACTTAAATTTCACTTAATTATATCGATTTTATTTACCTTTCAAAGGGGTACATCCATCGATAATGAACAGATGCACCGACACGGGCTTCGTATGCTAGATGAATCGGTAGATGCTCCATGCTGTCGAAAAAGCCCGTGGAAATATTTTCTCTAACTTGCAGATTGTTAAGACAATCTTCTCCTCAAGTTGTACCATAGTTGCACCGTCAGCTTAGTTGAACAGATATCCCTGAAGAATGTAGACAGCTCGGCCAACGGAACCCATATAGCAGAAGGCAACACTCTCTCAAAGCAATGGGCAGTAATCTTTCCATAAACACGTGGCAGTCGTGACTCTTCATTCCGTTTAGCTTGCGTTCATTGAGATCAACGCATCTAGACAATTCGAAACATAGCCGTCGGAAAATCTTAAATTAGATATCCACTTGCAGATTATTAATCTATCTTCCTTGCTCAATGTGTATGGCACTATAGGCTTACTTAATTGTCCACCAGCACCCCTTGTATCAAGTTCAGATGAGACGCTTGCATATCTCGGCTATGTCTTGTCTTGTTGGATTGTCCTTCGTCTTTCCTTTAATATCCATGACGGTATTGAAGACATATCGAACACGTTCTTTTCGATATGCATGACATCAAGATTTGCCTTATAGATTATCTTTCCAATAAGGCAAGTCCCAGAAGATACTCCGTTGGTCCAGTTATGGCTTTGTCCGAACCCCTCGACACGAGGTTCGATGGATCTTCCATTGCGGTGGGCAATTCCTTTACAGCTTCCCAAATATCGTATCCCAAAAATCTGGCAGAGGTTGAGAAATTGTTTTCCATATCTGAACGCGTCCTTATTTTTCTCCAAGGATGGGTCGCGGGCAGAAATTGACGGTGACAGTCAAAGAAAGAAGTTTTTCCTCCATGCCTAAGGCGGAACGCCTTACTATTTTCCATGCATATCGACAAGACATGTTACCGTGCGTACTCCATTCCGACAGTACCGTATGCTGGAAAATCATTGATTGTCCACATGAGTGAAGCTCTCATGAAAGTTTCTATTTCCTGGAAATATCATAGGTCGTGACGCCGATCTCCCACAGCTGTTTCAGCTCATCCACCAACGGTGTAAATATATATCGATGTTCTTCGTCGGATTTTTAGGACCGGTATGATAGCTGTCAGAAACATATAAGGAGTCTTCATACACATCCATGGTGGCAGATTGTAAGGGGTAAGAATGACCGGCCAGCATGAGTACAAGATCCCGACTGTCCGAAAGGGGCGAAGCCATCAGCACATAGCGCCAGGCGTACATTTCTAGGCTCTGCAGCAAAATCTGGATGACACAAATCAAAATGTTTCCACGCCTCTCCATCCGAAGGATGTGACAATTCTCCTTCGTCCTTTATGCGTTCTTCGCTGTGCACGTCATGTGTTCTGCTGTATTTAGAGACATATACATCCTCTGCAAGCGCTTCGTGATCGACAAGTAATGATATACTTGTAAGGACGTCGTTTTCTAGTCGACTTTCCTTTTTCCTGTACTGGCTTGTAACGATCCGCATTACAGAAGCTGCAACTTCTGATACGCAATTCTCTTGTAGTACAACATGCATCCGTTACGACAACAATCTATCTTCTCGTACCCCAGTCCCAGTTGTCGGACCATCATCTTTGACTTGTAGAAGTTTTTTGGTAGCTCTTTGATTCCTTCGGTAACACCTCCTTGATTACTTCTGTGATCCGATATAGCAAGTGTGGCAAGTTAAAATCAGACTTTATGTTCAACAACCGCATCGTCACTGACAGTGCGGAATGAGTCTCACAACTAGGATATAGAGAAGTATCTGCATCTTAAAACATGTCATAGAACTCCTTCGCCTCGGGATTAGGATCCTCTGGATCAAATTAGGCCCTGCCGCATCATACACCATATCTCGTGCAAGGTTCTGCAGATCTCCATAATCAACAGAGCATCCGTGGTCTTCGATGACATCCGTTGCAGCATTATCATCAAAAGCATAAGTGCAGCTTCCGTAGCCTGTCTTTCCGATATATAGTTCACCTTGCGATGACCACAGCCCGTAATTACGTACGAAACCCTTAGGGTCAAATGATCTCTCACAGTCACCACTTCTTCGTAACGTCTATTGTGACATTTAACACATGGACACTTAATTTTGTTACCGTCCAGTATGAGCTTTGCTCATTGCATAATTAAGAAATACTTCCACGCCTGCCTGAAAATCGCACTCACACCATTCTACTCTCGTGTTGCCGTTTGTACTCCATGTACGATCACAAAATAACGACTCATCCTCAATTTGGATGTGAAAATCTGTATCGTAGACAAACTAAACATAAGAATAGCTCGATACCGATACTCATAAATTGGATTAGGGTTAGGATGTTAGAGTATAAGGAACTAGGTGATGTAGAGTACAATATAGGGAACTGTGAATGGACTGAAAGTTGCACATGAGAAGGTTCAATGAAGGGCCCATAAATGGTTCACATGATAAGTTATAAGAATCCACATCACTATACATACTCCCCCGTCTCAGGAGTGTGTCTGGCTCCTATTTAGAACAGCACAGGTCACAACATGTCCAGAATAGCAAAACAGAGCTCTACAATATATATCGTATCGGACTATTCCTAGAGTATTGGTATCGGCGATATCAATACTCGTTAATGGAGATTGCAATATAAGTCTAAGCTATCTAGCTAACATGTATACTTGCATTTACATTGTATCATAACTTGTATCTAGTTACCTTGCTAATCATGAATACTCTTAACTATATGTGAAGACACTCTACTAAATGTATTTAAATCAGGTTCAAAGATCGGTATCGGAATCGGTATCGGACTATATTCCTACGAGTATTGGCATCGGCGATATCAATACTCGTGTGAATAGGAGATTGCAATATAAGTCTAAGCTATCTAGCTAACATGTATACTTGCATTTACATTGTATCATAACTGTATCTAGTTACCTTGATAATCATGTTATACTCTTAACATATATGTGAAGACACTATACTAAATGTATTTAAATCAAGGTTTCAAAGTATCGGTATCGGAATCGGTATCGGACTATATATTCCTACGAGTATTGGCATCGGCGATATCAATACTCGGGTGTGAATAGGAGATTGCAATATAAGTCTAGCTATCTAGCTAACATGTATACTTGCATTTACATTGTATCATAACTTGTATCTAGTTACCTTGCTAATCATGTATATACTCTTAACATTATGTGAAGATACTATACTAACAGTATTTAAATCAAGGTTCAAAGTATCGGTATCGGAATCGGTATCAGACTATATATTCCTACGAGTATTGGCATCGGCGATATCATATCTCGTGTGAATATGAGATTGCAATATAAGTCTAAGCTATCTAGCTAACATGTATACTTGCATTTACTTGTATCATAACTTGTATCTAGTTACCTTGCAATATAAGTCTAAGCAATCTAGTATGGTATCGGCGATATCGGTAGTATCGGCGTATCGGATCGAAAGTATCGGATTTTTTTGGTATTGGAAAACAAATAATTATTAATAAATTATTTACATTTAAAACATATAATTTATACATTTAGGCATAATTTTAAGTGTTTTAAGTATTATTTCTTAGTAGTTTTGAAATTAAATGAATTAAATTAATGAATAGTATTATTTCTTAGGATCGGGACATGCCAAACCGTATCCGTATCGGGGAATGCAACCCATTCCCCACCCCCCCGACCCCCCTGCCCCCATTCAACACCCCCCCCGACCCCCCTGCCCTCTCCATTACCCACCCCCCCCCCCCCCCCCCTGCCTCATTCCCCACCCCCCCGACCCCCCTGCCCTCTCCACCCCCACCCCCCCCCGCCCCCGACCCCCCTGCCCCATTCCCGACCCCCCCCGACCCCCCTGCCCCCATTCAACACCCCCCGACCCCCCTGCCCTCTCCACCCCACCCCCGACCCCCCTGCCCATTCCCCACCCCCCCGACCCCCCGACCTCATTCCCACCCCCCCCCCACTCCCCCCCTCCCCACACCCCCCGACCCCCTGACCCATTCACCCCCCCGCCCTCTCCACCCCCCGCGAAGCCGACCCCCCCCCCCACTCCCCCCCGGCCCCAAACCCAAAATTAGAGAAAAAGAGAGATAGAGAGAGAGAGAGAGAGAGAAGAGAGATACCTGGTAGAGAGAGAGAGAGAGCCGTGAGAGAGAGAGAGAGAGCCGCGCGCGAGAGAGAGAGACCGCGAGAGAGAGAGAGAGTTTTGGGGGAATGAACCTCCCCCCGTCGGTTCATTTAAGTTAGGCACAGAACCTAGCGACGGAATAGCGACGGAATAAATTAGTTGCTAAACCGTCGCCATTAAAGGTGTTTTCCGACGGATATATCCGTCGCAGTTAGTCGCTAAAGTTCCCGCCAATGTTTTAAAGATTTTGCCGCCAACATTTGCGACGAATAAGCGACGAAAAAGAATCCGTCGCTAACGTTCGTGCGTAGCGACGGAAACCCGACAATTTTTACATTTAAAATTGGAAAAAATTATGTTATGTTGTCTGTCGCTAATCCGTCGCTAAGATGTCGGAAACTGGTCGTTAGCGACGGAATCCGTCCGTCGCTAAACTCCGTCGGTAAAGTGGGGTATTTATAGTAGTGTCCTCTTCTCTTCCTACAGATGTCCACACATATCCAGGCTTCTTACAGAAGGCACAGGTAGGAACTCTCTCAGTGGCCTCTGCTGAAAGAGTCTGGACTGGTAGGCTGGTCTAGGGATAGTCTGGGTGCTCACGGGGCTCTGGGTATACACTGCTCCTGGGCCTCTTAGAACTAGGCTCCCCTCCTGAATGCACCAACTCCCACAGCAGTTGGATTCCACGACCCTGCTCCTTTAGGATCTCAGTCTGAACTCTCTGTGTCTCCAACACATCCTGGAGAAGTCTGGATATCTGAGCTCCGTCAGGAAACAAACCTGCCGGGGTATGGTATGGGTACTGCTCCTGGAGGCAGAGGAGGAGATGGGGAAGAACTCTTGGTCTCAGATGAGACTGCACTCTCTCCTGAGTAACAGGTGTGGGAGGAATACTCTCTGGTAAGGATGCTGACACCTCCTCGATGGCGGGAGGTACCACTACCTGGGGTCAGCCTGAGGGGTCACTACCTCCTGAGCAATAGGAGGTGGAAGCACACTGTCAGTAGCTGCAGTTGCTCAGGCGCCAGGCTCGGGTCATGGGTGCCATACTGGAAGGAATAAAAAAACACAACAATCATTAAGGCTGTACAGCAGTCTACCATCCTATCTGTAAAATTGGTATTTTTCAAGAAATAAAATAAGACAACTACCAATCACCTATAAAGGGTACTATTTAAGAAAAAATAAGAACCAAAAGTTTAAGGAACGAAAGTCAATAGAATTGAATTCAATCACAATCTAATATTATAGAAGAGAGAGTGTTAGAGGGAAAAGCTAACATTATGTAAAGGTCATGTAGTTTGTGGCATACATGAGGGTGTTATAGGAGGATTTGGGTCTCAACTATAGCTATCAAGTTACACTATTCATGGCATATTAGTTAGCAATCTACAAGGCACAAGCTATTACTCCTAGCATGTATGGCTAATCGTGTATATATGTATATCTATATGGCTATATTATCATAACATAGAGATGAAAGGTTAGGTTTTCATGGCAGTTGTGTACATTAATGTAGAGTGTCATATGTACATGGGTTAAGACTTGAAATAAAGGGGTTCAATCATTCAGTTTAGCTCATCATTACATATTAGATCTGAAATTGAACTACATATATGATAGCAGTGTAAAAATGTAATCATGAATTCAGTTTTCAAAAATTTTGGAGAATTCGAACATCAAAACCAACTCAAGTTCACCACAACCACAACCTAACATGTAAGAGTATGAACCTAACATTATATACCTGCACACAACCATGTATACGGCTTAAAACATTACAATTTAAAACTGCAATTTGAACTAAACTCTTAGATCCAAGGTTAAGGGTTTACTATGTACGCAATCTCAGATTTGACAATTCAACACAAAACTTAACCAAATTTTTTTTTTGAAATAAAGCCCTGATATAACATACATGTAGTGATGTAAGCAACTAATAACATGAAATTTAAATTTAAATTATGATTTAATATGAAGAGCATAGAACTATTCACTGATACTGCAATATATGGAATACTAGGATTTGAGAACTTAACATTAATCATGTTAACATGCATTTAGATAGGTTGGTAAACAAGTGTATGCATACGTGTCAGACAAGTATCTATGTCCATTATATATTAGGGTAATACCAAATCAATGGCAAGAAAAAAATAAAATCTGTTCTGCCTATCTGTTTAAAGAATGAACTATTTGAAACCAGAGCTATAACATCATCTAAGTTAAGGTCTAGCAGAAACACCAATTCATTGTATTAGGAAGATTTATTGCAAGAAGTTACACAATCTTATAATAATAGCTAAGCTACTCCTACTCATACTCCTACTCCTAAGTTATTTGATGATAGGGTATAATTTATACAACAGAATGGTACGATAAGATGATATGTTTAAAACCTTTTCAAGATACAATCTGATAATCATATGCGTCTGTCCAAATCATGTTACTCAGAGTCCTCGCCATGCCAGTAAGCAAGGTGCGAATAACGATAGATTCCATAACTAGGGTATGCACCTCTACAATCATGTCGTCTGGAAATCTCGCTATGCCGACTAGTATAGCTGCGAGAAATTCCAATCTCATAACCAAGATACGTACATCCGAAGCCAGGTCTCCATGTTTCCGCCACGCCAGCTAATATGGCTGCGATAAACTACAGGTTCCATAACCATGTAGACGTTTTACCATCCCTGTATTCCCGTCAATATATGTTATCAGAAAGTATAACTCAGGCTATAAAATTCATCTCGATAGGAAATCAAAATCAACACGATTCATCAACAATCAAATTCAATAATCAAGGAGTGAGAGCGAACAAACAAGGGGAAATGATTCAAATTGAAGTTTAATAAGATTCTCAAGGGTCGTCCCAGGAATCTTTCAAGGAATCCTAACTGTGATTGAGTGCCCTTAAAAATATATCCTAATCCTACTGCAGGCTATAGTGATACTCTAGTTCGAATACCACTACATAAACTCGACCTGCATGGGCCACCACCTAAAAACGTGTCACGACCCGCACCTAGAAATATGGCCGTGACGTGGGTATGTGCAGCCTACGCCGCCAGCATCGGCGGTAGAACGCTGTCCTAGGTCATAACTCTAACAGATAAGGGTAATATACAGTTATACTCCCCGAATGGGGGTGACATAACACAATATAACTCAACCACATCTAGGATAGAACAGGAATGAGATAGAAAGATAAAGATAGATAACAAACCAGGAATGTAACATCACAGAGATACAAATCCAGAATCTAAGTGACTAAAATAAATACATCTCAGAATATCTCAAAGTCTAGTACAGTAATCCCAAATAGTAAGATAAT
>JANAVB010023800.1:4522384-4584884 GCA_029216955.1 Iris pallida
ACTGTCAGTACTGCAGTTGCTCTCAGGCGACAGGCTCGGGTCATGGGTGCCATACTGAAGGAATAAAAAAACACAACAATCATTAAGGCTGTACAGCAGTCTACCATCCTATCTTAAAACTGGTATTTTTCAAGAAAATAAATAGACAACTACCAATCACCTATAAAGGGTACTATTAAGAAAAAAATAAAACCAAAGTTTAAGGAACGAAAGTCATAGAATTGAATTCAATCACAATCTAATATATATAGAAGAGAGAGTGTTAGAGGGAAAAGCTAACATTATGTAAAGGTCATGTAGTTTGTGGCATATACATGAGGGTGTTATAGGAGGATTTGGGTCTCAACTATAGCTATCAAGTTACACTATTCATGGCATATTAGTTAAGCAATCTACAAGGCACAAGCTATTACTCCTAGCATGTATGGCTAATCGTGTATATATGTATATCTATATGGCTATATTATCATAACATAGAGATGAAAGGTTAGGTTTTCATGGCAGTTGTGTACATTAATGTAGAGTGTCATATGTACATGGGTTAAGACTTGAAATAAAGGGGTTCAATCATTCAGTTTAGCTCATCATTACATATTAGATCTGAAATTGAACTACACATATTGATAGCAGTGTAAAAATGTAATCATGAATTCAGTTTTCAAATTTTGGAGAATTCGAACATCAAAACCAACTCAAAGTTCACCACAACCACAACCTAACATATAAGAGTATGAACCTAACATTATATACCTACACACAACCATGTATACGACTTAAAACATTACAATTTAAAACTGCAATTTGAACTAAACTCTTAGAATCCAAGGTTAAGGGTTTACTATGTACGCAATCTCAGATTTGACAATTCAACACAAAACTTAACCAAATTTTTTTTTGAAATAAAGCCCTGTATATAACATACATGTGTAGTGATGTAAGCAACTAATAACATGAAATTTAAATTTAAATTATGAATTTAATATGAAGAGCATAGAACTATTCACTGATACTGCACTATATTGGAATACTAGGATTTGAGAACTTAATATTAATCATGTTAACATGCATTTAGATAGGTTGGTAAACAAGTGTAGTATGCATACGTGTCAGACAAGTATCTGTGTCCATTATATATTAGGGTAATACCAGAATCAATGGCAAGAAGAAAATAATGATAAAATCTGTTCTGCCTATCTGTTTAAAGAATGAACTATTTGAAACCAGAGCTATAACATCAATCTAAGTTAAGGTCTAGCAGAAACACCAATTCATTGTATTAGGAAGAATTTATTGCAAGAAGTTACACAATCTTATAATAATAGCTAAGCTACTCCTACTCAATACTCCTACTCCTAAGTTATTTGATGATGGGGTATAATTTATACAACAGAATGGTACGATAGAGATGATATGTTTAAAACCTTTTCAAGATACAATCTGATAATCATATGCGTCTGTCCAAAATCATGTTACTCAGAGTCCTCGCCATGCCAGTAAGCAAGGCTGCGAATAACGATAGATTCCATAACTAGGGTATGCACCTCTACAATCATGTCGTCTGGAAATCTCGCTATGCCGACTAGTATAGCTGCGAGAAATTCCAAATCTCATAACCAAGATACGTACATCCGAAACCAGGTCTCCATGTTTCCGCCACGCCAGCTAATATGGCTGCGATAAACTACAGGTTCCATAACCATGTAGACGTTTTACCATCCCTGTATTCCCGTCAATATATGTTATCAGAAAGTATCATAACTCAGGCTATAAAATTCATCTCGATAGGAAATCAAAATCAACAACGATTCATCAACAATCAAATTCAATAATCAAGGAGTGAGAGCGAACAAACAAGGGGAAATGATTCAAATTGAAGTTTAAATAAGATTCTCAAGGGTCGTCCCAGGAATCTTTCAAGGAATCCTAACTGTGATTGAGTGCCCTTAAAAATATATCCTAATCCTACTGCAGGCTATAGTGATACTCTAGTTCGAATACCACTACATAAACTCGACCTGCATGGGCCACCACTAAAAACGTGTCACGACCCGCACCCTAGAAATAGGGTACGTGATGTGGGTACGTCCAGCCTACGCCGCAGCATCGGCGGTAGAACGCTGTCCTAGGTCATAACATCTAACAGATAAGGGTAATATACAGTTATACTCCCCGAATGGGGGTGACATAACACAATATAACTCAACCACATCTAGGATAGAACATGAATGAGATAGAAAGATAAAGATAGATAACAACCAGGAATGTAACATCACAGAGATACAAATCCAGAATCTAAGTGACTAAAATAAATACATCTCAGAATATCTCAAAGTCTAGTACAGTAATCCCAAAATAGTAAGATAATCCTAAACTAATGAAAGTAACACCAACTGCTAGCAGGTCCAAGTCACTAGTGATGTCTAACGCTGCACCAAGAGGGATAGACACCAGAGCCTCATCATTAACTGTAAAATTTTCAACAGGTCCAGTCAGGACGGGAACAAGCACATATCTCTCAAAACAGTTCATAGCAGGTTAGGAGTATAAATCATGCAATAGAGTAAAATACAGGAAGTGCTGAATAGGAAGTACGAGTAAATAGGAGATATTTTGTAACTGAAAGTAAATACATGATAGTAGAGACTGTAAGTGGCTACGTGATTTAGAGCATAATGGTTATGTAAACGGCTTGGGGGCACATGTATACAAATAAGGAGGCACATTTATACAGCTACTGGAGATAGTGTTCACATAACCAATTCTACTCACCCCGCCCCAACCAGTACACAAGGATCCATTCAAGTTACGTTATAAGCACATGAATACAACTAAGATACGTGAACTCATGTAATGAGTAGTACATGAGGCACGTGAAAGCACATGAGAACATGTAAAAACATGAACTAGTACGAGTACAAGGAGTACCTGATGCACATGATAAAGTACATAAACATGAAATATCCGATGCACCCGTAGAGGGATAACATCTCAGGAAAGGATCCATATAGTACTAATCTGTGAAGATACGTGTCAGCATCATGTAGAGTAATCTAGAGCAAGAATATAATCCAGGTAAGTATGAAAAGATCAGAGAATGTACTCGCCTGCTAACTGAAAGTTCGAGATGAAAATACTGTCCGAGGAGTGGTGTCTGGCTCCTATTAGAACAGCACAAGTCACAACGAGTCCAGAATGGTAATAATATGCACTACAATGCGTTCTACATGAATCTAGGTCAATCTAGGCCAAAGTTAACTCTTGGTCAACTCTGGTCAACCTAGAGTCAAACCTAGTCAATAGTCAAATCTAGGTCCCACCAAACCATTCTAGGTTCTAACAAGACTAAACAAGTCTAAACTAGACTCACTAGCTAAACAAACACAACCATAAGCCAATAGACTATACCACATTCAGTTCCATATCCAAAATAATACACAAGTACAATATGACTATAAACTCTAATGTAGGAAATCACACATTAAACTAGTTAGATAGGCTAATAGGATAATCACATGTTGGTGTGCTATACAAAACAACTTATATGGTAATTCATATAATATACACATAACATATAGCTACTTATTTGTATACCACCCATACATTATATATAAAATACATAATGGTACACACATATTATATATAGGATACCTATATACATATGTATATATCTCAATACAACTATATAGATGCATATGAATAGAGAAAAGGGGAAACACATGTACTCAAAAGTGTGTGGGTGTCACAAGTGTGTGTGACAGGGAACAAAAGGATGTCAGGAGTCCAAATATGTGTTTATGTGTGATGGAGTATATAGGCTAATAATGTGAGTGGGTGGGTAATGTCATAGAGGGTGTGTGTGTCAATAGGTGACATGTTCCTGTGTAGTGTCATGTATACATGAGAGAACAATGACAGAAATAATGAAACATGTGTGTGTATAATATTAGAGACCTGTGTGTAGGTTCTCATCCATGTGTGTGTGTAGGACTTAGGCTATAGGCTTGTGTTCTCAGATTTGATTAAGGAAATTTCAGTTAACATTGGTGTACAGATATTGAACATGTGAAGGGTGCCTGTGCTCATGAGGTTCCTCAAAACAGTAGAAAACATATGTGCTCATGTGTGCATGACAGGGTATGATAGAGTAAGGAGAGAGTGTATAGTGTTCAACAAACTGAAAAAAAAACAGTGATTAATCCCAGGTTTCTTAGTTTACAGTGGCAACATATATTAAAACCATCCTCAGTTTTTACCCTATCAGTAATAGCAGTCAAGAAAACAGAGAGCAATCAAATTCAGGGATGAACAATGTCATTCCCAGGTGATGAAACTGGGAATAAGTCCATCACAGGTTTGTCCATGGACTGAGATTTAAATCTCAAGTCCCATTCTCAGGTTTTAATCATGAATGTAAGGGAATTAAATACCAGGTCTTAAACCTGTGAATCCCAGATTTCAGTTTGAATACATACATAGGTTTAACAAAGCATGAACTCAGATATTAACTTAACAGTGAAACATCAGTTAAAGGGAAGAAAGGAAAACTGGGAAGTAATCAATTAAGTAATGAACTATCATTCTCTGTTTTTAAAGCACCATACCAACTTACCTAATTCAGATTCCTGAACACCCTCCCCATATCATAACAGGTTTAACAAAACATTTAACAATCTCAGGTTTACTAAATAACAGTTAACAAGGTGTGTGTGTGTTGGATTAGAAAACATTGAAGGAAGGCTCAGAATTATACAACTCATTCCCAGGTTTTCCACAGAACATCATATTGACTTCCAGGTTCAAATGAAATGGAAGAAAACTGAAATCAGTTTGAAAGAGTAAAACTGGAACACATAGCCATGAAGGAAATTCTTTGAATCATAGGTTCAAATGTAAACTGGAATTTTATCATTGGAATCAATAAAAAGGGATTCAATCCACCATATATTAACAGTTCAAAAGAAGGGAAATTGAAACATTATTAATTCAGTTTGACAAACTACTTCCCAGGTTTTTCCTTACACATTGCAAGTACTAATCTCAGTTCAACAATCACCATATTAAGAAAAATCAGTTTAAAGGAATAAATTGGAACACAATGTTCAGTTAAGTGATTTCTCAAAAACTCATTCCAGGTTTGAATTAACTGGAACAATCCTATGCATATCAGAACATAACATCACAATATCAAACCATACCCCTTGCTCAAATCCCATTCACACATTCCCAAACCCAAATCCAATTGCCAAGGCTAAGCTAACATATATTATGATGTGTAGGTTCAATTTTAATAGATAAAACATAACAGGAAGAAGAATTTAACTGTTTGGAAAACTTAGATAAAACAGTATCAGACAATGTATCAGGAAAATTCCAAAACAGTGTTCGAATCCTAAATTACCACATTAAACCTAAACTATTGTGTAAGCAAATGCAACAGGGGTTTAGACATGATAATTAGGATCTAGCTAACCATTAAACATCATTTAACAATCATTTAAATACGATTTAACATTCCAAACAGATACTGCACACGCACACAATCAGCCATTTCCCGTGCACACCCGAGAACGTGTCCGACACGATACGAGGACTCGTGAAACTTGGCGAGCCTCGTGTCAGTCATTGATATGAACCACAGACCGATTTTCACGTGTCGACGTTGCGTGTCCAGCGCGCAGTAGCCCCCGAGTAGCAGGGGAGCTACAGTGCCGCGCGCACACGCCCGCACACGCGTGTCCCGTGCTCCCCACGACACGACAGGACACGAACAATAACACACGACACTAGGGAACCCTAGACGACACCTAGATCTAGCTTCCTATTAAAAAGATTGGGAAAACTCGATCGAGCAGTCCTTTGGGACATTTCGTCGAGCACGTGGATCAAGTTCTGATACGTGTCCGATACGGACACGAAACGAGCTCGAAACCTAGGGTTTGCTTCCCATACAGTTGGGTGAGGGCTAAAGGACCTTAGGAATGATTTTTACTGGGTTTTAGGAGCAGTGGTAAGGATTATACCTATTGATGTTCCAAGCTCCAAAAAAATACCAAGGAAGGGGATCCTTCAAAGCACCAAAGCTCCTCAAATTGTGTGCTCCCTGTCAAAACTCAATCCCAACAGCAAGAGAACAATATTTAGAGCCTATAAGAATTTGTTTGAAGGAAAAAGGACCTAATTTGGATTTTCTATGAATTTGTAAGGATGGAACATTACCTCTTTCTAAAACTTGGTGAAATTTCCTAATGGAGGCTAGCCCTAACTTTGGGAGGATATAAATAGGGGGAGGGGCTGTTATGTGGCTGGCCATAGGCCCTAGGGTTAGGGTTTTGGCTAGCTAGTTGGGTCCTATCTAGTTTAAGTCATGATTTGATTTGTAACTACACAAGCCATTCTTAGGCCAAACTAGCTCCTAATCACCCCAAACCAATTCTAATGAACTTGAAATAATTAACTTAGGTCACACTAGGGTTTCTTAACCTAACCAAAGTGTCTTGACCTAGGTTAGCCACTAGGACGGTCTCCTAGTCAACATGAGTCAAAGTCAAATATAGGGTCAAAACAATTCTACCAAAAATCACCAAAAATCACTAAAAATCATATTAATTATATTTAATAATAAAAATCCCAAAATAATTCCAAAATTTTGAAAATGACCAAAATACCCTCAATTGAAAAACTGGGTGTTACAATCCTACCCACCTTAGAAAAATTTCGTCCTCGAAATTAAGATGATCGTACCCCTTCTAGGTCAAACCCCCACAATCAAAATCTCAGAACCTATTTAAATCATTCAGTTGGAAAATGTAACTTATGGGGTCATGGCATGTAGTATCAGTTTGGGGTCTCATCTAGTTACACCAACATGCTACAGTACTAGGCAATCACAAGGTATCAAAACATACAACAATATGGTAGAGTGCATAAATTTTCAAAGACTGGCTAAGATATAGGTCAAGGACTCACCTCCAACTAGGTCTGATGGCTGGAACTCCCTCCCGAAGGCGGAGTCCTGGCTGAGATAAGTGCAGCAGGACAGTCTCTCAGTCTGTGTGCAGCTGACCCACACAACAGGCATACTCCCACTACCAAAATAACCAACTTTAGCTACGGCCACATCCGTCGCGAATCCGTCGGTAACATAAATTACCGACGGCATAGCGACGGATATTTGATGAAAATGGCCGTCGGGAAATACGTCGTCGCTAAAATTTGTCCGTCGCTAAGCCGTCGGACAAATGATTAACCGACGGACTAGCGACTGATTACCGACGGTTGCCTTTCAACGGATTAGCGACGGATTAGCGACTTGTTCCCGTCGGTTTACATGCCATATAATATTAAAATATCCGTCGCTAAGCCGTCGTAAATAGGTCGGTAAAAGCGTATCAGAGAGGTTCCTGATACGCAAAATCAGTCGCTATTCCGTCGCCATTCCGTCGTTAACCTCGACGTTATAGCGACGGATTAGCGACGGGTAGGGCGTCGGCCTGGTTCTGGAAAGCTTCCATAATTCCAGAACCATGTCGACGGATAATGGGTCGCTAAGCCGTCGCTAGTCCGTCGTCATCCTCGACAGATTAGCGACGGATTAGCGACCCATTATCCGTTGCTAAGTCTCTGGAAACCTACCATATTTCCAGAACCATGTCGACGGATTTGCCGTCGCTAGGTAGTCGATATTCCGTCGCTAATATTAATTGTACCCAGTTAGCGACGGAAGTTTCGTCGCTAGTTGGTCGCTAGATCGTCGCTACCTGCAAATTTATTTCAACCAGTTAACGACGGATTGTCCGTCGCTCGTCCGTCGGTAACTGCAAATATTTATATAACCCAGTTAGCGACGGATTTTTCGTCGCTAGTTAGTCGCTCATCGGTCGCTAAAAAGATATATCCGTCGCTAATTAGTTGCTAGTCCGTCGCTAAATGCAACATTAATTAAAAAAAATTACAGAAACATTCTATTTCCTTTTCGTAAATATTACACATATTCATAATATCCAATATCCAAACATCCATGTACGATCAACAAATATCCAAATATCCAAATATCCAAATTCATAATATCCAATATCAAACAGAAATATCCAAACATCTATGTACAAATATCCAAACACAAATACACAAATTCATAATATCCAAACATTCATGTACGCTTCCAAAATATCCAGAATTCAAAATCCAAAAACAGTACAAATATCCAAAAAAAGTACAAATATCATTGAGATGGATCGCGTCGTCGTTCGGCTCTGCGGATGTACTCTTCCACCATGTACGCCGGCACCTGGGACAACACATGCTCTGGAAGCATACGGAGCTGCTCTGGCGACATCAAGTCCATGAGCCCAATGAGCGCAGTATCCGGTACCAGGCGGACCTCGGCAGAACGGTCAAATGAATAACGTCCAGGGTCGAAAGGATCGGCAACCGCACTAGACGGACCGGGAGCAGACGGATCTGGATCGGGAGCAGAAGAAGGACGCGGAAGGCGCTCCAGCACATCCGACATTAGACTCCGCATTTCCGACATATCGGAGGTGAGAGTCGCAAGCTGCGCCCTCATATCGTCCGACGGGGGCGCGGGAGGAGGCGGGGGCGGTGGATATCTCGGAGTCGCGCCCTACAACGATGCCGCCAGGGAACCTACGCCGTAGACGTGCCCTTTATTAAAGCCGCCGACAGACTCTACGAACACGTCGTCGTAGCGAGCGGCCATAGAAGAGGGCGTCTGGGTGGGCGTCGTTTCGCCGACAACCTCGGCAGGGGGCTCAATCTGACTAAGGGCCTCACGATATGCAGCCTATCCAATGAATGTGTTTATACTATAAGTTTTCCTAAGTTATAATCTAAATCCTATGTTTCCCTAAGTTATAATTTGAATCCTACGTTCACCTAATTAAGTTAACAATAATTATATTTCTAATATAAATCTCATAAACGTAATTACTTACATCAGTCGCCTGGGCCCTCGCGTCGACGAAGCTCCCGTCTGCCCGCCTCTTGTGTGTATGCAGGAATACATCGTAGGCGGTGACCGACTCCGGCTCTCTCCCCTCCTTTACCGCCCGTTGTGCCTGCATACGAAATATACGTCGAATTTAATTAACTACGTATATTAATAGTACCGAATTTAATAGTGAAATGAATTTGTGGTATCTCACCAAATCTGCACGCGTCGCTGCGTGGGGCCTTGAACCTCCCGTATGCAGACCAGCGGCCTGTCTGCTCGCCTTCGCTTTCTCTGATTTCTCCCTGTACTGGGCAGTATTCATCTTATCCAACATCTGCTCGTAGTACTCCTCCCGGAGCCACTTCTTCCTCGAATGCGCCGTACGAACGTCGTACACCGTATCCCGTATCTTCTTCCCGGCGGCGGCTTTGTAGGCCTTGCGAATCAACTCCTCGCGATGGGGGGCCACCAGAACGTCGTCTGACATACAAATTAAATTATCACGTAATTAAAAAATTAGTAGATTAAAGAATAATTAATAATTAACCAAAAGATATATATATACCTTCATCTCCTCGAGCCAGACGTACTGCATGTTCTGAGGCACCTCAGAAAAATTGAGGTAGGGGCCATGGTAGTTTTCCCGGATAATTTGCCCGAGTATCCGGGCAGCATCATACGGAAAAAACCTACAAAGAAGCAAAGACTGGATTATTAACTTGAATAAATGAAACAAATTTAATAAATTAACTTAAATTTACTTGCGTATCACCCGCGGGCCATAGCTCTCGTCGGTTCTCGCCTATCGGCCTCTCTGGAGGCGTCGGAGGATCCGCGGGTCCGCAGATGTACTCACCGGTAGCAGGATGAAGCTGAATCCGGGGGTACTCCGGAGCCCACCCTGCAGTAACTGATGGTGTACCCGCTGGTGCATCCGGGGGCGGAACGGATCCGCTAGCGGATGGAGTCTCAGGCCTCGATAAAGATGAAGGTAGCGCAGAGATAGATCGACGGCGGGAAGAATCTGTGGCCGGGCTCTCCAGGTCGGGATCGGAGGACTCTATATCCGGGGAATGTGAAAGGCGACCACGACTGCTACCACCACGACCGCTACCATCACGTCCACGGCCAGTGCCGCTACCACCACGACCGCTACCATCACGTCCACGGCCAGTGCCGCTACCACCACGCCCACCACGGCCAGTACCGCCACCACCAGCACCACTACGGCCACGGCCACTGTCGCTACCAGCAGCACGAGTGGTAGTGACCATGACCTGTAAATAGAACACATAAATATAATTAACAATATAGAAGTATAAATGAATATAAAACTGAACTAAAATATATATACCAGCAGCAGGGCGGCGAGTGCCGTCAAGACAATGAGAACTAAGAGTGCCATCTGTAAAAAGAAAATCATACAATAAGTAGATGATCGAACGACAAAAACATAAACTGAAATAAGAATGTGTCCGTCTAAACTGAATTCACTAAGTTAGTTGTAAGTGCTTCTAATATATACCGATATTTAATCTAATCATCGTTATCGTCCTCGTCCTCATCGTCATCATCATCGTTCTCATCCTCATTCTCATCGTCGACTTCATCTATATCATCATCTTCATCGTCGACTTCATCTGTATCATCATCCTCATCCTCATCCTCATCCTCTTCTTCTTCTTCTTCTTCTTCTTCTTCTTCTTCTTCTTCTTCTTCTTCTTCTTCTTCTTCTTCTTCTACTTCTTCTTCAGGCTCAATACTTGGGACAAGACGCCTCTTTCTCCCCTGGTTGACAGCTAAGTCTTGTATATCAACCTCTTCCTCCCCTCTATTTTCCTCAGCATGAGGTATATCGACATCTTCCACGTCCATGGTATCCGACTGTTGTCCCATGTATTGGGGCTTCTCGATCTGGTCCTCTTGGTATGCTGGGTCTCCAACGTTGAATGTATTTCTAGATTTAATCTTGCATACTGCCCACCAGTCAAATCGATCTCTACGACGCCTTGGGTAGCTTGTATAGTAGACTTGAACAGCCTGACTTGCTATCGCAAACGTGTCGGACCCTCTATACCTCCTGCGATGATTTATATCGACGAATCCAAATTGTTTATCGATTTTCCAACCGATATTTGGTCTCGTATCGAACCACTCACATTTGAACATCACAATATGCATATCATATGGGGCACTATATTGTAAATCTACAATCTTCCGAAGCACTCCATAATAGTCAAAGTCCGGCTCGTCGTCATAGATGGTGCCTCTTATGTAAACACCAGAATTCTTGGTATCAAAGCCGTCATTGAGAAATTCGGCATTTATAGCATGCTGAGTTGACTTAAACTTGAAGCCATTAACGACATAGCCTGACAAAGTCTTTGCATGCTTCTTCGGTCCCAATGCCAAATAACGAATGCTCTCATTTATGAGTGTTGTTTCAGGCAATAAAACCTGTAAACATGTATTGATAATTTAAATATTTTAGCTGCATATATTTTAATGGTAGCCGCATAACATATTATCTCAGTTACTTACGTATTTACGAAACCAGGACGGAAAGGTACAATCAACCTCTCTTTGAAGTCTCTCATCTGTAATATATGGTGTCCTCATTTTGACTTCACCTCTAAATACACTGTTAGAGAGAATAAAAATAAGTGTAGTCACTTAATTCACCAAATTAGAGATTATAACGAGGCGTAGTCACTTACTTCTCCAAATCTCTCACTTCTTGTATGTCACAATTTAACAAGACATATCGGTGAGCGGTATCATACTCATCGTCGGTCAACCACCGTTTCTTACTAGCCCCAATAGGCTTGCCCCTTAAATTGAATATACCTCCATCCTCAACGTCTTCTTCATTCCTTTGAGGTCTATTTCGATTTGTCTCGACATGAGTATCGAAATAAATGGAGCAGAAATTTGACACCTTCTCGATAAGATATGATTCGTATATCGAAGCCTCTATATGAGCCTTGTTGCCAACTTTCTTCTTTAGATGGTGTAGGTACCTAAAGAGACAAATTATCTTGAGAATTAACAATGAATTGTAAAATCCACTTAAATTTCACTTAAATTATATCGATTTTTATTTACCTTTCAAAGGGGTACATCCATCGATAATGAACAGATGCACCGACACGGGCTTCGTATGCTAGATGAATCGGTAGATGCTCCATGCTGTCGAAAAAGCCCGGTGGAAATATTTTCTCTAACTTGCAGATTGTTAAGACAATCTTCTCCTCAAGTTGTACCATATGTTGCACCGTCAGCTTAGTTGAACAGATATCCCTGAAGAATGTAGACAGCTCGGCCAACGGAACCCATATAGCAGAAGGCAACAACTCTCTCAAAGCAATGGGCAGTAATCTTTCCATAAACACGTGGCAGTCGTGACTCTTCATTCCCGTTAGCTTGCGTTCATTGAGATCAACGCATCTAGACAAATTCGAAACATAGCCGTCGGAAAATCTTAAATTAGATATCCACTTGCAGATTATTAATCTATCTTCCTTGCTCAATGTGTATGGCACTATAGGCTTACTTAATTGTCCACCAGCACCCCTTTGTATCAAGTTCAGATGAGGACGCTTGCATATCTCGGCTATGTCTTGTCTTGCTTTTGGATTGTCCTTCGTCTTTCCTTTAATATCCATGACGGTATTGAAGACATTATCGAACACGTTCTTTTCGATATGCATGACATCAAGATTATGCCTTATAAGATTATCTTTCCAATAAGGCAAGTCCCAGAAGATACTCCGTTTGGTCCAGTTATGGCTTTGTCCGAACCCCTCGACACGATGGTTCGATGGATCTTCCATTGCGGTGGGCAATTCCTTTACAGCTTCCCAAATATCGTATCCCAAAAATCTGGCAGGAGGTTGAGAAAATTCTTGTTTTCCATATCTGAACGCGTCCTTATTCTTTCTCCAAGGATGGGTCGCGGGCAGAAATTGACGGTGACAGTCAAAGAAAGAAGTTTTTCCTCCATGCCTAAGGCGGAACGCCTTACTATTTTCCATGCATATCGGACAAGACATGTTACCGTGCGTACTCCATTCCGACAGCATACCGTATGCTGGAAAATCATTGATTGTCCACATGAGTGAAGCTCTCATCTGAAAGTTCTATTTCCTGGAAATATCATAGGTCGTGACGCCGATCTCCCACAGCTGTTTCAGCTCATCCACCAACGGCTGTAAATATATATCGATGTTCTTCGTCGGATTTTTAGGACCGGGTATGATAGCTGTCAGAAACATATAAGGAGTCTTCATACACATCCATGGTGGCAGATTGTAAGGGGTAAGAATGACCGGCCAGCATGAGTACTAAGATCCCGACTGTCCGAAAGGGGCGAAGCCATCAGCACATAGCGCCAGGCGTACATTTCTAGGCTCTGCAGCAAAATCTGGATGACACAAATCAAAATGTTTCCACGCCTCTCCATCCGAAGGATGTGACAATTCTCCTTCGTCCTTTATGCGTTCTTCGCTGTGCCACGTCATGTGTTCTGCTGTATTTAGAGACATATACATCCTCTGCAAGCGCTTCGTGATCGACAAGTAATGCATATACTTGTAAGGACGTCGTTTTCTAGTCGACTTTCCTTTTTCCTGTACTGGCTTGTAACGATCCGCATTACAGAAGCTGCAACTTTCTGATACGCAATTCTCTTTGTAGTACAACATGCATCCGTTACGACAACAATCTATCTTCTCGTACCCCAGTCCCAGTTGTCGGACCATCATCTTTGACTTGTAGAAGTTTTTTGGTAGCTCTTTTGATTCCTTCGGTAACACCTCCTTGATTACTTCTGTGATCCGATTATAGCAAGCTTGTGGCAAGTTAAAATCAGACTTTATGTTCAACAACCGCATCGTCACTGACAGTGCGGAATGAGTCTCACAACTAGGATATAGAGAAGTATCTGCATCTTAAAACATGTCATAGAACTCCTTCGCCTCGGGATTAGGATCCTCTGGATCAAAATTAGGCCCTGCCGCATCATACACCATATCTCGTGCAAGGTTCTGCAGATCTCCATAATCAACAGAGCATCCGTGGTCTTCGATGACATCCGTTGCAGCATTATCATCAAAAGCATAAGTAGCAGCTTCCGTAGCCTGTCTTTCCGAATATAGTTCACCTTGCGATGACCACAGCCCGTAATTACGTACGAAACCCTTACGGGTCAAATGATCTCTCACAGTCACCACTTCTTCGTAACGTCTATTGTGACATTTAACACATGGACACTTAATTTTGTTACCGTCCATGTACTGAGCTTTGCTCATTGCATAATTAAGAAATACTTCCACGCCTGCCTGAAAATCGTCACTCACACCAATTCTACTCTCGTGTTGCCGTTTGTACATCCATGTACGATCAACAAAATAACGACTCATCCTCAATTTGGATGTGAAAATCTGTATCGTAAGACAAACTAAACATAAGAATAGCTCGATACCGATACTCATAAATTTGGATTAGGGTTAGGATGTTAGATATAAGTGAACTAGGTGATGTAGAGTACAATATAGGGAACTGTGAATGGACTGAAAGTTGCACATGAGAAGGTTCAATGAAGGGCCCATAAATGGGTTCACATGATAAGTTAGTAAGAATCCACATCACTATACATACTCCCCCGTCTCAGGAGTGTGTCTGGCTCCTATTTAGAACAGCACAGGTCACAACATGTCCAGAATAGCAAAACAGAGCTCTACAATATATATCGGTATCGGACTATTCCTACGAGTATTGGTATCGGCGATATCAATACTCGTGTGAATAGGAGATTGCAATATAAGTCTAAGCTATCTAGCTAACATGTATACTTGCATTTACATTGTATCATAACTTGTATCTAGTTACCTTGCTAATCATGTATATACTCTTAACATATATGTGAAGACACTATACTAACATGTATTTAAATCAAGGTTCAAAGTATCGGTATCGGAATCGGTATCGGACTATATATTCCTACGAGTATTGGCATCGGCGATATCAATACTCGTGTGAATAGGAGATTGCAATATAAGTCTAAGCTATCTAGCTAACATGTATACTTGCATTTACATTGTATCATAACTTGTATCTAGTTACCTTGATAATCATGTATATACTCTTAACATATATGTGAAGACACTATACTAACATGTATTTAAATCAAGGTTCAAAGTATCGGTATCGGAATCGGTATCGGACTATATATTCCTACGAGTATTGGCATCGGCGATATCAATACTCGGGTGAATAGGAGATTGCAATATAAGTCTAAGCTATCTAGCTAACATGTATACTTGCATTTACATTGTATCATAACTTGTATCTAGTTACCTTGCTAATCATGTATATACTCTTAACATATATGTGAAGATACTATACTAACATGTATTTAAATCAAGGTTCAAAGTATCGGTATCGGAATCGGTATCAGACTATATATTCCTACGAGTATTGGCATCGGCGATATCAATACTCGTGTGAATATGAGATTGCAATATAAGTCTAAGCTATCTAGCTAACATGTATACTTGCATTTACATTGTATCATAACTTGTATCTAGTTACCTTGCAATATAAGTCTAAGCAATCTAGTATTGGTATCGGCGATATCGGTAGTATCGGCGGTATCGGATCGAAGTATCGGATTTTTTTGGTATTGGAAAACAAATAATTATTAATAAATTATTTACATTTAAAAACATATAATTTATACATTTAGGCATAATTTTAAGTGTTTTAAGTATTATTTCTTAGTAGTTTTGAAATTAAATGAAATTAAATTAAATGAAATAGTATTATTTCTTAGGATCGGGACATGCCAAACCGTATCCGTATCGGGGAATGCAACCCATTCCCCACCCCCCCGACCCCCCTGCCCCCATTCAACACCCCCCCGACCCCCCTGCCCTCGTCCATTACCCACCCCCCCCCCCGACCCCCCCTGCCCTCATTCCCCACCCCCCCGACCCCCCTGCCCTCTCCACCCCCACCCCCCCGCCCCCCCGACCCCCCTGCCCCCATTCCCGACCCCCCCCGACCCCCCTGCCCCCATTCAACACCCCCCCCGACCCCCCTGCCCTCATCCACCCCCCACCCCCCGACCCCCCTGCCCCCATTCCCCACCCCCCGACCCCCCCGACCCTCATTCCCCACCCCCCACCCCCTGCCCCCATTCCCCACCCCCCCGACCCCCTGACCCATTCACCACCCCCCCGCCCTCATCCACCCCCCGCGAAGCCGACCCCCCCCCCCCACTCCCCCCCCCGGCCCCAAACCCAAAATTAGAGAAAAAGAGAGAGAGAGAGAGAGAGAGAGAGAGAGAGAGAGATACCTGGTAGAGAGAGAGAGAGAGCCGTGAGAGAGAGAGAGAGAGCCGCGCGCGAGAGAGAGAGAGCCGCGAGAGAGAGAGAGAGTTTTGGGGGGAATGAAAAATTCCCCCCCGTCGGTTCAATTTAAGTTAGGGCACAGAACCTAGCGACGGAATAGCGACGGAATAAATTAGTTGCTAAACCGTCGCCAATTAAAAGGTGTTTTCCGACGGATATATCCGTCGCCAGTTAGTCGCTAAAGTTCCCGCCAATGTTTTAAAGATTTTGCCGCCAACATTTGCGACGAATAAGCGACGAAAAAGAATCCGTCGCTAACGTTCGTCGACTTAGCGACGGAAACCCGACAAATTTTTACATTTAAAATTGGAAAAAATTATGTTATGTTGTCTGTCGCTAATCCGTCGCTAAGATGTCGGAAACTGGTCGCTATTAGCGACGGAATCCGTCCGTCGCTAAACTTCCGTCGGTAAAGTGGGGTATTTTAGTAGTGTCCTCTTCTCTTCCTACAGATGTCCCACACATATCCAGGCTTCTTACAGAAGGCACAGGTAGGAACTCTCTCAGCTGGCCTCTGCTGAACAGGAGTCTGGACTGGGTAGGCTGGTCTAGGTTGATAGTCTGGGTGCTCACGGGGCTCTGGGTATACACTGCTCCTGGGCCTCTTAGAACTAGGCTCCCCTCCTGAATGCACCAAATCCCACAGCAGTTGGATTCCACGACCCTGCTCCTTTAGGATCTCAGTCTGAACTCTCTGTGTCTCCAACACATCCTGGAGAAGTCTGGATATCTGAGCTCCGTCAGGAAACAAACCTGCCGAGGGTATGGTATGGGGTACTGCTCCTGGAGGCAGAGGAGGAGATGGGGAAGAACTCTTGGTCTCAGATGAGACTGCCACTCTCTCCTGAGTAACAGGTGGTGGAGGAATACTCTCTGGTAAGGATGCTGACACCTCCTCGATGGCGGGAGGTACCACTACCTTGGGGTCAGCCTGAGGGGTCACTACCTCCTGAGCAATAGGAGGTGGAAGCACACTGTCAGTAGCTGCAGTTGCTCTCAGGCGACAGGCTCGGGTCATGGGTGCCATACTGGAAGGAATAAAAAAACACAACAATCATTAAGGCTGTACAGCAGTCTACCATCCTATCTGTAAAATTGGTATTTTTCAAGAAAATAAAATAAGACAACTACCAATCACCTATAAAGGGTACTATTTAAGAAAAAATAAGAACCAAAAGTTTAAGGAACGAAAGTCAATAGAATTGAATTCAATCACAATCTAATATATATAGAAGAGAGAGTGTTAGAGGGAAAAGCTAACATTATGTAAAGGTCATGTAGTTTGTGGCATATACATGAGGGTGTTATAGGAGGATTTGGGTCTCAACTATAGCTATCAAGTTACACTATTCATGGCATATTAGTTAAGCAATCTACAAGGCACAAGCTATTACTCCTAGCATGTATGGCTAATCGTGTATATATGTATATCTATATGGCTATATTATCATAACATAGAGATGAAAGGTTAGGTTTTCATGGCAGTTGTGTACATTAATGTAGAGTGTCATATGTACATGGGTTAAGACTTGAAATAAAGGGGTTCAATCATTCAGTTTAGCTCATCATTACATATTAGATCTGAAATTGAACTACATATATTGATAGCAGTGTAAAAATGTAATCATGAATTCAGTTTTCAAAATTTTGGAGAATTCGAACATCAAAACCAACTCAAAGTTCACCACAACCACAACCTAACATGTAAGAGTATGAACCTAACATTATATACCTGCACACAACCATGTATACGGCTTAAAACATTACAATTTAAAACTGCAATTTGAACTAAACTCTTAGAATCCAAGGTTAAGGGTTTACTATGTACGCAATCTCAGATTTGACAATTCAACACAAAACTTAACCAAATTTTTTTTTTGAAATAAAGCCCTGTATATAACATACATGTGTAGTGATGTAAGCAACTAATAACATGAAATTTAAATTTAAATTATGAATTTAATATGAAGAGCATAGAACTATTCACTGATACTGCACTATATTGGAATACTAGGATTTGAGAACTTAACATTAATCATGTTAACATGCATTTAGATAGGTTGGTAAACAAGTGTAGTATGCATACGTGTCAGACAAGTATCTATGTCCATTATATATTAGGGTAATACCAGAATCAATGGCAAGAAGAAAATAATGATAAAATCTGTTCTGCCTATCTGTTTAAAGAATGAACTATTTGAAACCAGAGCTATAACATCAATCTAAGTTAAGGTCTAGCAGAAACACCAATTCATTGTATTAGGAAGAATTTATTGCAAGAAGTTACACAATCTTATAATAATAGCTAAGCTACTCCTACTCAATACTCCTACTCCTAAGTTATTTGATGATAGGGTATAATTTATACAACAGAATGGTACGATAGAGATGATATGTTTAAAACCTTTTCAAGATACAATCTGATAATCATATGCGTCTGTCCAAAATCATGTTACTCAGAGTCCTCGCCATGCCAGTAAGCAAGGCTGCGAATAACGATAGATTCCATAACTAGGGTATGCACCTCTACAATCATGTCGTCTGGAAATCTCGCTATGCCGACTAGTATAGCTGCGAGAAATTCCAAATCTCATAACCAAGATACGTACATCCGAAGCCAGGTCTCCATGTTTCCGCCACGCCAGCTAATATGGCTGCGATAAACTACAGGTTCCATAACCATGTAGACGTTTTACCATCCCTGTATTCCCGTCAATATATGTTATCAGAAAGTATCATAACTCAGGCTATAAAATTCATCTCGATAGGAAATCAAAATCAACAACGATTCATCAACAATCAAATTCAATAATCAAGGAGTGAGAGCGAACAAACAAGGGGAAATGATTCAAATTGAAGTTTAAATAAGATTCTCAAGGGTCGTCCCAGGAATCTTTCAAGGAATCCTAACTGTGATTGAGTGCCCTTAAAAATATATCCTAATCCTACTGCAGGCTATAGTGATACTCTAGTTCGAATACCACTACATAAACTCGACCTGCATGGGCCACCACTAAAAACGTGTCACGACCCGCACCCTAGAAATAGGGCACGTGACGTGGGTATGTGCAGCCTACGCCGCAGCATCGGCGGTAGAACGCTGTCCTAGGTCATAACATCTAACAGATAAGGGTAATATACAGTTATACTCCCCGAATGGGGGTGACATAACACAATATAACTCAACCACATCTAGGATAGAACAGGAATGAGATAGAAAGATAAAGATAGATAACAACCAGGAATGTAACATCACAGAGATACAAATCCAGAATCTAAGTGACTAAAATAAATACATCTCAGAATATCTCAAAGTCTAGTACAGTAATCCCAAAATAGTAAGATAATCCTAAACTAATGAAAGTAACACCAACTGCTAGCAGGTCCAAGTCACTAGTGATGTCTAACGCTGCACCAAGAGGGATAGACACCAGAGCCTCATCATTCACTGTAAAATTTTCAACAGGTCCAGTCAGGACGGGAACAAGCACATATCTCTCAAAACAGTTCATAGCAGGTTAGGAGTATAAATCATGCAATAGAGTAAAATACAGGAAGTGCTGAATAGGAAGTACGAGTAAACAGGAGATATTTTGTAACTGAAAGTAAATACATGATAGTAGAGACTGTAAGTGGCTACGTGATTTAGAGCATAATGGTTATGTAAACGGCTTGGGGGCACATGTATACAAATAAGGAGGCACATTTATACAGCTACTGGAGATAGTGTTCACATAACCAATTCTACTCACCCCGCCCCAACCAGTACACAAGGATCCATTCAAGTTACGTTATAAGCACATGAATACAACTAAGATACGTGAACTCATGTAATGAGTAGTACATGAGGCACGTGAAAGCACATGAGAACATGTAAAAACATGAACTAGTACGAGTACAAGGAGTACCTGATGCACATGATAAAGTACATAAACATGAAATATCCGATGCACCCGTAGAGGGATAACATCTCAGGAAAGGATCCATATAGTACTAATCTGTGAAGATACGTGTCAGCATCATGTAGAGTAATCTAGAGCAAGAATATAATCCAGGTAAGTATGAAAAGATCAGAGAATGTACTCGCCTGCTAACTGAAAGTTCGAGATGAAAATACTGTCCGAGGAGTGGTGTCTGGCTCCTATTAGAACAGCACAAGTCACAACGAGTCCAGAATGGTAATAATATGCACTACAATGCGTTCTACATGAATCTAGGTCAATCTAGGCCAAAGTCAACTCTTGGTCAACTCTGGTCAACCTAGAGTCAAACCTAGTCAATAGTCAAATCTAGGTCCCACCAAACCATTCTAGGTTCTAACAAGACTAAACAAGTCTAAACTAGACTCACTAGCTAAACAAACACAACCATAAGCCAATAGACTATACCACATTCAGTTCCATATCCAAAATAATACACAAGTACAATATGACTATAAACTCTAATGTAGGAAATCACACATTAAACTAGTTAGATAGGCTAATAGGATAATCACATGTTGGTGTGCTATACAAAACAACTTATATGGTAATTCATATAATATACACATAACATATAGCTACTTATTTGTATACCACCCATACATTATATATAAATACATAATGGTACACACATATTATATATAGGATACCTATATACATATGTATATCTCAATACAACTATATAGATGCATATGAATAGAGAAAAGGGGAAACACATGTACTCAAAAGTGTGTGGGTGTCACAAGTGTGTGTGACAGGGAACAAAAGGATGTCAGGAGTCCAAATATGTGTTTATGTGTGATGGAGTATATAGGCTAATAATGTGAGTGGGTGGGTAATGTCATAGAGGGTGTGTGTGTCAATAGGTGACATGTTCCTGTGTAGTGTCATGTATACATGAGAGAACAATGACAGAAATAATGAAACATGTGTGTGTATAATATTAGAGACCTGTGTGTAGGTTCTCATCCATGTGTGTGTGTAGGACTTAGGCTATAGGCTTGTGTTCTCAGATTTGATTAAGGAAATTTCAGTTAACATTGGTGTACAGATATTGAACATGTGAAGGGTGCCTGTGCTCATGAGGTTCCTCAAAACAGTAGAAAACATATGTGCTCATGTGTGCATGACAGGGTATGATAGAGTAAGGAGAGAGTGTATAGTGTTCAACAAACTGAAAAAAAAACAGTGATTAATCCCAGGTTTCTTAGTTTACAGTGGCAACATATATTAAAACCATCCTCAGTTTTTACCCTATCAGTAATAGCAGTCAAGAAAACAGAGAGCAATCAAATTCAGGGATGAACAATGTCATTCCCAGGTGATGAAACTGGGAACAAGTCCATCACAGGTTTGTCCATGGACTGAGATTTAAATCTCAAGTCCCATTCTCAGGTTTTAATCATGAATGTAAGGGAATTAAATACCAGGTCTTAAACCTGTGAATCCCAGATTTCAGTTTGAATACATACATAGGTTTAACAAAGCATGAACTCAGATATTAACTTAACAGTGAAACATCAGTTAAAGGGAAGAAAGGAAAACTGGGAAGTAATCAATTAAGTAATGAACTATCATTCTCTGTTTTTAAAGCACCATACCAACTTACCTAATTCAGATTCCTGAACACCCTCCCCATATCATAACAGGTTTAGCAAAACATTTAACAATCTCAGGTTTACTAAATAACAGTTAACAAGGTGTGTGTGTGTTGGATTAGAAAACAGTGAAGGAAGGCTCAGAATTATACAACTCATTCCCAGGTTTTCCACAGAACATCATATTGACTTCCAGGTTCAAATGAAATGGAAGAAAACTGAAATCAGTTTGAAAGAGTAAAACTGGAACACATAGCCATGAAGGAAATTCTTTGAATCATAGGTTCAAATGTAAACTGGAATTTTATCATTGGAATCAATAAAAAGGGATTCAATCCACCATATATTAACAGTTCAAAAGAAGGGAAATTGAAACATTATTAATTCAGTTTGACAAACTACTTCCCAGGTTTTCCCTTACACATTGCAAGTACTAATCTCAGTTCAACAATCACCATATTAAGAAAAATCAGTTTAAAGGAATAAATTGGAACACAATGTTCAGTTAAGTGATTTCTCAAAAACTCATTCCAGGTTTGAATTAACTGGAACAATCCTATGCATATCAGAACATAACATCACAATATCAAACCATACCCCTTGCTCAAATCCCATTCACACATTCCCAAACCCAAATCCAATTGCCAAGGCTAAGCTAACATATATTATGATATGTAGGTTCAATTTTAATAGATAAAACATAACAGGAAGAAGAATTTAACTGTTTGGAAAACTTAGATAAAACAGTATCAGACAATGTATCAGGAAAATTCCAAAACAGTGTTCGAATCCCAAATTACCACATTAAACCTAAACTATTGTGTAAGCAAATGCAACAGGGGTTTAGACATGATAATTAGGATCTAGCTAACCATTAAATATCATTTAACAATCATTTAAATACGATTTAACATTCCAAACAGACACTGCACACGCACACAATCAGCCATTTCCTGTGCACACCCGAGAACGTGTCCGACACGACACGAGGACTCGTGAAACTTGGCGAGCCTCGTGTCAGTCATTGACACGAACCACAGACCGATTTTCACGTGTCGGCGTTGCGTGTCCAGTGCGCAGTAGCCCCCGAGTAGCAGGGGAGCTACAGTGCCGCGCGCACACGCCCGCACATGCGTGTCCCGTGCTCCCCACGACACGACAGGACACGAACAATAGCACACGACACTAGGGAACCCTAGACGACACCTAGATCTAGCTTCCTATTCAAAAAGATTGGGAAAACTCGATCGAGCAGTCCTTTGGGACATTTCGTCGAGCACCTGGATCAAGCTCTGATACGTGTCCGATACGGACACGAAACGAGCTCGAAACCTAGGGTTTGCTTCCCATACAGTTGGGTGAGGGCTAGGGGACCTTAGGAATGATTTTTACTGGGTTTTAGGAGCAGTGGTAAGGATTATACCTATTGATGTTCCAAGCTCCAAAAAAACACCAAGGAAGGGGATCCTTCAAAGCACCAAAGCTCCTCAAATTGTGTGCTCCCTATCAAAACTCAATCCCAACAGCAAGAGAACAATATTTAGAGCCTATAAGAATTTGTTTGAAGGAAAAAGGACCTAATTTGGATTTTCTATGAATTTGTAAGGATGGAACATTACCTCTTTCTAAAACTTGGTGAAATTTCCTAATGGAGGCTAGCCCTAACTTTGGGAGGATATAAATAGGGGGAGGGGCTGTTATGTGGCTGGCCATAGGCCCTAGGGTTAGGGTTTTGGCTAGCTAGTTGGGTCCTATCTAGTTTAAGTCATGATTTGATTTGTGACTACACAAGCCATTCTTAGGCCAAACTAGCTCCTAATCACCCCAAACCAATTCTAATGAACTTGAAATAATTAACTTAGGTCACACTAGGGTTTCTTAACCTAACCAAAGTGTCTTGACCTAGGTTAGCCACTAGGACGGTCTCCTAGTCAACATGAGTCAAAGTCAAATATAGGGTCAAAACAATTCTACCAAAAATCACCAAAAATCACTAAAAATCATATTAATTATATTTAATAATAAAAATCCCAAAATAATTCCAAAATATTGAAAATGACCAAAATACCCTCAATTGAAAAACTGGGTGTTACAGTTGCCTTTACTTCCTTTTAATATTTTACCATGTGATTATGTTCATGATCGAGTCCAACATGCATTCGCATGGTCATGGACAACTTGTGTAGAAGGGGTAACTATTTCCTCGGACCGTATGCCTGGGGTGCTGGGGCTGATCCGACCTAGGGAAAATATAAATGTGCTTTAAGGGCACGTGGTATCGGGACATTCCTTGAGGCTAGCTACTTAATCTGAATGGCGCACCGCATACCCTATGAAGTCCTATATGGCAATGTCCTAATTGGTAAAATAACACTAGTAATCATGTTGTGAAGATGCAAGCTAATGAATATTTTGTGTAGACAGAGTAAGTATATCATATAACCTGTATTTGATGGAGGTACGAGAGAGTCAGCTATCGGTAAGAAATTATTTAAATATGAAATGTTTATCATACATATTGAATTCAACTTGACTGCTTAACATGTTAAATATAATATGCTACGATGTTGCCTCTAACTCCTCATCCCAGATTTTCAAAATTATTTTTATTTTAAATATTTTGTTTAGAAATAATTCTCTTTAAAACCTAGCATAGGATTTTATGATATTATTTTCTTTTTTATTTCAAAAATTAGTGGTTTTTAAATACTATTTAATTTTATAAAAATATTTATTATTGAATTTCATTATGGATTTCAAAAGTTGTTCGATTTTTAATTTTGGACTTTCAAAGTATTGGTTTCAAAAATGGTATTGAAAATCATAAGTATTTTTGGAAACAATAAAAATATTTTTAAAAATAAGTTTTGGATTTATAAAAATATACTTACGTTATTTGATAATTAGAATAATATTATTGCAATCGTTTATAGCATTGGAATTAAACTAGTTTGTATTTAAATTCTATTTGTCTTAAGTTAAATTTATGTGAAGACTAATCTACTAGAGTTTATAAATTATTTGATAAATACTAAAGGTTGATTTAAATTAATATTATTATCTACTAGTGTATTATGATTATATTAAATTGATTTTAAAAGTTTATTTGATTTAAATTAAAGAGGAGGACTTATCTATTAGAAATCTGTTGGTGTTTTTTCCTTAGAGACTAGAAAGATAGTCCCACATTGCCTAGGCCAAATAGATTGTATCTCTATATAAAGCTTTTCTTGTGTTGAGAGATCACATGAGATGTAGCACATGGGTGCCATGAGGGTGCCATGTGGGGTATTTTTCTAGTGGAAAGAAGGCTAACCCAAGAAAGAAGCATTAATGCTTTTTTGTCATGCTCTTGGGATAATTTCCCTATGGAGCTAAGCTCCGAAGGGGCTTAACGACTTGGACTCGGACTCGGACTTAAGGGCACAAAGTGGCACTTTGTTGGCGCACTTTGTATTTAGCACGTCAGCATCGACGCATGGCACCTTATGCGCAATTGATGCTCTCGTGCGCGAGGCGCATGTGCAGGGGCCGTGCAGGTGCACACACAGGAGCTGCACATGAGCCGCGGGGCTGCGGTGCAGCTGCGCGCTTGTAATGCTGTGCTGTACACCTGCGCTTGCGGTGCTGTACTGCACGCTTGTGGTGCTTCTGTGCGGCTGTGCTGCTTCACAGCTACATGCAGCTACACGCGTGCTGACGGGCTAAGTGGGCTAAGGGGCACAGGAAGTTAATGGTGTGGCTGATTGGAAGATTTAAGCGGTTATGAAAAGATTGTGTCAATTAATCAGATCCATCTTTTGTTAAATTTGAATTTAATTAATTAAAATCTTTCCATTATTTGCTCCTATCTTTTCGTAATCAGTTGTGACCATGATTAGGATTAGGGTTTCGGCCCTTCTCTATAAATACTCTCTTCGTGCCTTCATTAAGGACTTACGCTGAAATTAAGACCCGAAGAGAGCTATGCCGCCATAGCCATCGAAGTCATTTGGAGTTCTTCGAGTTCGAGAAGGAAGGTGACAACGAGCGTTCCAGGAGTTCTTTCGAACTTGCTGTTTCCTGGGAGCAGATCGCAATAGGACGAATCTTGCTTTCAGCAACGGTGATCTTTATCACCCTAGCAATACTGATCTTTATCAATCCAAAAGAATTGTGGTGATCTTTATTCGCCTGCTAAGTTGGTTTTTCAATCCAGTAGAATTGTGGTGATCTTTATTTTACCTGCTAAGTTGCTTTTATCAACTCGTGTTCTCGTAGAGATCAAGGTTTCTATCTAACGATCTGTTTCGGGAATAACAATCTCAAAGCAAGATTCAAATCTGATAGAGAACAACCGTGCACAACTTCTCGACACAAGTTTTAAACTTGAGAAGTTTGACGAGGAGCATTACAACATCAGGAAGAGAAACGTCAGCCTTAATCTTCAACTCATGTACATCGACTATGTGTTGACAGGTCCTGAGCCTTTGATTCTAGAGGGTAAAAATGCTCGAAGGTTTGTTGAAGCCATGACTTTGCAGTCAAAGTAGAGACGGGATAACAACCTCTACAAGTTGTTGATCTAGAACTGGATAGAGGACTCTCTGGCAGAGTCATACAGCAAGATGATCAATGCAAAGGACGTCTAGGAGTCTATAGAGAATCTCTACAAGGCATATGCGAACAAAAATAAGATCTACGTCACCAAAAAGGTCTGAAGGATGCTGTTTGAGGATGATAAAACCATGTTGCCTAAAATTAAGGAGTTCCTCAAGTTACGTCAGAAGCTGGCGGTTGATTGCATGCCCTTAGTCGATGCTTTTGTCGTCAGGGTTATTGTTACCAAGCTCCCACCTGGGTGGAGCAAATTCATCACGAACATGCACTATAAGAAGATGGAAGTAGATCTGGAATGCCACTTGCACTGGATACATGTTGAAGACGAGTTAAGGGCTCAAGTCAAAGTGGACGCCTTGTCCAAGAAGATGGCTAAGACGAACATGGTGCAAAAAGGAAATTCTAAAGGGAAGCAAAAGGCTCCCTATCAAAAGAAGAAAGCGTTCACCATCTGAAGGTGAAGTCGGCTCAGTTCAAGCCCAAGTCCAAAGAACCTGGGACTTGTTTCAACTGTAGCAAGAAAGGCCTCTGGAAGAGGGACTACAAAGAAAAACCAAAACAAAGGAGCAAGATGAGGCTAACTTTGTTGCTATGATTGTGCTGGTTGACTCAGCTGGGATTAACACGGACTGGTGGATAGACACTGGAGCCTCATGTCATGTTTGCTCAAAGAAGTTGTTCACCCATACCAACTTGTTTCTAAGAAGGTTATGATGGCAAACCAGACACAAGATGAAGTACTCGGGATTGGGACGGTGGTATTGTAACTGACTTCGGGGAAGTCGTTGACGCTTCAGAATGTGAAGCACATACCTGCTATAGCCAAGAACCTGGTCTCTAGAAGCATGTTCAGCAATACAGGCTTGAGGATGGACATTAACACTGGTCAAGTCATTATATCCTATAAATGAATATACTTCGGGAAGGCCTTTTGCACCGAAGGGATGTTCAAACTTCAACTTTTAACTCCTATAGAGATAGTGAATGCGGTTTCTTCTTCTGGTTATTCCCTTGAGTTGTAGCATAATAGACTATGATATGTTCATTGTAAAGGAACAAACAAGATGTCTAGTCTAGGACTTATCTCTAATTATGGGGGTAAGGAGTTGGAGAAGTGTGAGGTCTGTGTATAGACAAAGATCACAAGAAAACCGTTCAAGCGGTAAACCGACGTACATATCTTCTGGAGTTGGTGCACTCAGATATCTGTGACTTCAAACAGTTTTTAACAAATGCCGGGATGAAGTATTTTATTACCTTCATCGACGACTTCTCAATATACGTGTTTGTTTATCTGTTCAAGTCTAAAGATGAAGCGTTTGAGATATTTAAGAACTTCAAAGCTGAAGTCGAGCGTCAAATCGGACAACAACTCAAGAGATTCAGAAGTGATCGAGGTGAAGAGTATAGGTCTCATGAATTTGTATCATTCTACAGAGAACATAGAATTATCAACGAGATAACTGCTCCGTACTCTCCTCAATCCAATGGTGTTGCAGAAAGGAAGAACAGAACGTTAACAAAGATGATTAACTCAATACTGTTGACTACGGGTCTTCTAAATTCCTTCTGGAGAGAAGGAGTGCTTATGGCTATGTTCATATTTAACAGAGTGTCGCAAGCAACTTCGGAAGTCACTCCTCATGAACTCTAGTTCAAGGTCTGACCCAACTTGAATGTCATTCGAGTGTGGGGGTGTCTGGCATATATGAAGCTTCCGGATTTGAAGATTCATAAGCTGGAAACAAGGACTACGAAGACTATATTCCTAGGTTATGCTGATAAGAGTGATGCTCGGAGGTTCCTTGATATTAAGTCAAATCATATTATTGAATCTTGCGATGCAGAATTATTTGAAGATAAATTTGTAAGGCATAAGAACATTGTTCTCGCGGACATTCCGGAGAACAATGTGAGTACACAGGAGGCTTAAGTTTCTTACGAAGAGGTAGTCCAAGAAGATATTGTTGCTACAGAAACAACTATTAAACCAGAACTTGCAGAAATTATATCTAAGCGAGGAGAAGACAGAAGGACTTCAGAGAGGATTTCGTCACCTATCATGTGGAAGCAGACCCGCTTACCTATGATGAGGTAATGAAGACCAGAGATGATGTCTTTTGGAAGGAGGGTATTAATGATGAGTACGACTTGATAACCTCTAACAACACGTGGGTATTGGTCGATCTTCCTGAAGAAGCAAAACCAATCGGATATAAATGGATCTTCAAGAAGAATATGAAGGCCGATGGAACTGTTGACAAGTTCAAGGCAAGATTAGTTGCCAAGAGGTTTTCTCAGAAGTAGAGGATCGATTATTTTGATACATATGCTCCAGTAGCACGGATGACGACCATCGGATGTTGATTACTTTGAGCGTAATTCAAAAGCTAGTAATTCATCAGATGGACGTTAAGACTGCTTTCCTGAATGGTGAATTAACCGAAGAGATTTACATGCAACAACCAAAAGGATTCGTCGTCAAGGGCCTCGAAGACAAAGTCTATAAGTTGGTGAAATCTCTGTATGGCTGAAGCAAGCTCCCAAGATATGGCATGAGTGTTCGCAAAAAATAAAAGTTGTTTGATTATAAACTGAGAACAATGTGTACAAGAGTACAAGTTGATTTTTGGGGAAGTACAACTGTAGTAATCTGATCAGAAGATAATCCCTTTATCCCTTAGACGATGCGATGTCGAAGAAGAAAGACTTTGGAGAGTGCTGCAGCAAGTGCTCAGGAGATTATGGTCATTAGTGATCCTTATGAAGTGATTTGAAAATCTATTTATAAAGTTTAGAGATAATTGTTAAGTAGTTATCCTGATTGGCGCATACTACAATTGGCGCACCATTCACCCAATTGTGCGAACGGTTGGTTTAACTGCTTGGACGCGTGGCATTCTATGTTGGAGATGCACTTGGTCGTGGGCAGTGTCATGTACACGTTCTTCGAGATTAGTGGCATGTGTACTATGTTATCTGACTGCTTCTGGATGATTTGATCAAATAGTGCCAACTGTTAGGTGGTGCCAGGCGCTAATTGCTGTTTTAGTGCCTTCATGAATGATTATCTAGCGCCAACTACAAATGGCACGAGACAACTGTTTGATCATTATGACAAATTTGACATATCTGACATAATCTCCTCGAGCACTACGTGCTCGGGATTCGAAGGTTTTTCCTCGACAAACATGCTGGCAGTCATGATGAAAACTGTTTTAGCTTCTCGAGGAAGCTTGCCACGTGTCAGTCAGTGCCATTTGAAGTCCAGCGCTAATTAATGTCACGCGCCATCTGCTGTCTGGTGCCATTTGATTATTTCAGTACTGGTGCTAATTATGAGTAGAGCATGATATTTGTACTTTTTAAAGCATCTATAAGCCCCCCTTCAAAGTTTTAAATTTTAAAAACTTCAAAATTTGGAATACTTTGAATAGGAAGCGTCTCTGTGTGATTGACGCTTGGCAGAATCGTAACAGTTCCCGAGTTTTGGGCACGGATCGCGCGACTGTTACAAAATAGCTTTAGGCTATAAATAGCCGACTATAGAGAGAGAAAACACTTTTACTTGAAATTTCTTCTTCTCGAGCCCCTCAAATTCTTTAATTCTCGAAGCTTCCAATCAATCGAAATGGCCCCAAAGAGAAGCGCCATGGAGAAAGGAAAGAAAGTGGCCGGAGCCACTTTGCGTGCACCGCCGTTGATGGTGCCACAGCACGTCATGCCGTTGGCGAGAGCTGAAGAGGCGAACCCCGCTCTTGAAGGTGAGAAAAACTGATCGAAGAAGAAGATTCGAACTCTTCCGTCATTCTCGTATAGTACGATCAAAGGCCAATATTGACCGCCTCTTTTAGAGTGTTGGTCAATTCTTTGTGCCATCTACATCATGTGCTACCTCTTTCAGAGTGTTGGTCTATGCTTTACGCCATCTGATGGCCTGCGCCACCTCTTTCAGAGTGTTGGCAAAACTCAATCCCAAATAATGATACCATGCGCCATTTGCCATGTGTCACGCCCCAGATCTAGAATACTAGAGAGTAGGGGACAGACACAGCCAGCTATGTACATTGAAGTGTAACCCACCTCGATGTACGGTCATGGCTGTCTAGATATATGAGGGTTTTACTACAAGCCAACAGTCTCTTATGGTCAATAACAAGCCTAAGGTCTCAATCTCAAGCAAGCCAGTAAATGCAAAAAGATGGTAGATCATCAGACATGCAAAGTAAGGCGTCCCATAAATTACATATTCAGATGATCATGAAGCTAGTCATACAAAATACGAAGACTAGCAAGAGTTTAAGTCATACATGATCAACCCTCGGATTTGTCAACCATGTTACAGCCCTTAGGCAAATAAGAATGTATATTTAACACGAGCTAACACTTGCTCGGCGGCTAAACGCCCCAAAAAATAATTTATAATAGAGTGGGAGAGCAAAATAAAACCCATTCATTGCTAGGGTTGCGCCTGGTATTTACCATCTGGCTGAAAGGCTGGAAGATCCTCGGGTGCTACTCCGAAATCTGGCCATACAAAACCAACTGGGTCAGACTCCAGAAAGAGCAAGTGCTATAAGTGAGGCTTCACTTAAGAACTAAACCAGCATATGAGCACATAAAGACATAATGATAACGAAATACATAAGTTAGAGAAATAAGACGATAAACGATAAGATAACTAAAGGACTATTTCAGTAGCCAAGTTACAACACGTAAACCAAACAAGGACCGGGGTTGTAATCCTTCACCTGAAAAGAACTTAGTCTCTAACCAATTATCGATAAAGTAAAGTATAATAGTAATATGCTGAAATAACCATATACTGGTCTTGCCTAGGCAAGACTAGACGGGACTCCATCCATCAATTACGGCCAAGCAATGAGTACGGCTTGATACTTTAACTAACTAGGGTTATCACAAGCCTAGTTACTAATAAGATGCATCGAGATGTTCCAACAGCCACAAGCCCTGCAGTCTTAATCCAGGTTATCCGGTCACAAGTTGAGAGAGTTGGATTAGGTGACTTAGAGGTGCAACACAGCATAGTGTGCTAGAAATGTGCCCTACTCGACGGCAGGCTACAAGACCAATTAAAGTGCCCAGATAATGGGACTGCCTGTAGCTGGGAATCTCTTCATGAACTGTTCGATTACTCTTGTCATTATCCTAGTCAGATTCAGTATGAATTCCTGACCGTGGAAATCAGAAATTTATGTCCTAGACATGATGCAAGACGAGACATGTAGTTTATACAAGCACAACCATCTACGGTGTCAAGATAAGAGTTACTTAGCGAGTCAAGATAGCCGTTATGACAGCATATCAAGATAGGTTACTTATCAAGATTTTTTGTCAAGGGTGGGCCACAACGGACTACCATAGAATTATCATGTCAAATTACTTGTCAAGAGTACACCACGGTGGATCACTATCAAGAGTTATCATGTAAAGTCATAATGTCATATCGTGTTTATGTAAATGCACCACAACAGGTCACTGTCAAGGAGTGGTTAGAGAGTGTAGGTGCCACACCAAGATCGTGTTTAAAACTCATAGTACTTGTGTAATACGGAAAATAACATTACTGGACTAATCAAGTAAAGAGTACAAACAATGACACAATTTACACTAAGGATCATGAGGACTATATGGACATTTGCAAAGGGTGGCACAAAGTGGTCGATGGGGTGTCATAAAGAGCATGCACCCAAAATACATATGCTGAGAGTGGCATACGCCTAAGGGCATGCGCCCGCATGTATGCGCCTAGGGCTAAACCTATTTTGTAAAGCATATGCTATGGGGGGTATGGACCAAGGAAACATGCTCCCATGGGCTATGCACCCACACTTATGTGCCTACATATATGGGGGGGAGGTAAGTCAGAGAATGAACTACAAGTCTCAGGGCCTTATGCACCCAAGTCAGGGAGCCTTACGCCCACCATTGACACAACATGGGTCTATGGAAAGATGCAACGCCAAGGTGAGCTATGCGCCCAGACCTATGCGCCTACATAAGCATGAAAATGCCATAGAGGATTAAAAGTCAGGAGCTCATGCACCATCCAATGGAGGCCATGTGCCCACACTTTTGTCTATACGCCCACATGTGGCCTTATGCACCCATATGACTGTCTATGCACCTACAAGTTCGCACTCAACAGTGTGAAAACACTATTCATCATCTTCTCCAAGTTGGCCGAGAGCACAAGTCATGGAACACATGAACTCCCAACTCTCATAACTTGGTCAAAATATAATGAAATCTAACTTTTCAAAAGTCAAAGTTGTGTAAAATTAAATTATCTACCACAAGGAACTCTTAGTTTTCGAAAACAAGATGGTTTGCTAGATCAAAACCCAAGAAAACCCCAAAATGGTGCATAGTTAGATCTACAAAAATATATACATGAAAATGCAAAATGACAAGAACTAAAGTAGCTTAGGATGTTGCATAGAAGAGATTAAAACAATAAAATGGAGGGTTCCTTCATGAAGCAAGTTGCACTTGCCAAAGCTTGGTGGGTGGAGGAATTAATGAGAGAGGAGGAAGAAGAAGTAATGGAGGAGAGAGAAGGTTGGTAGGCTTTAAATGGGAGGGGCTTTAACATGATAAACCAAAGGAAATAAACCAAGCCAAACCAAAGTGAACCAAATCAAACCATGACATGCCATGATGAACCTAAGCAAGATTAAACCAAAATTAGCTAGTAAGGCAAGAGAAGTAAAAATACGTGTCAGGTTTCCGTATACGTATACTGGAAATACGGATAACAAAAAACGGGGATAACAATTCTACCCACCTTAAAAGAATTCCATCCTAGGAATTTAATCAAGAGGCTAGAGATGTCAGGGCAAGCTGTACTAATCATAAGCAAGCTACGACTAGTAGTCAATCAAGCAATCATTCATGCAAGCAAGAAATTTAAAAGTATAAAGCATAAGGAAGACATTATACCTTATGAGTCAAATAGGTATGGATATCGAAATCGGATATCATCCTCACGCTTCCACGTTGACTCACCCATAGAGTGATGACCCCAAGCTACACGGACGAAACTAATAGTCTTGTTCTTGAGTATCTTCTCTCTCCGGTCCTATATGGATATGGGTCTTTCCTCATACGAAAGATTGGCACCAACAACGAATTCTGAAGGATCAAGGACATAACTCGAATCCGGGATATACCGTCACAATTGGGATACATGAAAGACATCATGTACCTCACGTTACGATGGTAGAATAATGAGACGATATGATACATCACCTATCCGCTCTAGAATGTCAAACGACCCTATATACCTAGGACTAAGCTTTTCCCGCACGCCAAAATGAATGACGCCACGGGCGTGCAAAATCCTACGGAATACATGGTCGTCGATAGGAAATTCAAGGAGACGCCGATGAGAATCGGCTCAATAATGCTTACGATATTGTACAGTTCAAAGATCATCTCTGACTTGTCTGACCACCTCAATAGTCTGCATTACCATCTCTGGACCATGCATCTGCTTCTCGTCTATATCATCCCATGCTAACGGGGATCTGCACTTTATGCAGTACAAGGCTTCAAAGGGCGCCATCTGGAAACTGGCTTGGAAACTGTTGTTATAGGAGAACTCCACGAGATATAGGTGATTTTCCAATGAACCACCGAAGTCGAGTGTGCATGACCGTAACATATCTTCAAGAGTCTAGATCGTACGTTCTGACTGACCATCTATCTGCGGATGATAAGCTGAACTAAACTTGAGATGAGTCCCCAAGCTCCCCTGAAGACTATGCCAAAAGTGTGAAGTAAATCTCGAATCTTTGTCGGATACAATACTGACTGGTACTCCGTACAATCTGACTATCTGCCTGAGGTACATCACTGCAAGCTGATCCATCGACTTGCCAATTCTGAAAGGGATAAAATGAACTACCTTGGTGAGTCTGTCAGCTATAACCCAGATAGCATCTCTTCCAGCTGGAGATTTAGGTAACCCAGTTACAAAATCTATTATAATGTGCTCCCATTTCCATTCTGGGATCGGTAAAGGTTGAAAAAGTTGAGCTGGTCTCTGATGTTTGGCTTTAACTTGTTGGCAAATTAAACAACAATAGACAAACTGGGCTATCTCTCTCTTCATGCCATTCCACCAAAAATGCTGACGGATATCAAAATATATCTTCGTACCGCCAGGATGAATCGAATACTGTAAACTGTAAGCTTCTTCCATGATCTCTCGCCTAATATCACCACTAGGTACACAAAGACGCCTTTCGTGTCGAAGTGTACCATCCTCATGGATACATAACTCTGCTCTCCGTCCTGCTACACATTCTTTCCTAAGCCGCCAAAGCTTAAAATCTGTTGACTGATCTAACTTAATCCTCTCAACTATGCTAGAATGTACTTGTATGCTGGCCATCAATGCTACATTGGTAGAAAGAACAACCTCAATACCCATCTTTTAAAGATCTGCTAACAACTCTGGCTGTGCTGTTAGAAAATAAACTCTGACTCTTCTGCTCAATGCATCTGCTACCACGTTAGCCTTTCCAGGATGATACTGCAGGTTGATGTCATAATCCACAAGTAGCTCTAGCCATCTTCTCTGACGCATGTTAAGATCCTTCTGGGTAAACACATATTTAAGACTCTTGTGGTCGGTTAAAATCTCCACCTGATCTCTATATAAATAATGCCTCCAAAGCTTAAGTGCAAAAACCATCGCTACTAACTCTAAGTCATGGGTGGGGTAATTCCTCTCATGATCATAAAGCTGACGTGATGCATAAGCTACTACCTTCCCATGCTACATCAAGACGCATCCCAATCCCTTGCCGAAAGTGTCACAATAGACTAAAAATCCTCTAGTCCCATCTGGAAGCGTGAGAATGGGTGCGGTCATCAATCCTTGTTTCAACTTCTCAAATGAACTTTGGCACTCTGTTATCCAAGCAAACTGCATATCCTTGCGGGTCAACTGCGTTAGTGGTGCTGAAATCCAAGCGGTCCGATACAAACCGCCGGTAATATCCAGCCAATCCTAGAAAACTTAGAACTTCTACGACTATACTGGAAACTGACCATTTCTCAATAGCCACTATCTTCGGGGGGTCCACTTCCACTCCACCTCTGGTGATGATATGACCCAAGTACGAGATACGATCCAGCTAAAACTTGTACTAACTGAACTTCGCGTACAACTGGTGCTCTCTAAGAACCTAAAGAACTACACGAAAATGATGCTCATGCTCTGCCTCCTTCTTGCTATAGACTAGGATGTTATTTATAGACACTATCAGGAACTGGTCCAAATAGGACATAAAGATACGATTTATGAGGTCCATGAATACGGCTGGCGCGTTGGTCGCTCCAAATGGTATAACAAAGAACTCCTAATATCTATATCTGGATCTGAATGCTGTCTTCGGGACGTCTTGCTCTCTGACTCTGATCTAATGGTACCCTGACCGTAAGTCAATCTTCGAGAATACTGCTGCTCCCCTGAGTTGGTCAAATAAATCGTCTATCCCTGGTAGAGGATACCTGTTCTTGATTATTACAGAGTTTAAGGTACGATAATCAACACATAATCTTGATGTACCATCCTTCTTCTTTCTAAAAAGTATCGGGGCTCCCCAAGGTGATCTACTAGCACGAATAAATCCCTTGGTTCTATGTTCTTCAATCATCTTGTACAAGATCTCTAACTCTGAAGGTACCATCTTGTAGACTTCTCCTAACACTGGTGCCTTCCCCAAAGCAAATCAATGGTGAACTCTATCTCTCTCTCTCTCTGGGGGTATGTCTGGAAGCTCTTCGAAAAATACATCAGGAAACTCTTCTACTACTCTGGAAAACTGAACTGCTACTGCTACTGCCATCTGCAATACTGGTGGAGAAGGTTCTACATTGCCTCTGGAAAATAAAAACTCTGGTTCGCCGGGAATACCAAAAATAATCCTGCCAATATGGCAGTCTATTCTTGCGTATTGATCCTTCAACCAATCCATTGCTAGGACTACATAATAGTCGGCCATCGAAAATTCTATCAATCTAGCGAGGAACTCTCTACCGCTAACTATGATTCGACATGAGGAATAGACTCTATCTACTCCCACAAGACCATTACCAGTAAGTATATAGAGCCTTACTGATAATGACTTGGGCTCCAGTCCTATCCGTGTTACGAATCGTACAGAAATAAATGAATGTGATGCACCCGAATCAAATAATATTGATATTGGAAAAGAGTTGACGAGAATGGTACCTGCCACCACCTCACCTGATGCCAATTCTTCTACAACGGTTAGAGCCATAGCCTGTCATTGTCCTCTTGGTGCTGGTCCCCTCTGCTGGAAACCTCTCTGCCGATTCTGAATCTGAGCTTGGGCACACTGCTGAGCCTGCAACGGTAATAGCCTCGGAGGCTGGTTCTGCTGCTGTACTGGTACTAGACCCCTAACCGACGGACTGGTTAGGTTTGATGACAATAAACTAGCTCTATTCGGATAGGACCCTATCTTGTCGTCCGGTGCCCCATAAGCCAAGCACAATCCCTGTGCTCTATGACACTCTGATACTACGTGCCCTAGCTTCCCACAATGAGAGCAACCTATTGCGGAAGACTGCTTCTGCTTCTACTGCTGAGGATACGCCGGTTTCGAGTGCTGAACCAATAAAACTGTGGTCGCCCTCCTAGAAGCTCCAATAGTCAAAGCCCTAGCTGCCGGGGCTGGTACTGATGACTGGGACGTCTGCCCATGAGACCTCTTTCGTCTTCCGCTTCTATCTACAATCCTTTGTGAAGTATATGCATGCCTTTTTGCTGCTCGCAAGACGGCATTAAAAGTCTGGTGCTTAAACTGCTCCTCTGATATAATAATCTCTAGGTGGAGCCCTGCTGGAATCGCTGGGCTCGATCCAACTCGGTTGCCACCAAGGTAGGAGCGAACCGATTGAGTCTAAAAAACTTGACCGCATATCCATCGACCGTCCTCCCCATCTGCTTAAGATTGGTGAATCTCGTCTGCAGATCATACCGAGCTGTCACCCTCATATTCCGTATTTTGTAGTATTTCGTATTTATACTCGTATCTGGATTTTTGGCATGTATTTTTATTTTTTTTTGTTTTTCTCTCAACTTATGGGATTTCGGTATTTCCCGTATTTTGGGTTTTGGCATGGCTCGATTTTATTTGGATTGGTTCAGTTTTATGTGAGTTGGATCACCTTAGCCTATGCTACCCCTCATCCCCACCACAACTCCCCCTCTTTATATCCCTACCTACCACTCTCTTTCCTCATAACCACCATTTATTTCCTTCTTCTTCTTCTTCTCCTTCCTCCACAACTCTCCTAACCCTAGGCAAGTGTATCTTGCCACTACATGAGAACCCTCTTTTCTTTGTCCATTTGATAGATTAGGACATGGTGATCAACATTAGAACTTGGTATTTTGTGATTTGAAGTCTCCTTTGTTATAGATCTAAGTTATTTCTATTTTCGGATTTTGTATGGTTTGATCTCTTAAGTTGGATTATCATGGGTTTTGGTGTTTCCAAGTGGAAGAGCATTCAATTCTACCAAGTTGGAACTTTGGAAATCTGGATTTGGAGTTCGGATGGCCGAGTTATGATGCTTTGAAGCCTTGGGTTCATCCATGTGTCCTTGCTGTTTGGAGAAGACAGTGACCAGTGTGCAGAGCTATTTAGCTTACGCACCCTGAGCTATGCGCGCTCTTTAGCGCTGCGTACGCAGGCTTGAGTACGCTTCCTGTTGGAAGCGTGTCTCCCTTGAGCGTGCGTGACTTTTCACGCAGCTCCTCCCTTGAGCGTGCGTGACTTTTCACGCAGCTGCTTCCTTGAGCGTGCATGACTTTTCATGCAGCTGCTCCCTTGAGCGTGCGTGACTTTTCATGCAGCTGCTCCCTTGAGCGTGCGTGACTTTTTACGCAGCTGCTCCCTTGAGCGTACGTGACTTTTTACGCAGCTGCTTCCTTGAGCGTGCGTGACTTTTCACGCAGCTGCTTCCTTGAGCGTGCGTGACTTTCACGCAGCTGCTTCCTGTAGCGTACGTGACTTTCACCTATGCTGCTCTCTCAGCGTGCGTGACTTTTCACGCAGCTGCTTCCTTGAGCGTGCGTGACTTTCACGCAGCTGCTCCATGTAGCGTGCGTGACTTTCACCTACGCTGCTCTCTCAGCGTGTGTGACTTTTTCGTACGCTGCTCCCCTGACCCCTTGCTTAACCCACAGGCTCTTCGGGTTTTGGTTTTATATCTTTAAGCTTGGCTCTTCCATAACCCTGTGCTTTGATATTTTATTAGATATTTTACGCCCATTTTATATCCTTACGCCTTATATCCTTACGCCTTTCTTAATATCCTTACGCCTTTTGTCATAACCCGACAGTGACCCGTAGGGATGCACTCCTGACATGACCAACCTGACATGATAGTGGTCCGTCGTGGTGCACTCCTGACAAGTACCCTGACATGATTTATCTTGATAACTTAACTTGACTTGCCTTGACACCATGGGTAGTTCTTTCTTGCTTGCTTGTTAAATCCACTTGTCCTGTCTTGCATCATGTCTAGGATGGGACTCCTGAGTACCACGGTCAGGAGCTCCTGCTAAAATGGATTAAGATTAATAACTAGAATAACACAGTAGTCATGAAGAGATTGACACAGCTACAGGCAATCCCGTTACCTGGGCGCTCTTGGGATCTGTAGCCTGCCGTCGAGTAGGGCACATTTCCAGCACACCGTCGCGTGTTGCACCCTCTAAGTCACCTAAGGGTACATGTGTCTCCTGGACGATGTACCCACCTGAATTCAACCCTAATCTTTCGTCCTGGGTAGCCTGGATGGTCTACAGGGCTTGTGGCTGTGGAACAATCTCACTGCATCTTGTTAGTAATTAGGCCTGTGATAACCCTAGTTAGTTAAAGTAGTAAGCCGTAGTATCTGCTTGGCCGTGATTGATTGAATGAGGTATAACCAGTTTAGCCATGTCTTGATCCAGTACAAGATTGCTTCCAGTCTTGATTACTTACATTACTTATCTTGCCGATAAACGGTGGGAAACCAAGCTCTGTTCAGACGAAGGGTTACAACCCCGGTCCTTGTTTGGTTTACGGGTTGTAACCTGGCTATCGGAATAGTTCCATGGTTATCTCGTCGTATATCATCCTGACATGTTTTCGTAATTTTAGTTTTAATATTAGAATTTCTGTGTTGATTGCTGGCTTTTGTTCTTATTCCGTGGCCCCCTTGTGGCACTTGCTCTTTCTGGGGTTGACCCAGCTGGTTTTGTGTGGCCAGATTTTGGAGCAGCTCCCGAGGATCTACCAAGCTTCCAGCCCGATGGTGGCGACTAGAAGGAACCCGAGCTACGAGTGGGTTTTCTCTTTTGTTTCGCTCACTCTATTGTAAAACTATTCTTTTGAGGCGTTTAGCCGACGAGCACCTGTTAGCTCGATGCACTTTACTTACTGTCTGCCTACGGGCTGTAAACATGATTAACAAATCCTAGGGTTGAGCATTATGACTTAAACTCTTGCTAGTCCTAACATTTTGTACGACTAGCTTCATGATCAGCTGATATGTAATATTTGGGACGCCTTTTATTGTATATTTAATGATCATACATCTTGTAATTATATTATTTGCTTGAGATTGAGATAATAGGCTTGACCTTAAGAGACTGTTGGCTTGTAGTAAACCCTCATATCTAGACAGCCGTGACCGTATAGTTGAGATGTATTCTATTTCAATATACGTAGCTGGCTATGTCTGCCCCCGCTCTCCAATATTCTGGTTCTGGGGCGTGACATGGTTTAAGTGGTGGCCCATGTAGGTCTTGTCAATCAAGAAATGTGAGGGTTTACCGAATAGATGTCCCAATCAGTATTCGCCCTTGATCTCCGCCCGTATTTTCAAATCCCTGAAATTCTTGTCCTGATTACATGCTTGTATCGTTGATCTGTCCTGGTCCTTCCTTTTTATTTTCTTGTGTCGTCTTCCTCAGCGGCACTGTACCTGACCCAGCCGATCAGCAAGGAAGAGCACCTCCCGTGGACCAGCAGCAACCTGGAGATCAAGCCCAGCATTCCGGAGTCGCCTCCAGAGTAATACCTACTGGAGGAGAGTCACCAGTTCGGCCCGTCCAGCCCGCAGAGCCAGATGATGGTACCTTAGTAGGCCTCATCAGAACCTTGATAGCTTTTCAGGATCGTCGAAGTGATGCCCTGCACCAGACAGTTCAAGATGCTTTGACCCGAGGCGGACATCCAGGGAACCAGGCGGCCAACAGCTTCAAACGATTGAGCCCTCCTTTCTTCGACGGTACCGAGGATGCGATTGTCGCGGATGCATGGCTTCAGGATACCGAGGTGATTCTGGAAGCAGTTAGGACACCTGAGAATGAGAAGGTGGCGGTAGTACGCCTGCAGTTGTTGGACTTGGCTCGTAGTTGGTGGGCGGCGCAAGCCATGGGATTAGTGGCACCCATTGCTTGGACAGTATTTAGAGAGAGATTCCAGACGAAGTATTTCGATGCTGTTGTTCGGTACGACCTGCAGACCAGATTTACCAACTTGAAGCAAGGAGGCAGAACGGTCGACAGTTATGTATCGGAGTTTTCTAGGCTCAGTAGGTTTGCCCCCACCTTGGTGGCGACCGAGTTTGATAGGGCCCAGCGGTTCCAGCAGGGACTTCATTTGGAGATCTTGTTGGCGGTTGAGCAGTTCGAGCACCAGACGTTCGATGCAGTCTTGAGAGCAGCTAGAAGGCATGAGTACACCTCCCAGAGGATCGTAGATAGGACCGGAGGTAGGAAGCGGTCCCACAGTCAGATGCACCAATCATCAGCTCCAGCCCCGACAGCTAGGAGATTGACCATTGGAACTCCGAGGCGGGCAGCCTCAGTAACGTCGGTTCAGTATTCGACCCCGACGTACCCGCAGCAGCAGAAGCAGAAGCAGACTTCCGCGATGGGATGTTCTCATTGCGGGAAGCCAGGGCATGTGGTGGCAGACTACCGCAGGGCGCAGAGATTGTGCCTGGCTTGTGGTGCAGCAGATCATAGGGTAGGGGCTTGCCCGAATAGGGGTGGTTCATCAGCATCTAACCCTTCTAGCTCTTCGGTGAGAGGACCGGCCCCAGCACCAGTTCAGCAGCAGCAATATCAGTCTTCGAGGTCCTTGCCGTCTCAGTCTCAGGCATTCCAGCAACAGCACCCCCAGCAGTATGCACAAGCCCAAGCTCAGACCCAGAATAGGCAGAGAGGTTTCCAGCAGAGGGGACCAGCAGCCAGAGGGTAAGGTCAGGCCATGATGATGGCTATGGAAGAAGAAGTTACACCAGGTGAGGTAGTGGCAGGTACTATTCTCGTCAACTCCTCTCCAGCGTCTGTATTATTTGATTTTGGTGCATCGCATTCATTCATGTCTGCACGATTCACGACACGGATAGGATTGGAGCCCGAGTCATTATCAGTGAGGCTCAATATACTTACTGGTAATGGCCTTGTGGGAGTAGATCGAGTGTTTTCCTCGTGTCGGATCGTAGTTAGCGGTAGGGAGTTCCCCGCTAGATTCATAGAGTTTCCTATGGCAGATTATGATGTAGTCCTAGACATGGATTGGTTGAGGAACCAGTATGCTAGGATAGACTGCCATATTGGCAGAGTTATCTTTAGTATCCCCGGCGAGCCAGAGTTTTCGTTTTCCAGAGGCGCAGTGGAGCCATCTTCCCCAGTATTGCGGATGGCAGTAGCAGCAGTGCAGTTACCCCGAATAGTTGAAGAGTTTCCAGCTGTCTTTCCAGAGGAGCTTCCAGGAATGCCGCCGGAGCGGGAGATTGAGTTCACTATAGACTTGATTCCCGGGACAGCACCAGTATCAGAGCGAGTCTACAGGATGGCGCCTTCAGAATTGGAGATTTTATATAAGATGATTGAAGAACTGAGGACCAAGGGATTCATCCGTGCAAGCGGATCACCTTGGGGAGCCCCGATGCTTCTTGTGAAAAAGAATGATGGTACGTCCAGGCTATGTGTTGATTATCGTACCTTGAATTCGGTGACAATCAAGAACAGATACCCTCTTCCGAGGATAGATGACTTGTTTGATCAACTTAGAGGGGCTTCAGTGTTTTTGAAGATCGACTTGCGGTCGGGCTACCACCAGATCAGAGTCGGAGAGCAGGACATCCCGAAGACAACATTCAGATCGAGGTATGGACATTGGGAGTTCCTTGTTATGCCCTTTGGAGCGACCAATGCGTCGGCCGTATTCATGGACCTCATGAATCGCATTTTTATGCCTTACTTGGATCAATTTGTGATCGTGTTCCTAGATGACATCCTGGTCTACAGCAAGAATGAAGCAGAGCATGAGCAGCATCTCAGAGTTGTTCTCCAGACGCTTAGGGAACATCAGTTATACGCCAAGTTCAGTAAATACGAGTTCTGGCTCGATCGTATATCATACTTGGGTCACATCATTACCCGAGGAGGAGTGGAAGTGGATCCGCAGAAGATTGTGGCTATCGAGTCATGGCCGGTACCCAGCTCAGTGGCAGAGGTTCGCAGCTTTTTTGGATTGGCCGGCTACTACCGGCGGTTCGTTTCAGATTTCGCAAGGATTTCAGCGCCGATGACCCAGTTAACCCGCAAGGATGTGCCGTTTGTTTGGACAACAGAGTGTCAGGAATCATTTGAGAAGTTGAAGCGAGGTTTGATAACGGCTCCCATTCTCACCCTTCCAGATGGGACCGGAGGATTCACAGTTTATTGCGACGCTTCAGGCAGAGGATTGGGGTGTGTTTTGATGCAGCATGGGAAGGTAATATCTTATGCGTCACGTCAACTACGTGATCATGAGAAGAATTACCCGACCCACGACTTGGAATTGGCGGCGGTAGTGTTTGCTTTGAAGTTGTGGAGACATTACTTGTACGAAGATAGAGTGGAGATCTTTACTGATCATAAGAGCCTGAAGTATGTTTTCATCCAGAAGGACCTTAATATACGGCAGAGAAGATGGCTCGAGCTACTAGTAGACTATGATGTGGATTTGCAGTATCATCCCGGGAAGGCCAACGTTGTAGCAGATGCATTGAGCAGGAGAGCCGGAGTTTATCTCCTGACGGCACAACCAGAATTATTGGCAGATCTTCAGAAGATGGGAATTGAAGTGGTTCTTCCAACCAGCATGGCATTGAGGCCAGCCTACAGGTTCAGTCCAGCATAGTTGAGAGAATCCGGGTGGCGCAGTCAACAGATTCCAAGATCCAGCGACTCAGAGCAGAGTGTGAAGCAGGAAGAAGGCCAGAGTTATGCATCCATAAAGACTGTACACTTCGGCACGGCATTCGTCTTTGTGTACCCAGTGGAGATATCAGACAGGAAGTCATGGCAGAAGCCCACAGTTCACAATATTCTATTCATCCGGGTGGTACGAAGATGTACCGTGATATTCGTCAACATTTCTGGTGGAATGGCATAACGAGGGAGATAGCCCGGTTTGTCTCTCGGTGTTTGGTTTGCCAACAAGTTAAAGCTGAACATCAGAGGCCCGCTGGACTTCTTCAACCCTTACCGATCCCAGAATGGAAATGGGAACATATAACCATGGATTTCGTGACCGGATTGCCTAGATCTCCGGCCGGCAGAGATGCTATTTGGGTAATTGTGGACAGGCTTACCAAGGTGGCACACTTTCTCCCATTCAGAGTTGGACAGTCGACGGTGCAGCTAGCAGAGATGTACCTCAGGCAGATCGTCAGGCTTCACGGTGTGCCAGTCAGCATCACCTCAGACAGGGATTCAAGATTCATATCACACTTTTGGCGTAGCTTACTGAAGAATTTGGGGACTCGTCTCCAGTTCAGCTTAGCTTATCACCCGCAGACGGATGGTCAATCAGAGCGCACAATCCAGACTCTTGAAGATATGTTAAGATCTTGCACCCTTGACTTTGGTGGTTCATGGAAGAATCATATGCACCTGGTAGAATTCTCGTACAACAACAGTTATCAGGCCAGTATCCAGATGGCACCCTTCGAGGCTCTTTATGGCAGGAAGTGCAGATCCCCGCTAGCATAGGACGATGTCGGGGAGAGGCAGATGCTCGGACCCGAATTGATTTCCCAGACGGTTGAAGTGGTCAGGAAGGTCAGAGATCACCTCCGAGTTGCCCAGGACCGCCAGTGCCATTGGGCCGATGCTCATCGGCGTCCCTTAGAATTTGCTGTCGGCGACCATGTATTCCTTAGGATCTCGCCTAACCGCGGCGTCATTCGCTTTGGCATGCGGGGAAAGCTTAGTCCTAGGTATATAGGGCCGTTCGATATTCTAGAGCGAGTAGGAGATGTATCCTATCGTCTCGCTCTTCCGCCGTTGCTAAGTGAGGTACATGATGTATTCCATGTGTCCCAATTATGACGGTATATTTCGGACCCGAGCCACATCCTAGACCATTCGGAATTTGTTGTTGGTACCAACCTTTCGTATGAGGAGAGGCCCGTGTCTATATTGGACCAGAGGAAAAAGATACTCAAGAACAAGACTATTAAATTAGTCCGTGTTGCTTGGGGTCATCACTCTCTAGGTGAGTCGACGTGGGAGCGTGAGGACGACATCCGATCGCGTTATCCCTACCTGTTTGACTCGTGAGGTATAATGTCTTTCTTATGCCTTACGTTTTCCCTTCCTTGCCTGCATTGTATGATTGCATGATTGAACTGCTTAGTGTAGCTTGCCTGTGCTTAATGTAGCTTGTCGTGACAATCTCTGGCTCCTTGATTAAATTTCGAGGACGGAATTCTTTTAAGGTGGGTAGAGTTGTCACCCTCATTTTTCGTATTTCGTAGTATTTCGTATTTATACTCGTATCTGGATTTTTGGCATGTATTTTTATTTTTTTTGTTTTTCTCTCAACTTGTGGGATTTCGGTATTTCCCGTATTTTGGGTTTTGCCATGGCTCGATTTTATTTGGATTGGTTCAGTTTTATGTGAGTTGGATCAACTTAGCCTATGCTACCCCTCATTCCCACCACAACTTCCCCTCTTTATATCCCCACCTACTACTCTCTCTCCTCATAACCACCATTTATTTCCTTCTTCTTCTTCTTCTTCTCCTTCCTCCACAACTCTCCTAACCCTAGGCAAGTGCATCTTGCCACTACATGAGAACCCTCTTTTCTTTGTCCATTTGATAGATTAGGACATGGTGATCAACTTTAGAACTTGGTGTTTTGTGATTTGAAGTCTCCTTTGCTCTAGATCTAAGTTATTTCTATTTTTGGATTTTGCATGGTTTGATCTCTTAAGTTGGATTTTCATGGGTTTTGGTGTTTCCAAGTGGAAGAGCATTCAATTCTACCCAAGTTGGAACTTTGGAAATCTGGATTTGGAGTTCGGATGGCCGAGTTATGATGCTTTGAAGCCTTGGGTTCATCCATGTGTCCTTGCTGTTTGGAGAAGACAGTGAGCAGTGTGCAGAGCTATTTAGCTTACGTACCCTGAGCTACGCGCGCTCTTTAGCGCTGCGTACGCAGGCTTGAGTACGCTTCCTGTTGGAAGCGTGTCTCCCTTGAGCGTGCATGACTTTTCACGCAGCTGCTCCCTTGAGCGTGCGTGACTTTTCAAGGGCTCTCTTGAGCGTGCGTGACTTTTCACGCAGCTGCTTCCTTGAGCGTGCGTGACTTTTCACGCAGCTGCTCCCTTGAGCGTGCGTGACTTTTCACGCAGCTGCTTCCTTGAGCGTGCGTGACTTTTCACGCAGCTGCTCCCTTGAGCGTGCGTGACTTTTCACGCAGCTGCTTCCTTGAGCGTGCGTGACTTTCACGCAGCTGCTCCCTGTAGCGTGTGTGACTTTCACCTACGTTGCTCTCTCAGCGTGCGTGACTTTTCACGCAGCTGCTTCCTTGAGCGTGCGTGACTTTCACGCAGCTGCTCCCTGTAGCGTGCGTGACTTTCACCTACGCTGCTCTCTCAGTGTGCGTGACTTTTTCGTACGCTGCTCCCCTGACCCATTGCTTAACCCACAGGCTCTTAGGGTTTTGGTTTTATATCTTTATTGTACATGGTACGGTATGACAAGGAACAAGCATAACCCGACAGTGACCCGTAGGGGTGCACTCCTGACATGACCAACCTGACATGATAGTGGCCCGTCGTGGCGCACTCCTGACAAGTACCCTGACATGATTTATCTTGATAACTTAACTTGACTTGCCTTGACACCGTGGGTAGTTCTTTCTTGCTTGCTTGTTAAATCCACTTGTCCTGTCTTACATCATGTCTAGGATGGGACTCGTGAGTACCACGGTCAGGAGCTCCTACTAAAATGGATTAAGGTTAATAACTAGAATAACACAGTAGTCATGAAGAGATTGACACAGCTACAGGCAATCCCGTTACCTGGGCGCTCTTGGGATCTGTTGCCTGCCGTCGAGTAGGGCACATTTCTAGCACACCGTCGCGTGTTGTACCCTCTAAGTCACCTAAGGGTACATGTGTCTCCTGGACGATGTACCCACCTGAATTCAACCCTAATCTTTCGTCCTGGGTAGCCTGGATGGTCTGCAGGGCTTGTGGTTGTGGAACAATCTCACTGCATCTTGTTAGTAATTAGGCCTACGATAACCCTAGTTAGTTAAAGTAGTAAGCCGTAGTATCTGCTTGGCCGTGATTGATTGAATAAGGTATAACCAGTTTAGCCATGTCTTGATCCAGTACAAGATTGCTTCCAGTCTTGATTACTTATATTACTTATCTTGCCGATAAACGGTAGAAAACCAAGCTCTGTTCAGACGAAGGGTTACAACCCCGGTCCTTGTTTGGTTTACGGGTTGTAACCTGGTCATCGGAATAGTTCCATGGTTATCTCGTCGTATATCATCCTGCCATGTTTTCGTAATTTTAGTTTTAATATTAGAATTTCTGTGCTGATTGCTGGCTTTTGTTCTTATTTCGTGGCCCCCTTGTGGCACTTGCTCTTTCTGGGGTTGACCCAGCTGGTTTTGTGTGGCCAGATTTCGGAGCAGCTCCCGAGGATCTACCAAGCTTCCAGCCCGATGGTGGCGACTAGAAGGAACCTGGGCTACGAGTGGGTTTTCTCTTTTGTTTCGCTCACTCTATTGTAAAACTATTCTTTTGAGGCGTTTAGCCGACGAGCACCTGTTAGCTCGATGCACTTTACTTACTGTCTGCCTACGGGCTGTAAACATGATTAACAAATCCTAGGGTTGAGCATGTATGACTTAAACTCTTGCTAGTCCTAACATTTTGTACGACTAGCTTCATGATCAGCTGATATGTAATATTTGGGACGCCTTTTATTGTATATTTAATGATCATACATCTTGTAATTATATTATTTGTTTGAGATTGAGACAATAGGCTTGACCTTAAGAGACTGTTGGCTTATAGTAAACCCTCATATCTAGACAGCCGTGACCGTATAGTTGAGATGTATTCTATTTCAATATACGTAGCTGGCTATGTCTGCCCCCGCTCTCCAGTATTCTGGTTCTGGGGCATGACACGAGCTACTGCATCGAAGTACTTGGTTTGGAACTTATTACTGAATACCGCCCATGAGACAGGCATCGGTAATCCAACTGCTAACATCGTCCACCAGCTGCAGGTTAAATCCAATAACTGCAGGCGCACAACGGCCACCTTCTCTTCCTCAGAAATACTAGCAGCCTCCAGGATAACTTCTATGTCCTGAAGTCACGCATCGACAGCGATATCATGTTCACTACCATCAAAGAAAGGAGGGTTCAGACGCTTGAAGCTGTTGGCCGCATTGTTCCCTTGGTAACCAACTCTATCCATGGCATCTTGTACTATCTGGTGCAGGGCATCGCCCCGACGATCTTGAGATACAAGAAATTCCCTGATGAGTCCTACCAGGGTTCCATTATCAGGCTCTACAAGCTGGACTGGTGGCTCTTGACCCCCGGTAGGCATGACTCTAGAGGCTACCCCTGAATGCTGGGCTTGGTCTCCAGGTTGCTGCTGGTTCACTGGAGGTGCTCCGCCTTGCTGATCGATAGGACCAGGAATAATGCCGCTGATGAAACGACATGGGGAACAATAAGGAAGGACCATGATAGGTCGAGGATATAAGCATGTGATCAGATCAAGATTTTGGAAAGATTAGAAGACACGAGTAGAGATCAAGGACGAGTGCTGATTGAGACATATATTTCGTGAAACCCTCACATATCTTGATTTACAAGACCTGCATGGGCCACCACTTAAACCGTTTCATGCCCTAGATCCAAAATACTGGAGATCGGGGGACAGACACAGCCAGCTACGTACATTGAAGTGTAACCCACCTCGATGTAAGTTTCCGGCTGTCTAGATACATGGGGGTTTTACTACAAGCCAACAGTCTCTTATGGTCAATAACAAGCCTAGGGTCTCAATCTCAAGCAAGCCAGTAAATATAACATGATGGTAGATCATCAAACATACAAAGTTAGGTGTCCCATATATTACATATTCAGATGATCATAAAGCTAGTCATACAAAATACGAAGACTAGCAAGAGTTTAAGTCCTATATGATCAACCCTAGGATTTATCAACCATGTTACAGCCCTTAGACAAACAGGAATGTATATTTAACACGAGCTAACACTTGCACGATGGCTAAATGCCTCAAAAAAATAATTTATAATAGAGTGTGAGAGCAAAATAAAACCCACTCATTGCCAGGGTTGCGCCTAGTATTCACCATCTGGCTGCAAGGCTGGAAGATCCTTGGGTGCTACTATGAAATCTGGCCATACAAAACCAGCTGGATCAGACCCCAGAAAGAGCAAGTGCCACAAGGGAGGCTTCACTTAAGAACTAAACCAGCATATGAGCACATAAAGACACAATGATAACGAAAGACATGAGTTAGAGAAATAAGACGATAAATGATAAGATAACTAAAGGACTATTCCAGTAGCCAAGTTACAACCCATAAACCAAACAAGGACCGGGGTTGTATCCCTTCACCTGAACAGAACTTAGTCTATAACCAATCTAGGTTATCACAAGCCTAGTTACTAACAAGATGCATCGAGATGTTCCAACAGCCACAAGACCTACAGTCTTAATCCAGGTTATCCGGTCACAAGTTGAGAGAGTTGGACTAGGTGACTTAGAGGTACAACTCATGACAGTATGCTAGAAATGTGCCTTACTCGACGACAGGGTACAAGATCAATTAAAGTGCCCAGATAACGGGACTGCCTGTAGCTGAGAATCTCTTCATAAACTGTTAGAATAATCTAGTCATTATCCTAGTCAGATTCAGTACGAATCCTACCGTAGAAATCAGGAATTCATGTCCTAGACATGATGCAAGATGAGACATGTAGCTTTTACAAGCACAACCATCCACGGTGTCAAGACAAGAGTTACTTAGCGAGTCAAGATAGCCGTCGTGACAGCATATCAAAATAGGTTACTTATCAAGATTTCTTGTCAAAGGTGCACCACAACGGACCACCATCAAGAATTATCATGTCAAATTACTTGTCAAGAGTGCACCACGGCGGGCCACAATCAAGAGTTATCATTTAAAGTCATAATGTCATGTCGTATTTATGTAAGTGCACCACAACGGGTCACTGTCAAGGAGTGGTTAGAGAGTGTACGTGCCACACCAAGATAGTGTTTAAAACTCAGAGTACATATGCAACCCGAAAAATAACATTACATGACTAATCTAGTAAAGAGTAGAATTAAGGACACAATTTACACTAAGGATCATGAGGACTATATGGACATTTGTAAAGGGTGGCACAAAGTGTTCGATGGGGTGTCATGAATAGCATGCACCCAAAATGCATATGCTGAGAGCGGCATGCTCCTAAGGGCATGCGTCCACATGTATGCGCCTAGGGATAAACCTATTATGTAAAGCATATGCTATGGGGTTATGTACTATGGAAACGTGCGCCCATGGGCTATGCACCCACACTTATGAGCCTACATATATGGGGGAGGGAGGTAAGTCAGAGAATGCACTATAAGTCTCAGGGCCTTATGTGCCCAAGTCAGGGAGCCATGCGTCCACCATTGGCACAACATGGGTCTATGGAAAGATGCAACTCCAAGGTGAGGTATGCGCCCAGACCTATGCGCCTACATAAGCATGAAAATGCCATGTAGGATTACAAGTTAGGAGCTCATGTACCATCCAATGGAGGACATGTGCCCACACTTATGTCTATGCGTCCATATGTGGCCTTATGCGCCCACATGATTGTTTATGCGCCTACAGGTTTGCACTCAACAGTGTGCAAACACTGTTCATCATCTCCTCCAAGTTGGCCTAGAGCATAAGTCATGGAACCCATGCACTTCCAACTCTCATAACTTGGTCAAAATACAATGAAATCTAACTTTTCAAAAGTCAAAGTTGTGTAAAATCAAATTCTCTACCACATGGAATTCTTAGTTTCCGAAAACTAGATGGTTTGCTAGATCAAAACCCAAGAAAATCCCAAAATAGTGCATAGTTAGATCTACAAAAATATATACATGAAAATGCAAAATGACAAGAACTAAAGTAGCTTAGGATGTTGCATAGAAGAGATTAGACCAATAAAATGGAGGGTTCCTTCATAAAGCAAGTTGCACTTGCCTAAGCTTGGTGGGTGGAGGAATTAATGAAAAAGGAGGAAAAAGAAGTAATGGAGGAGAGAGAAGGTTGGTGGGCTTTAAATGAGAGGGGGTTTAACATGATAAACCAAAGGAAATAAACCAAGCCAAACCAAGTCAAACCATGACATGCCATGATGAACCTAAGTAAGATTAAACCAAAATTAGCTAGTAAGGAAAGAGAAGTAAAAATACTTGTCAGGATTCCGTATACCACTACTAGAATAAGTCATATTAGCGACACAATTAGCAACGTTTTATTAAAACGTCGCTAACGTTTAAGGAATTAGCGACGTACTTTATAAACGTCGCAATACGTCAGTATTACCGACGATCGGCGACGTTTTGCAACTTTTTTATGTATAAGAAAACATACGTCACAGATAAGCCGACGAACGTCGCTAATATCACTAATATTAGCGACGTTTACCGACGTAACTACTGTAATGTTGCTAATTTCACTAATATTAGCAACGTTTATCGACGTATATGTGTGACGTCGCTAAATTAAAAATATAGGGCTTTCAATTTTCATTTCACCCCATTATTTTTCGATCGAAATTTTCCCAAACGAAAGCACGCTCCCCCTCGACGACCCTCCCCCCTCGGCCTCCGACGACCCCCTTCCCCCTCGGCCTCCGGCGACCCCTTCCCCCCTCGGCGACCCTCCCCCCTCGGCCCCCGACCCTCCGCGACCCCGCTCAGCGACCCTGCTCCCACCGGCGACCCCGCTCACCATTATCTCCAGCTCCCCACCGGCGACCCCCTGCCCCCTCGACGACCCGCTCCTCCGGCCCCGACTAGGTAAACACTAACCTAAATGTTAGTCCTGTAGACTGATACGATTCTTATATTATTTCTGTATTTATATAAATAGGCTATATAATTGAATGTTGTATGTTGTTTGGGAGTTTAGGTGAGTTCTGAGTTAGGGTTTGATTTTGAGTTTGATTCCCAGGTTGAGATTGTGAGTCTTTGAGTTAGCTTGGGTTGTAGTTCAGTTCAGTTTGTGGGTTTACATACCAGTTTGGAATAAGTTTGGGTTTACACATGATACGACGTGGACACGCATCAGGCCACTAGGCATGTAGCCCTACCCCTAGCGTACACGTATGTACGACCACGTGGCCTGTGTCGTGTGCTAGACGCGTGTGCACGTGTGCACGAGGCCGTGCACTGCGTGTGTGCTCATATAGTGATTTTTGTGTCATAGACACGGTTGTGTCCACTTGGTTGGACACACAGACCCTTTGGGAGACACGTGCACATGTGTGTCCTTGTTACCAACCAATAAATTTGGTTATTAACTGTATTTTGGTTTTCAAATGAGGTTTTCCCATTTTTCATGATACATAGTTTACAAATTCGATTTTTCAAGTTTTTTTATTGAACTTTTTAACTGAATTATTAATGTTAATGATCAGGATTAGTTCATTTACACATATATTAGATTACTAAAATATAGACTGTCAATATGACTTGCATTGTTCTCTGTTATCCTGAGAACTAATTCCTGAGATTAAGTGCAAATTTCACTGATTTTGACACAACCTATCTACTGTTTTCCTATTACACATTATGTTACACACATACACACACATTCCCTATTAATTCCTGTCACATTACACCCATTACTCTATATGATTTTCTGTCAGTTTACACATACATCATTATTTCAGTCACACTCATCCAAACCTGAGAACTAACCTATTCCCTATTTCTCCACTACACACACCCTATAGTTTCACTCACCTTGCATTGATTCCCTGAAACACATGGAAACACAACATGTGTATGTAATAAATGATATATGTGTAATGTCATGCATGTTGGTAAGCACATATGAATGCAACATGCATATATATATATATATATATATGCAAATGGGAATACACGGATATATGCAAGTTATAAATGCAATGTTTGGATAACATATGAAATGTAATGCATAGGTAAGCATTAATGTAGGTAATGACATGTAACCACCGGTAGGGCTGGCTCGGCCGGAAGAGACTGTACCCTATGACTCGACAACCAACCGAAGAGGATACTTTGAGAGATCCATCTGAGTAGGATGTATACTCTGAGAGACCACCTTTACAAGAATGATATCATTAGTGGGATTGAGTATTGGAGGAGATATTATCAGAGTATACGTCCTACTCAGATGGGTCTCTCACAGTTACATATGGTGGATGTGCTCCGTCAACAGATTCTTGCTCTGAGCCAAAACTTTACTCCGGAGCTCAAGTGAACATCCTTCGTGTAGATCTCGAGTGAGAGGTTCCTGACAACATGGTGGTCTCCTTTGTTAAAGTATCCGTGCTCATCCCATAACCAATTAAATTTTCTTTTCATTTTTAATCTCTTGAATATAAAGCTCTGCTTCACATTTCGCTCTACCTTCTGTATATAAGAACCAAATGTGAAATAGAGTTTCATATTCAAGGTATTAGAATAAAGAAATTTTTGGTTGGTTGTGGGACGAGTAAGAATCCTTTGACAAAGGAGACGACCATACTGTCAGGAACCTCTCGCTCGAGCTCTACTCAAGGATGTCCACTCGAGCTCCGGGGCAAAGGATTGACTCAGAGCGGATTTCTGGACAGAGATGACGAAGAAGATGGCTGCCAAAGCTTATGTATGTTTTCTAATTCTGTATACGTATTATATTTTTGTCATTTTGTATTACTGTAATTAAAATTGATTATTGTATTGTATCAATAGGTGATTTTGTACATTAGTTACAAGTACTACTTAGTTAAAGTGCTACTTAATTGTGTCTCTTTCTCTCTCTATTTATCTCGCCATCAACGCTATAGTGTTGTTCCCCTCGCAATACAGAATGGTCCGATACCGATACTCTGAGTATCAGACCATTCCTATGTGTATCGGTATCGCAATCACAATACCGATACTCGAGTATCGCATTGATATTCAAGTATCACATATGATATTACACTACTCTTTTCAGAGTAGCAAACGAGTACATTCTCTGATAGTTCTCTCATTTATTTGTCAATTACTGTATTTCAGTTCTAGTTAGTTTTATGTGATTCTCTGATAGTTCTCTCATTCATTTTCAACCGCTCCCCCCTGTGAATATTGATTTTATTAGATGGTGAGACCGGGAGTTTGATTCATCCAGCATCGGTAGCTAGCGAGACAGAAAGTTCTATTCATGCAGCACTTGTAATGGACTACATCTCTCCTGCCGCCGTCGATCCCACTTATTCGAGGTGGTTGCGTGATCGTATCACTGAGCGTTTACGTGAGCTGCGTGGTTCTTATTAGCTATTAGTACTTATTTGTATTGGACTATTTGTATTGGGTTGTTTTTGTATTAGACTGTTTGTATTAGACTACATATATGAATTAGTACTGTGTCAACCTCTGGATTGTATTGGGTTGTTTTTGTATTAGACTATTCGTTTCATTTGGATGTTAATTTACCGATATTGAGTGTTCCACCGAAGGGGTCGATGAACCCAGGGATAAAATGTGCTTGTGTATTGTGTTTCAGATTAAACTGTCGGAAGAAAATGATTCTGGAGAGAAAACTACATACTGTAATTTATTTTTCTTATTTTTTCAAATTTAGCGACGTCTACCGACGTTTACCGACGCTTTCCGGTGGCTCGATGCGTCGGTAGACGTCGCTAAACTGACATAAATTGCCAGGTTACCGACGTATAGCGACGTCAGTTTCGTCGGTATGCGTCGGTAAACGTCGGTAGACGTATCTAAATATCCCAAGATTTTACCTCATTTACCCAGGATATACCGAAGCATAGCGACAGCAAAAACGTCGGGAATTGTCCCAGGGAATACCGACGTACAGCGACATCGTAAACGTTGCTAGTTCATCGATGAAACGAAGGTAAACATCGGTATATTACCGACGTATCTTTGCATCGGTAAACGTCGGTGTTGGCGACGATCAGCGACATCTTTCCAAACAGCGACTAAGGTTTCTGCGACAAGAGAAAGACGTCGCTAAAATTGTTTAGCGACGTCTTTAGGCGTCGCTAAATTGCCTTATTCTGGAAGTGTACGTATACTGGAAATACGGATAACAAAAAATGGGGATGACACCATGTCTTAAGCACAATGCGCCATCTGCTGTTATGTGCAAATCATGTGTTGACTGACTGATGCGCTATCTGTCTTGAGAAATGTCACTCTGCTTGTGCCAATTGAGGACTTTTCTTCATATCCTGCACCATTTATGATTGGCATAGGGTGCTTCTTTAAGAAAAATAAGTTTTTAAAGACTTTAACTCTGAGTTTGCTTTTGCAGTTGATCTGAGGGAAGGCCATTATGCGGAGGAATTGGCTTTTGCCTTTCGGATGTCTGAGTATCAAGAAAACCTATCTCATGTTGACTTTCTACAATATGATGAGCCAACTCCCAGGTGCACTGCGCTAAAGAATCAGGACTATCAAACTCTGCTGTGTCTGATAAATGGCACTCATTTTCTGTCTGAGGACGCAAAAGCTTATAAGAAACCATCATTCCTCTTTGGAGAAGCTATAGCTACAGACTCTCAGCCCAAGTCGAAGAAAGACCGTCAAGCCTTTATAAGAGGAAACAAATTGGTATACCTGTCTGAGATGATAAGGAATCTCTCTCTATCTCGATATGTCCATGCCAGCTATCCAAGAAAGATGTCATGGGATCTGACTCCTGCCCAAGAAGCTAGAGTTGGAAGAATATGTCATAGGCATGGAGACCACAACAGAGACATCTTTCTCTATAATTCTGATCAGTATAGCACCCACTTAAGGGGTCTGAGACTAAGTTGCATACCATCTGATGACACGATCGTAATGGTACCCGTCAGAATACCCATCTTTGCAAATATGTATGCTGTGTCTGGGGAAGAATATCCTCGTAATGCTAAGACTAACTGGCTTAATGCATCCGGAGATTGTTCATTGTAACCGTCTTTTTGTGTAGCCTTTAAACAACTTTCGTAAGAGGTTACAGGAACTGGGACTCTACGAAGCCATTCTGACTACCTCTTGCGGGATCCAAAATAACTCCAACATATTTTTGGCTTCAGCAAAAATAGTAGGACTGGTACCTTTGCCACTCCTCATAGAGAATTGTGTTTTGCTCTCCATGAAATGCAATTTCTTTCCCGTCTGCCAATAGGAGATAATCCTTATGAAGAGTACATACCAACGGAGGACGAGCTAGAGGCCTTAGCCAAAGTGAACCCTCGGATGGTGGCAGTTCTCGATGAATTGCTGTGTCACTTTCCAACCTGCATGCATCTGTATAAGAGCGGTGCTACATGCTATATATCTAAATGGTTGGTATACCTCTTCTTCGTTCATGACACAGACCATAAAGTGCAAGATCAGTCTGAATGTATGCCTCATTTTTTGAGCCGCTTGAGGCTCAAGCTATTTCTCAGCTAATAGAGGAGACTGGCCATACTGACACAGAGTTAGCCAAACCTTGGCATGTTTATGCTGTCAATACTCCTCTAGAGAGTTACATAAGGCAAAGTGGCCTCGATTTATCCTTAGAAGCCACTTTAGCAGGCTTCCTTTCTTTGTGGTTACGATAATTTATCGTACCAGGTGCCAGTGCCGTTGACCGAATTCATCACGGCGTGCAGTTTACAGCAATGCGTTTGATATTTGGCTATAAGATGGACATATTGTCTATGATGACTAGTCAGCTGAATGCAGGACTTTGGAGTTTCACCGATAGTTTGATGTAAAAACCCAACAATCAGAAGGAATATCCTCGCACCGAGATGCCATACACATATCAGTTTGGCTGGTTGTTATTGCATCACCCTTCATTGATGGATCCTGACCTTGGAGTCGGAGGAGCACTAGTAGACAATTTTATCAAAATATTTGCTAAGGCTAAATGGAAGGTTATGTCTTTATCTGATTGCAGAAAGGCACTAAATAAGGGAGTAGACTGGAAGTTTTTTTGCACCCCTCCTCCACTTGGATATGAAATTTTTTCAACACCTATCCAAGATTTAGAGCCCATTGGTTCTCGCCCTTCTCTTGAGGCCTTTAATTGGTTGAAGTCAATCCGGCCTTCACACCTGGTATATAAATTTGAAAACAATTGCTATCTGGAACCTTATTTGCCCAATCGCTTTGCTCGTTAATTCAGTTATGACCAACTACACGTCGGGAATGCGACGACCTATCTTAAAGCTTTCAGGCACTTGATATGGAGCCCGATGATGGAGATATTATAATACGAGAGGTACACGGGCTCTATTCACCACGCCTTCTACCACTGTTGAAAATGGCCCGCGTATATTGAATTTATATGCGCATTTTATACTTCCGCCAACACCTTCTTTGAAGGTTATTCGCTAAATGATAGCTTCATCGGAATGAAAAAAACATTCAATGGGGACGCAACTACCATAAACTTAACTGAAGCTGAGGAGAATGTACCTGCCGAGGATCCTCTAGAAATTGTGAATATGGGTCCTATTGACAAAGTTCAAGTTCCATTGAGCAGCTTTCTCATGAACGTAAAGAGAAGTCTCCTGCCAAGAAGGTTGCGAAGAAGCAAAAGGTTGAAGCCTCTACACTGTCAGCATAAGATAATCCTGCTTCTCCTGCTATAGTGAAGAAAAAGACAAAAGGGACAACCGCCGTTGAGAAGCTCGGAGTCAGGACTAGACTCCAGATACGGTAAATAGAGTCTGGGTCATCACCCGGCTTAACTACTTCATTCAGGCGATCAACTCTATCCCCGTTTAGAAGAAAGGGTATCGGGGCTGAAGAGGAGACAAGCAATGAACATCCTGTACTTGAAGAAATAAAGCCTCAACCGTCTGTTCTCACTGAGAGGGTTGCGACTTCTCCTCAGCCACTATTCAAGCATTCGGTCAAGAGGAAGCTAGTGGCTACGAAAGCTCGGGGTAGGAAAACTGCAGTTTCTCCCACATCTTCTTCTTCAGAATAATCTTCTGGCCAAGAAACATTGCCGATGTCGTTCGGAGGCGTTTCTTCTTCACAAGGTGATGTCTTCACTCTTTTTGTTCAGTAAGAGTTACTTGATGTTGATCTTGTGGCAATTTTTATTGCTATATATTCATCTCCAGAACCTTCGACTATCAGTGCTCCAGTTCCAGCGGATGTAGCAGACACTTCCGGTTTTGCGATTTTAGAACCATCAATCATATAGTTCACCGTTCCTTTGTCTATAGTGACATTGGCAGCGTCTGCTGCAACTGGTTTGACATCACCATCAACTAGTGAGCCAACTCCAGCTGTTTCGGTGAATGTCCCCTCTGTGACTGATACAGAGCCAATAATTCACCCAGCTCTGAAAACCACCACCCCTAAAAGAGTAACCTCAGTTCATGGTGAGAAGGAGGTAGTGCCTCTGGAGGCTCTTGCAGCTCCTGTCTTGAGCGAAGCACCTTCTCAAGATGAAAGAATAATAGCTCTTGTCTCGAGCGAAGCACCTTCTCAAGATGAGAAATGATAGAAGCACTATTAGATTATGATCTTAGTGTTGATCCAATCAAGGAGGATCTATTGATGCTGCTTCTAATCCAGGTCAGAATAAAAATTTAATTCAAGTATTGGCCCAAGATTTGGTGGCCAAGGAGGATGAATCTATTACTGAGGTTCGCGGTCACCAAGATGATAGTGATCAAAGCCCCAGTGATGCTAATCAGAGCTTCGAAGAACTGCCAAGCGGTGAAGACTCCGATGTTGAAGTTGAAGGCGACGAAGAACCAGGTAATAATGAAGGCGAAGATGAAGATGTTGACATCGAAGGAGACATCGACATCGAGGGCGATAAGATCCCTAATGATGACAGGGAGGAGGATGTTGATATCGAGGATGATGAGAACCCTAAAGATGCTGAGGCTCAGACCCTAGATGAACGTATCTTTGAAATATAGGAGGTAGAGGTGGCAGCCCCAGGTGACCAGGCCGAATCAGGGGCTGGCAGCAACCGCTTCTTGTCAGGGGGATCGGAGGCTGGAAGTAGCCATGCTGCCGTCTTTGAGAACACCATGACGAAGCTCCTGACAGAGCGAGACACTGCGCCTCGTGAGACTCTCTATGTGTTGCCAAACTCAAGTGAACTTCTGACTTTATTCACCATTGCTCATCTGATTTTGTTTGACAAAATATATAATAATTGTGCTTTTTGTTCGCAGAGGGTCCCATAGGGACTATTGCTGCAGCCCCGTTGGTACCTATGGCTTTCAGCTTCAGCTCCACCATGGCCCCTCTAGACATGAGGACTCAGATTATAGAGGGAAGCTCTTCGAGGATGTCTGCACTAAAATCTATAGATGCACAATCCGTGATACCTCCAACTTCTGCAGAAGGAGGGATTCGGGCTGAAGTGGCGACTGCTGGCATATCTACGATGACAAATAGCATCATCGAGACATATACAAGTGCTTTCTTCACCTCTTTGAGAACTCTTGTTCAGATGGTCTTAGAGAAAGGCCACCCTTACGAGTCAGTAAGGAGAACTACCTTTTTCGTCATTGAAGCCATCCGTAATATTTGCGATCTTAAAAGACTCAACTTCTTGGAACACATCTTGGATGCGCTCAAGGAGCCTATCAAATCCTACCAACATCTGACAAGAGGTAACATTCAGATACTCGTAGATGCTGAGTGCGAAGCAATGGCTCATGAGTCTGAAGCATGACAAGCAGCCTTGGAAGATTTAGTAGTCGCTTTCTCAGCACGATCTGGAGAGCTTGAGGCTAACATCCTTGAAGCTACTACTTCCATTAAGCTTTATAAGGCTGAAGCCGCATAGAAAGAGAAAGAGGCAACTAAATACCAAACTGGTCTTCAAAAAATGGAAGCTGATATGGCCAAGCTTCGCGAGGCAATCACAACAGCCAAGAAGCATAAAGAAGAAGTGCTTGTACTGTATCAAGTTGCCGTAAGTCAACTAGATGATCAGAGGAGGCAACGAGATGAATTCGTCTAAGTTCAGGGTGCAGCAATTGAACGCCAAGTGAATTTACTGCAACCTTTTGACCTAGAGTCCGAGAGAGACTTTTCCAGGCAAAGGGTGCTTGACTCCAGAAAAGAGACAGCTGATTCTCTGAAGAGGCTGACCACCAATCTTAGCACCCAACCTCCCAGATGAAACTATCCAGGTGTGACAAGTTTTTTGTTTTGATCATTTTGATAAATGTATTGATTTTGATGTTTTTACTCGTCATTGAATGAAAACTGATGATCATTTCGGTGGCTCTATTACTTATTACGTATCCGTTTGAGACACAAGCAATAGATAGGAATAAGAAATATGTTCAGAGCTACTGGACATGACATATCTCTTAAAAATAATAATAGTTATTATATCTGTTCAGAGGTAATGTGGACATGACAAAATACAACTTGAAATATTATCATTTCTGAGACGACATCATCAGAGGTAATATGGACGTGATGAGTCATTAATGTAGATAGAAAAATTCAGAGGTAATGTGGACATGAATTCGCAAGATGATGTTTGTAATGATGATGTTTGTAATGATGTAGTAGACATTGTCAATGATGATAAGATCTGTATAGACTACGTTGGGGATTCAAAGATTTGAAGTAAGTACAATATTTGTTAGAAAATACAGTGCATACTTCAAACATGGTACTTCTTCAGGAATTTGCCATTGATAGGCAGCACAGCGATTCAGCCATCCATCCAACACAATTGATAAGCTCTGTTAGAGAAAACTTTGATTATAACGTAGGGACCCTCCCATTTTGGTTTGAACTTGTCTTTTGCTCATGTGTGTCATAGTCAGAGGACGTCTGCGGTAAGGACTAGCTCGTCTTTTTAAAATGCTCGTACTTTGACTTTACGGTTGAAGGCTTTTGAGATACGGGCTTGATATAGCTCGATGTGTTGTTGAGCTAGTAACCGCTTCTCGTCAATTTCTTCAAGCTCCTGAAGTCGAAGACAATCATTATTTTTTGTTGTGAGTTCGTTGGCAATAGCAATTCTCAGTGATGGGATCTAAATCTTCAACGGTAGGACAACTTCACATCCATAAACCAAAGAGAAAGATGTACAGCTAATCGGAGTACGTACGGTAGTACGGTAGGCCCACAAACATTCTTCAAGATTTTTGCTCTAATTCCACTTATTGTGGAAATGAACTTCTTGAGAAGCTTGATGATCGATTTGTTGAATGCTTCCGCCAAATCGTTAGCTGCGGGATTGTAGGCTGTAGAAGCAATATTGTTGATCCGGTTATCATCATAAAATTGAGTGCACTTCTGACTGATGAACTGAGGTCATCGTCATGAATGATTCGTTGAGGAAAGTCGAATCTATAAATCATATGATGTATGATGAAGTTGATGACACTGCTTGTCTTGACTTCAGCTAAGGGTATAGCTTCGACCCATTTTGAGAAGTAATCAGTTATATCTAGGATAAATCGATGTCCTCGAGATAAAGGCAGATTAATAGGACCAATAACTCTGTGCCCCAAGCTTGGAAGGGCTATGATGTTAAAGCCGGATGCAGAAATTATGAAGGTTGATGAATGAAATCTACGTATATTTGACATGCCCAGTATTTTCTTGAGTATTCGATAGCGTTTGACACCATGGTTGGCCAATAGTATCCTATACATCGAATTCGATCTTGTAGCTTAGGACCAGGCTGATACGCACCATAGACACCGTCGTGAGCTTCACGTAGTATATGTCTTGCTTCATCTCCCGCAAGATAGCGTAGAAGCATACCGTCAAATGATCGCCTGTATAGTGTTTTAGAGGTGTGATTGTAGTAGAACCGGAGCGACCATCGACGAATTGTAGTTGCTTCTTTGGGATTTTCTGGTAGAATTTCATGTACCGCGAAGTTGATGAAATGAGCTCTCTAGTCTTCACTTATAGTGTAAACTTTGACTGAATTGCTGGATTCTAAATGTAAATTATTCTTGATGCAGAATAACTCCATGTTGGTGATGACGATCATCTGTTGTCTTCACAGGGATCGTTAATACTGCCGCTAGATTAGCAAGCACATCAGCTTCTGTATTGCAAGCTCGTCGTACATGTTCAATGAAGAAGCCTTTGAATGATTGATAATCAGTTTAGAGTCTCCGTAGTATTCAAGGTATTCAATATCCAATTGTTTGGCTAATTGGAGACCAATGAGTAGAGCATTGTATTCACTAAAATTGTTAGAGCATGGCTCGTCCAAAGAATAAGCTCTATAAATGGCCAGTCCTCCTGAGATACCAAAACGATTCCAACTCCAGTGACGATAGTGCCCTTGG
>JANAVB010023800.1:4589884-4652384 GCA_029216955.1 Iris pallida
ATCCTTGCTAGCTAGCCAATAGAGACCTCCTTTAAACAAGGAAAATGTAATGAAATTGATTTGGATGAATTTGGAGGTAATTTGATAAAAGGGGGCAAATTTGGGGAAGAACACCAATTTAGGGTTAGGGTTTCAATGTAAGGGAAGAAAGGGGCAACTTATAATATATATAGGCAAGGGGAGGGCCATATGTGGCCGGCCATAGGGTTACTAGGGTTAGGGTTAGGTCCAATTTGCCTTAGAAGCCTCCCTAAGGTATCAATTCAAGCCTTTTAGGTAAAGGCCTAAACTAGATTAGGGTTTCTACAAAAATCTTGCTTCTAACATAATATCTAGATAGTTTAGAACTAAGTTAACTAGTTGAATTCTACAAATTAAGTCTCTAGGTTCATGGTAAACATCTAGATTAGGGTAATTCTAGGGTTAGACCTAATATACCACTTAGCACATTATGAATTAAATAAAATTCAAAAATAATAATAATATTCACAAATTACCAAAATATCCTTATTCTAGAAAGTGGTAGTTAACTAATCTAATACATTAGCTAGGTCTCCATGGTCATGGTTAGTCTCTAGGCTAAGTAGTTCTCAGGTTTCACTAGCAAATAATAAAATCACAATACATCAAATTAAATAATATTAAAATAATAAAAAATTTACCAATTATCATTAGCATGATTTAAATCCATTATTTAACAACTAACATGATCAATTTTATAAAAGTTTAAAATTACTCTCATTTTAGAAAAGTGGTAGTTACACATCAGGAAGGGTATTCCGGTGACTGGAGGCACTAGGACTGGAGGCACTAGGACTAGAGGGTTCGTCAAGTACCGCTTTATGGCTTCGAATGCTTGCTAGCATTCTTCGGTCTAAACGAAAGACACACCTTTCTTCATTAGTTGAGTGAACGGTCTGCAGCGTCCAGAGAGATTTGAGATGAATCTCCTGATGTACGCAAGCCATCCCTGGAATCCTCATAGCTCTTTTAGGTTGCGTAGAGGATGCATCTCTTATATGGCTTTGACTTTCTCGGGGTCAACGTGTATACCCTTAGAGGTAATAATGAATCGAGGAATCTGCCACTAGAGACTCCTAGGAATGACTTAGTTGGATTCATCTTGAGTTGATGCTGGCACATTAGATTGAAGATAGTTCTTAAGTCTTGGATGTGGTCTTCCTTTAGACGATATTTGACAGTAATATCGTCGACATAGCATTCAACTGTCTTCTATAAATATTCACAAAAAATGGTACTGATGGCCCGCTGATAGGTTGCACTGGCGTTCTTGAGACCAAATGGCATGACTGTGTAGCCATAGACCCCTAGAGGACTACGAAAAGATGTATGTTTTTTATCTTCGGGGTTCATCCTGATCTGAATGTATCCGAAAAACGATCTTGAAAGACATCCGCTCGAACCCACAAGTGTTGTCGATCATGACATCAGTGATCGGAAGAAGAAACTCATCCATAGGATAAGTTTCATTAATGTCTCTAAAGTTGATGCAGACTCGGACCTTTCCTGTTTTTTTCATAACAGGGATGATATTAGCCACCCAGTCCGGATATTGTTCTTCTCTGATAAAGCCGAAAGTAATGAGTTTCTTGACTTTGATTTCTATAGCATTCATCATATCAGGTCGAAATCGACGTTGTTGTTGATTGACTAGCCTCGCATTTGGTAGAATGTTAAGCTTGTGGGTAGCGATCTGATGATATAATTTTGGCATATCCTCATAGCTCTATGGGAATACTGTAGGAACAATCGTACCTCTAGAGGGGGGTGAATAGAGTGCATCGGAGAATATTTAGCAATTAAAAATTTAACTCTAAGCAGGTGAAGCAATATATATATATATATATAATAATTGTAAGTAAGTAAAATTAGGGCGAGAAAGCAATACGCAAAGACAACAGGTTTATACTGGTTTCCTTCTGTGAGGACTAGCCCAGTCTCGAGTACTCAACCCGATATTTGAATCCACTATTTGAAATAGAGATTATACTATGTGTTTTGCTCCGAAGAACATACCAACTTCACCATCGTCGTGTTTTTATCCGAAGCCCACGAACAAACTTTAACACCTTTCTTGAAAAAAGCTTTTATAGGCCAAGCATATACAACTCAAAAACTCCTACTTGGAAACCACCGGCACTAGAAGAATAGAGTTGACTTGGAGATTTGCAGATTAAAGCTTTGGGAATGGAATTTAAAGCTTAGGAATAGATAGAGAAGATGAAGATTGAATCTGTTTATAGGAATAAAAATTTCTTCTCTATTTATAGGTTTTTCTAAGATAGAGTTCAGGCAGAACTCGGTACCCTAACATTCAAAAATTCAAACGTTGGAGATCTACAGGAATAGGTAAAGCTTCTGACCAGGGGTGAATTATGTTGATCGAGTTCAGTCCGAGTTCGGGTAGAACTCTGGCCGAGTTCGGTTAGACTAATTCCAGGACAGTTTTGGTTTCTGGATTTGGTTTGGTTTAGGATCAAATCAGGAATTGGTTTGGTTTATGAATCAAGATGGGTTTGGTTTATGATAGAGTACTTCTAATTGCTAGTGATCCCGATTCACAAATAATCTAGACTTAATAAAATAGAGAAATACAGAATAAATAATAAAATCCCAGAGATGACGCAATCTGCATTCTTTGTTTCTTTTCATATCGAGATCGAAGTTTTAGACACTTATCGAAATCGGTTTGACTATGGCTAAATGTGCCAACAAACTCCCCAATTTTGATAATGTGACAAAACTGAAGAACAGATGGCAACTCTAGAGGGGGTGAATAGAGTTTATAACGATAATAGCCAATTAAAAATTAAACTCTTTCAAAAGCTGAAAGTAATCAGAGTAAATGCGGAAATAAATAAGGAGCAAGAAAGCATACGCAAACACAGCCGATTTTTAACCTGGTTTCCCTCGTGGAGGACTAGTCCAGGCCTAAGAACTCTAGCTCAGGATTAAATCCACTATTTGTGAAATAGTAGTTACACCCCGTGCCTTTTCTTCAGAAGAGCCCGTCAACTTCTTACAAAGAACGCAGTAGCGATGCTTGAAATTTTCCAAGCGACTTCTTGAACTCTTGCACAAACTCCTAACTGAAAAATGCTGAGCACTTGAGGCTTAGGGAGCTTGTGGCTAGTAGATGAAGAAGGGTATGGCTTGTATTAAGCTTTAGAGGGAAGAGAAGATTGGATGCTTGAAAATGAGAGAATTCATGGCCAATTTATAGGATATCAGGTAGGCAGAATTCGGCCAGAATTTTGTTTAGAATTTTAAAAAATTTGGCCGTTGGACAACTTACAACCAGCCAACCCTAAAAATTAGGGTGCTGATTTTTAGGAGGAAGAGTTCGACCCAAACTCTGTGTGGAGGCAGAGTTCGGCCCGAACTCTGTCTCCAGAGCACAGAATTGGTCATTGGTCCAATGGGCTTATTTGGATGTGTGTGGAGCTTTTGGATTTTGGGTAGGGTATAGGTTAAGTCTTAGATGTGCAACACAACTCAGATTACATAAGTCTAGACTCAATAAAATTATAAAATACAGACTAAAAAATGACTTGTATTACAAAACTGAGCTGTCGTCTGACTTGTGCTGGATGTAGTCTTCATGTGTCGTTTTGAATTATAACAAGTATTATTTAGTCAACAATCTCCCCCATATTGATAATTGACAAAATAATAATAGTATATTCAATATTCATACCTGGATACATTTAAGGACAAAAAGCATAGCTCCCAAAAGCATAGCTCCCCCGTAATCAGTGCCGAGCTTAAAAAATAGCTCTCCCGTAAATATTGCTTTGAATCCTGTTGGCCTGATAAGAACATTCTCCCAAAAGCACAGATATAGAGACAAAAAGAATATAGAATATACCAAAATATCTCCCCCTTTTGGCATTTAGCAATTAACCATAATCAAATAAGAACTGGCAAGCACACCAAAAGATAATAGAAGAAACTACATAAAAACTGATAAAACTACTCAATGTCTCAAGAGTCACAACTCATAATAAGTCTAATACAATCAAAGTGCATAAAAACGACTATATCAACTAAAATCCAAACTGCATAAATCATAAGCTAAGATCCTCAGGAGCAGCAGCAAGTAGAAGTCCATATCCATCATCGAGCTCGTGAAGGCCCAGCGTCGTCTGATGGATAGTGAAGGAACGACGAGGGTCTACGAAGGCTGCATCCGGATCTAAGTAGAGAATAACCCAAGGGTCATCGATACGATATCCCTCACGAACAGGGTCCCGCTCCATAGGAATAGGCATGGAAGGATGGCGAGACATGGAGTACCGAATATCATGCAGCGAGTTGCTGATGGCACTCATCTGTAGGGTGGTCCGATAATCCAGCTGAGTCCCACGATCATCCTCTAAGGTGAAGCGATCGCGGAGCATAGTCTGAAGAGACTCGAGAGTGGAAGGAGGAGAAAGAGGATCCTGTCCAAGAGGAGGTACATCGGGCTCATCGTTAGAGTGCTCAGACACGACGGGTGAGCCAACGGCTGCCTGAAGCCTCCGTGCCTTAGAGAGGAAGACAGGGGCAGGTAAGAACTGGCACTCATCAAGTGGTATACGAAACGTACGAAATACCATAGGAAGATACAAAGCATAAACCAAGGATCTTGGTTTCTTCCTATAATTAATCATCCAGTCCATCATGGTACGTGGAAGATTAAATGGTACATGAAAGTGAAGGTGATACAAGGCCGAGATTTCAAAGTAGGTGACTTCATCGGTGGATCCCGCTTTTGGTAGAATAGTGTTGAAAATAATCCGATGAAGTTCATAAAAATAGGGATTGAGATACATGGCCAAAAGCTTACGAGGACGTGTGTTAGGGGTACACAAATCGTCCTTGAAGCTTTCAAGTGAAGACCCATCGGGAAATTGAAACGATCGAGCTTCAACAAGCTTTTCCCATGAGTTTGGCTCTTAGAGTTCAAGGTGTTCGGCCAAATCGAAATCATCAAAAAAGATGTCAATTCCCGCAACCCGTAAGAAAATATGTGTATCATCATGAGTTAAGTTGTAGTAAAATATTTGAATAGCACTATGATAAATGACCAAGTTGGTGGTGACAAGTTCATCAAGGCAAAGGTCATGAAAAAGTGAGTCATATTGAGAAAAAATAGTAAAATTGATAGGGTGACCCGCAAACACCGGACGTGTCCAAAAATCACTAAACCAATCATTAGATGCGTTAAGTGATACAAATATTCGGTCCTCAAATGTGTTTGGGTCAAGTGGACGGGGTGGGTTGAACAACGGGTGGATAGGTGGTTGTTGTTCAACGGGTGGTGCAACGGGCGGTTCAACGCGAGGAGGAGCATTCGAAGAGGACGCTCCCTCGGTTCGAAGTCTCTTCCCACGATTGAACAAACGTGGAGCCATGAAACAATAAAGATAATAGAGGAATTTGAAATAAGAAAAGTGTTGAGATATACCTCAAAGTGATGATGAACAATGAAGGAGAATGGTGAAAAAAGGCCTTCTCCTTGAGTTTGGGGAAGAGATGAGCTCTAGAAAGGAAGAACTAGGGTTAGGGTTTTGAGAAAAAGTGTTTGGAGAATTAGAAAAGGTGGCAATGGAGGAGAAGAGAGAGGAGAGCCCAAATATATGTGAAGGGTTCCAATTGGTCAGAACAAATATGGGCCATTGGATCTATTTATGATCAGCGGCTGAGACTGTTCCCGATTCTTGAACAGCCAGGCCGAATTCGGCCCGAACTCTGGTTAGGGCAGAGTTCGGCCCGAATTTCGGATTCTGTTGACAGAACAGGAATCAGGCTGAGAAGAAGAAAAAAAATGGTTAAGTGTGAGAGACCAAAGGAAAAGGAAAGTGAGGACATATACAAGAAAAACTCAAGTGGAGAATGACAGAAAGTTAACTTTGAAGCAAAGTGAAGTTTGGAAAATTTGTATTTTAGCATGTGATAAATTAAATATGAACCATGTAATAAACAAAGAATTATGTCATAATTCAATATTTTGAAGCTGCCATGGATTAGCTGCAGGGGCCGGATCACAGCTAACGGTAGTCCTGAGGACTAGTGCACCGTGTCGCTTAGGCTTTTACGCCTTGTTGTTAGAAGGACCCTTTCGGCTTGTACCCGTAGCAATTTCATCATAAAAGAATCAAGACATACTCGATATTTACGCAGATTTATTTTAATTAATAACAGCTTCATCCAAAATTCTAAGTTCACGACAGAGAAAATTGAAGCGCTCTTCGGATAATGGTTTTCTGAAGAAATCTGCTAGCTGATGATCAGTGTCAATAAATTCTAAGTTAATAGTGCCATTTTGCTGATGATCACGCAAAAAGTGGTGACCTATTTTAATGTGCTTCGTGCGTGAGTGACAAATAGGGTTCTTAGTGAGATTTATAGTACTAGTGTTGTCACAAAAGATTGGAATATGCATAAAAGATAAGTTATAGTATTCAAGGGTTTGCTTCATCCACAGAATTTGTGCACGACAATGCCCAACTGTGATGTATTCAGCTTCTGTTGTGGATAGTACGACAGAATTCTACTTCTTGCTAAACCAAGAGACTAAATCCTTTCCTAATAAATGACACGTACCGCTCGTACTTTACGGTCGACCTTGCATCTGATGAAATCAGCATCAGAGTAACCAATAAGGTCAAATGATGTTGACTTGGGATACCATAGGCCCACTGTAACCGTACCCTTAAGGTATCGAAAGATACGCTTAATAACAGTCATGTGTGATTCCTTAGGATTTGCTTGATATCTAGCACACAGGCAAATACTAAACATAATATCAGGGCGACTAGCAGTTAAATAGAGTAGACTGCCTATCATACCTCGATACTTACGTTGGTCCACGGGATTGCCGCTTTCATCTGGTTCTAGTTTAGTTGTAGTAGCCATTGGAGTGCTGATTGGTTTGACGTTGTCAAGGTCGAATTTCTTCAGCATGTCCTTTGTATACTACGACTGACAGATAAAAGTTCCATTTGACATTTGTTTGACTTGCAGTCCAAGAAAGTAGTTGAGCTCCCCCATCATGCTCATCTCAAACTCGGTCTGCATACACTTGGCAAAATCTTGACAAAGGGTTTCATTAGTAGAACCAAATATAATATCATCTACGTATATTTGGACTAAGAGAATAGTGTCTTTAAAAGATTTTATGAAAAGTGTGGTATCAATTTTCCCTTTAGAAAAACCTTTCTCAAGCAAAAAATTGCTTAGCCGTTCATACCAAGCTTTAGGGGCTTGTTTGAGGCCATATAGCGCTTTCTTCAGCTTGAAAATATGGTCGGGAAATTTGTGATTTTCAAAGCCAGGAGGTTGTTTCACATAAACTTCCTCCTTAATAAATCCATTCAAGAAAGCACTTTTAACATCCATTTGAAATAATTTGAAATTTTGAAATTTTATAAATGCACAAAGCATCCGAATGGATTCCAATCTAGCAACAGGAGCATAAGTCTTATCGTAGTCGATACCTTCCTCTTGGTTGTATCCTTGGGCTTCTAGACGAGCTTTGTTGCGTGTGACTGAACCATCTTCATTTACTTTGTTTCTAAAAAACCATTTAGTACCAATGATCGAGTGATTAGCCGGTCTAGGAACGAGTTTCCATACTTGGCTCCTCTCGAATTGGTTGAGTTTCTCTTGCATAGCAGAAATCCAAAATTCATCATTAAAAGCTTCTAAAATATTTTTCGGCTCAATTTGTGAAATAAAGGCAGTGCTAGCAATAGAGTCTCTTAATGATGATCTAGTAGTTACTCCACGAGAAACCTCACCTATTACCAAATTTTCTGGATGTGACGGCTTGAAAGAGAACTTCTTTGGCAAGCCCTCCAGAGAATTGGTTTCGGTTGTGGTATTCATTGGAGTAGAAGTTGATGGCTCAACATCATCATCAAGAGTAGCTGCTGCACTGTTATCTTCATCAAAAGTCACATTTGTAGACTCTTCCACAATTAATGAGCATTTGTTAAATACTCTATATCCCTTGCTCTTGGTAGCATAGCCAAGGAAAATATCATCGTCAGCTTTGGCATCAAATTTGCCTAAGTTGTCTTTGGTGTTAAGGATAAAACATCTATAACTAAAAACTCTAAAATAAGAAACATTTGGGGTTCTCCCAAACCAAAGCTCATAGGGTGTTTTCTTCATAATAGGACGAATAAGCATCCTATTTAAAATATGGCAGGCTGTACTGACAGCTTCAGCCCAAAAGTATTTCAGAAGTAAAAACTTGTTCAACATGACTCTAGCCATATCGCTAAGAGTCCTATTCTTCTGCTCCACAACACCATTTTGTTGAGGAGTTCTTGGACAAGAAAACTCATAATCAAAACCATTAGAATCACAAAACTTTTCAAAATTTGTATTTTCGAATTCGCCTCCATGATCTCTTCGGATTCGAGTAATCATGTTGCCTTTTTTGTTTTGAACTTTCTTTACAAAAATCTTGAAAATCGAAATAGCATCACTTTTATTTGTAAGAAAAAAAACCCATGTAAAACTAGAAAAATCATCAACAATGACAAAAGCGTAGAGATTTCCACCAAGACTGGCTACTCTACTAGGGCCAAATAAATCCATATAAAGTAATTGCAAGGGTCTAGTAGTGCTTACAGAGTTTATGGAATAAAAAGAGGACTTGGTTGCCTTATACAATTCACATTCGGCACATACCATGTCCTTTTTAAATGTGATGTCGGGCAAGCCTCTAACTAGCTTCTTAGTCGATAGCCTGGATATAGTATCCATATTGGCATGACCAAGACGCTGGTGCCATAGTAATCTTTCATCCTTATGAGCATATAGGCATCTACCTGCATTGTTAGTATCTCTAGACAAATAAAAAATATAAATATTATCCTCTCTTATTCCTTCAAAACTGATGTCTCCTGTTGACCTATCATAAATAAAGCATTTATTTTGTCCAAAGTTAATGTCATATCCATGGTCAGTAAGATGACTAATACTGAGCAGGTTATGCTTTAACTCGATCACTAGACAGGCATCCTTTATTACGGAAGAGGGAGGATGACCAATAATACCATTACCTATAATATACCCTTTTAGGTTGTTACCGAAGGATACATATCCTTCTCTCTTCATCGATAGTGATGCAAAAAGATTTGCGTCTCCCGTCATATTCCGCGAGCATCCACTATCGAGAATTCACTTACTCTTAGTTGAGGAGGGAAGGTCCACCTACATCAAGAGTAGATGTGTCCTTTGGTACCCAAGTTCTTGAGGGTCCTGAAAAGTTAGTTTTCGAAAACCATGCATATATCTTTCTATCTACTAATCTTCTAATTCTATATTATGGTGAAATGTGTCCATGTAATCCGTAATAAGTACATATAGCATTCCTATTTATGTTAGGAGCATGCAGATGATGTCTATGAGTAGAGTGATGTGGAGTAGCATGATGATATGTAGAGTTAGCATGATGATGATGTCTATATGTAGAGTGATGTGGAGCAGTATGGTGATAATGTCTATATGGAATAGCATGGTGATGATGTCTATATGTAGAGTGATGGTGATTTTGTGTAACATAATGATGATTGTATCTATGTGTAGCATGATGATTCTGTGACATATGAGAATTATTTCTACGTGAATGTGGTTTGTATGCTTTATGAAAGTGTGTGTATATGTAAGCATGATTACATGCTGCAGGTAGATGACGTGGTTGACTAGTATGAGTAGTGTCATGCTTTGTGTGTGTCTCATGTGATTGAGTTTGAGGTTGAGCAACCTGTTTTCCCAATTTGGTCTCTAATTTCTTAGAGACAGCCTGCAGTTCAGTAATCTTAGCATTCAAACTATATATCTTAGTAATAGAAATCTTGTGTCTACTCCTTTCTTTAGCAAGTTCCGTGTTGAGTGTTGTGATTTCTTGCGTTTATTGTTCAATACGTGCTTCGGCATCATGTAGGCCTATTTTAAGCTTAGATACCTCAATTGTGACTTCCGTGGGTGAAGGGTCTCTAATGTTATCAAGCAATAAGGAAAGTCTTTGAATTTCGACTTCATGACTTTTGATCTTTTCCTTGGCATGTTTATATTTACCAATGACATTTTTATGATCATCAAGTAAATCGGTGAAAGCATCGTCAAGTTTATCAAAAGTGAAGTCATCAAGAGTTTCGTTTGATACCTTGTCGGACGTTGCTATTAGGCACACATTTGCCGTGTCTTGAGGAGAGTCCTTTTCTTTCTCGGAGTCACTAGCTTCGCTTTCATGCCAAATGCTTGTGTTGGCATATTTCTTTAAGGAAGTCTTGTGAGCACCCTGAATTTCGGGTTGATTTTTTTAAAATTTTTCTGATTGATTTAGTTTTAATAACTAATTTATTTTGTTATTTATCTTTAAATGTACTTTCCCGTGCCTTTGATATTTGGAGTGTCAGGGATGTTCAACTCTGGAAATCTTCTTCACGAGTTTTGTGGTGGACAGGATTACCTTCATGATGGTAAATAGTGTCCCATCCAAACTTGTTCCCTTGTACTCTTTTGCTTCCCACAACTTCGGGTCGATTTAGACCATTTGATTATTAATTAATTTTCCCACTCTTTTCCTTGATCATTATTAGCACGTTATCGTGACTTTTAATTTGGGAGCACCAGACCAGTCATTTTCTTGGAACCAACTTCTCATGCATGATCTACTCGAAACGCTCTTTACCCATGACCTTCGTGTCCCACTCAGACATATCATTTTGTGCTCTATTTGCTTCACACAACTTTTCTGACACGTGATCCGATTTTATTTCACCCCACGGTGTCAAATTTATTTTCCAACTTGATTTGTGGATACCCTGTCGACCAAAACCTATCAGCCCCAATTATGGACATGGCCTACATTGAGCCTACTACCCGTACGACACTTGTGTCCCATTTATTAGAATCCCTATGTGCTACTTATTTACTCATGATCATCAACACCTATTTTTATTCGATTATTTCGCAATGTCCGATTTTGATCCAACCCGGTTTGACCGAACCCAGTCCAATGTTACTCTCTATCACCATCACCCTCAGCCTCATTACCCTTGAAAAATACTTAATACTCATTCTACCTATTTTTAATTATTATTAGAAATTTCTGTTGAATTAAATCCCTTGGAATGACCAATTTTCCAATATTTAATTCTAGCCATTTGATTTCCCTAATAAATCATATCCATTCAATTTCCTACATGACAAATTTTTCCCCTAGCCTTGGCCGGCCTTAACTTTGAGGGAGTAACTTTTCTCCCTCCTCTCTTTATCAAAACACACAACATTATTACATCTCTCTCTCTCTCCCTCTCTTATTATTCAACAGCACCCCTCCATTTATTTTTCACCCAGTCGAGCCTCCTCCTGGCCGAGCAGCAGCAGTCCTCACCCGAGCTCGGTCCGGCCACCAGCCTCCTCCGCGCTGGCCAGTAGGCCGTCGGCCACAACTTCTCCTCACCACCTCTTCTCCTCCCATGAACCATTTCTACCACCATCTACATAGCCGAGATCCTCCTCTTCACTCTTCCCGTACCACCACCATAGCCATCCGATCACCAGCCTCCACCTCTTCCTTCAGCCACCTTGGCCGCCACCCCCTGGCTGAGCACGGCCGAGCGCCACCACTAGTCTCCCCCTTCCATTGAATCACAACCATTTCCACCACCATCAATACCATCATCACCACCTTCTCCACATCATTTCCCTCTGCCACCACCTTAGCCGAGGCCGCCACCGCCCCTCCCGCAGCCTGAGCACCGCCGTGGCCATGACCGTCGTGCCTAGCCAGGCCAGCGTGCCACAGCAGCGTGGACTGCGGCCATATAGCAGCAGCCGATCGGGAAAACAGCCCATGGCCGGCAGTATAGGCACCGTCGCCCGAGCTGTGGCCGCCGAGGTCGGCGTGGCCGACCCTCCGTTGGTCGGGCGCACTCCGACGAGCACTTCCATGGCGGCCACCGTCCTCCGGGATGCGCCGTCGAGACGATTCGTGCGTTTCGCACGAAGTTTCGTCGTGACGCACGCGGAATCAAGTCCGTTTTGGCGCTCCATCGCAATAACTTTGTGCACGATTTTCGAGAAATCCGACCGTTGGATCGGCGATTTCTTCACTCCGTCACAATTTCGGTATATCCACCTTCACTCCTATCAATTTTCATCCATTGATTTTATCGTTTGATACATCAAAACCGGCCATCAAGTTGACCGTTTAAATTGTATTAATTTTGGACAGTTTTGCGGGGTCAACTTCGTCAGCTTGTACCTCCTCCACCGCAACTCCGTTTGGCGTGCTACCAATTCCTGTGCGAAGCTGGTATAACCCTCTTGCTACCCCTCCAGTTTTGTTTCATTGTGAGCTTGTTTGATTGGTTGAATTTGATGCCAAAGTTGGTTGTCCGAATTCGTAATTTCCAACTTGTAAAATTCTATTTTTGAACACGGGACTCCAGATTTCATTTCTGACACCACCAGTAGACTCGTGGCATCGTTCTGCTTGTTTTTACGTAAAATTTGTTAGATTTGGTGGACGTGGGCCCTGGCACGTTTTTTGGTGCAAAGTAGGTCCCACAGTCCGGATCAACAGGACTTTTTGACGCCGGCTCATCGAAATCCAATTCCGGATATACCGTTGAGTTTATATCGTCATTCTGGACTCGTTGACATGTATTTTGCTGGGTTTTGAGAACATTGGCTTCGGCACGTATTTTCGTGCAAACCGAAATCCCATGTTCTGGTCAACGGACCAAATTGAGATCGGGTCAACGGAATCCAATTCTGGAGATACCGTTGGGTTCGTATCGACATTCTGGTTTCGTAGACATATAATTTGTTATATTTTATAGACTTGTTTTCTTGCACATTTTTCGGTGCAAAACGGCTCCGACACGGATATCGTTTTTGATCCGAAATTACCTTTTTGCCCTTGTGTCCAAATTGGACCGATGGATAGGCTATCTTAGCTAATTTGACCATTCTGGACATGTTGGCGATGTTTATTTCATCGTCCGACAATGTTTATTGATAATTTCTCTGAGTTTAACCTTTATAATTTATAAATAATTAATTCTTATAATGTTCGTATTTCAGGATTAGTACAACGAAACTGAGCTCAGTCAATTCCAGTAATCTCACATCGCTGAAATTGACAAGATGGACACGTGGATTACTATAATAAGATTATCAACTTTACCGTTGATCTTCTTATCTTGATTTACGTGTCGTAAGTTTCGACGTACAAATAACGAAGTGCACTTTATATCTTTAATAATTAGACTAGAATTGACCCTGTTTGACCAGAGTTGACCAGTTGACCCAAAGTCAACTGTAAGTCAACACTTGACCTAGTTTGACTAGATTATTGGCCGGAGTCGACCTAGAGTTGTTTTAACTTAGAAGAACCTAGGGTAATATAGATTGCTTGTAGAGATTCATTTATTTTAACTTGAACACCTTGTAACCTGTGTTGCTTTAAATAGGGCTCTGTGGCTTCAGTTGGACCCCCTATACTTATCATCTGTTCAGGTTATCAGGCGAGTACATTCTCTAATCATTTCATATCCTGCTTAAAATTATTTTCTGTATTAAATTACTTTACTTGTTACTGTCACGTTGGTCACGCAGATTGGTACTATATAGATCCCTTCTTGAGATGTTATCCTTAGGGAGCATCGTGTACTACATGTTCTGTGCGTTTCACTTACATGGCGTATCACTATACTTAATTTGTTCTTTGATCACTTGTGACATATACTCTTATGATCACAGAGTCTCCTAGAATCTCTTATCCCATTTACTGGGTATCCTAGAATCTCCTAAAATTCCTATTTATGGGACATCCATGTATCACCCTTTGGGGGCCTTTGCATGGAATCATAACATAACCTGGTTGGATCCTTGTGTATTGATTGGGGGTACGGGGGAGTAGAAGTAGACATGTGAATAATACCCAAGTAGTATCTCATCAGAATCTTTCCATAGTGTCTCATCAGAATCTTCTATGCCATTTACATGTCTATATTGTACTCTGACTCACTAGCCACTGTTAGTCTTTATTTATAGTAGATATTTCTATTACAGCTCTCTCTCTGTTTACATACTGCATTTCTTTCAGTACCTGTATCTTACTTTACTGCATGATTATATTTTCTAACCTGCTATGAGCTGTTGAGATGTATTATCCTCGCTCCTGTCCTGACTGGACCTGTTGATAAATTTTACAGATAGCTTGGAGGTTGCCTGCTAGCCTAACGGAGACACAGTAGGGGTTGTATAGATAGCTAGGGTTTTCTCATAGTTTATTTTTAGTTGTCTTGAGTTGTATTTATGGATTACTGTATTTGAGCTTTGAGATGTATTTTTGGGTTTGTGTATCTTAGACACTTAGACTTCCATCTGCTGTATCACTTTTGGATTTCTTGTTTTATCTATCTTCTTTTTTGCTCTACCTTAGATGTGATTGAGTTTACATTCTGCTATGTCACTTCCATTCGGGGAGTATAAACTGCTTATCCTTATACTGTTAGATGCATGAGACCTAGGACAGCGTTCTACCGCCGACACTGCGGCGTAGGCTGGGCGTTGTTACGTTCTCGTGCCCTTACTCTAGGGTGCGGGTCGTGACAAGTCTTCTTATATGGTTTCTTATAACGGTTGCTCTTCTTTAAGAATGGACAGTCTTTTCGGACATGTCCCGTCTTCTTACAACCGTAGCAGGTTGGCTCTTCTTCGTCGTCTTCTTGTGGTTCCTTCTTTCTTCGATTGAAGCGAAGGAATTTCTTGAAGTTGCAGACAAGGAGAGCTTGATCATCACCTTCTGAGTTGTCGTCATCCATCTCTTCGGGGTCAGCCCTCCGTTGGTGAGCTTTGAGTGCGATCTCCTTAGCCTTAGGAGTAGGCTCTTCGAAGTCTTTGAGGTCAAGATCATGAGTCATCAGCTTTTCCATCCAAGTCTCCATGGACATAGTTGTGAGATCATTTCCTTATATGATGGCTGTCACCTTGGGGTTCCAAATCTTTGGTAGCCCCCTAAGTAGCTTGCGAATCTTCTCGTGATTTGTATATTGTTTGCCGAGCGAAGATAGGGGATTGATGATGTCGAAGAATCTTGTGAACATTTGCGTGATCGTCTCATTTTGCTTCATCTTGAAAGCCTCATATTTTTTAGTGAGAGGGCTTATCTTTGATTCCTTGACTTTGGTGGTTCCTTCATGCGTCACTTCTAGAAGTCTCCATACTTTGTGAGAGGTGGTGCATGTTGAGACCCTGTTGAACTCATTCCTGTCTATAGCACAGAATAAAGCATTAATAGCTCTCACGTCTGGACTTGCCTGTTTTTTCTCCTCGTCAGAATATTTGTCATGTGATTTCTCAACGAGATCACCATTGACAACTATCCTGGCTGGCTTTTTGTAACCATCGGTGACGATGGTCCACAGGTCGAAGTCTAGCGACTTGAGATAAAAGCTCATCCTTGTTTTTCAATAGGTGTAGTTAGTTCCATCAAATAGGGGAGGCCTATGCGTGGACTGCCCTTCACCGTAATTGGAAATCATGGATTGTGTGGTTGCCATGGATCAGCTCTAGGATGTTAGTCCTTTTAGAGAGAACAGAGCTCTGATACCAATTGAAGAACAGATGGCAACTTTAGAGGGGGTGAATAGAGTTTATAACGATAATAGCCAATTAAAAATTAAACTCTTTCACAAGCTGAAAGTAATCAGAGTAAAAGTGGAAATAAATAAGGAGCAAGAAAGCATACGCAAACACAGCCGATTTTTAACCTGTTTTCCCTCGTGGAGGACTAGTCCAGGCCTGAGAACTCTAGCTCAGGATTAAATCCACTATTTGTGAAATAGTAGTTACACCCCGTGCCTTTTCTTCAGAAGAGCACGTCAACTTCTTACAAAGATCGCAGTGGCGATGATTGGAATTTTCCAAGCGACTTCTTGAACTCTTGCACAAACTCCTAACTGAAAAATGCTGAGCACTTGAGGCTTAGGGAGCTTGTGGCTAGTAGATAAAGAAGGGTATGGCTTGTATTGAGCTTTAGAGAGAAGAGAAGAGAAGATTGGATGATTGAAAATGAGAGAATTCATGGCCTATTTATAGGATATCAGGTAGGCAGAATTCGGCCAGAATTCTGGTTGGAATTTTCAAAAATTTGGCCGTTGGACAACTTGCAACCAGCCAACCCTAAAAATTAGGGTGCTAATTTTTAGGAGGCAGAGTTCCGTCCGAACTCTGTGTGGAGGCAGAGTTCAGCCCGAACTCTGTCTCTAGAGCACAGAATGGGTCATTGGTCCAATGGGCTTATTTAGATGTGTGTGGAGCTTTTGAATTTTGGGTAGGGTATAGGTTAAGTCTCAGATGCTCAGCACAACTCAACTTACATAAGTCTAGACTCAATAAAATTATAAAATACAGACTCAAAAATGACTTGCATTACAGAACTGAGCTGTAGTCTGACTTGTGCTGGATGTAGTCTTCATGTGTCGTATTGAATTATCACAAGTATTATTTAGTCAATTCTATCAATATTTGGTTGACTGTGACTTTGTGTCAACAAAAACTATGATTGATACTTAAGGAAAAGTTCTGCTTGAAGTGGAAGTAGACTTGATTAGTACAGAAGGTACGGTAGTAGCTTTTTGTGCGTCAAAAAATAGTACAGTACAATGTTCAATGCTCAATGCTTCCCCGTAGTATACGGTCAAGTCTTATTACTCCCCCGTAATAAAACATTCAGCTGAATCTGTATCTGTAGAGTCTAAACCAAAATTCTTTCAAACCAAATTAGTAATACAGTAAATAATCATCAGAAATCGTAAGTTGTGTCTAGGATGAATCAAATCTAATCAATCTTAAATCAATCTTACTCCCCTGTTTTGTTATAATATCAAAATGGTATAGCAATATTAAACCATAAAGCATAATAGAAGACATGCATGGAATAATAGAAATACTAGCATAAACTGATTTTTTTTGCATACATCACAAAAAAAACTGAAAAAGTCATAACTGATAATGCTTCAAAGAAGCATTTATCACTAATACATGCCAGCTAAAATAAAGTTAAAACATAACAAAGTCACTTAACTATCACGAGGAATAACAAATCCTCAACTATCATCCTCATCATCATCAGTTGCAACACCAGTAGTACCAGAAGGACCGGTCTCAGTAGATCGGTTGGGGTCATATCGAGCAGTCGCAGGGTCAAAATAATGTTGTGCCTTACGGTCATCAATGTGATAACAAGCCGAGTCGGATCATGAACCATAGGAATGGGGCATCTAGGGTTGTAAGCAAGACTATATGACAAATCATGAATCGTGTTTGAGATGGCCTGGAGCTGAAGGGTAGTACGAAAATCCATAGCTCGGAACTGATCCAGTATGAGAGTCTGAAGGGACTCAAGAGTAACACCGGCAGAAGGATGAGTAGCTTGAGAATCAGTGGAAGTAGGAGTGACTACAGGAGGTGGAACCTGTGCAGGCTGAACAAGGCGACGATGCATATAAAGATAGGCATGAGCAGCATCCTCAGCACAGTCCTCAAGACTGACCTCAAAATACTGAAAGATGATAGGGAGGTACATCGCGTATAGAAGGCGTTGCAAGGAAGTCTTGTGACAACGTTCCATAGTGGAGATGATAGTATTGGGAAGACTAAAAGGAACATGAAAATGAAGATGATAAATCACTGAGAGTTCCTGGCAGGAAATCTCATCCGTGGCAGTATTCTTAGGAAGGATAGTCGAGAACACCATGCGATGGAGATCATAGAAGTAGTTGTTCATATGTCTTGGGCGAAGAGTGCCATGGGGTCGAAGATTCGTGTCACAGAGCGAATCACAGAAGGAATCAAAAGTTGTCCCCTCGGGAAACTCAACAAAGGTGATTTTGACAAGTGCTTCCCTTTCGTTGGGTACATGAAGAATGATTGCTAAATTATCGGCATCAAACTCGATGTTGACACCACCAACTTTTGATTTCATCGTGCCCTTTGTGACCGAGAAATTACAATAGAACATGCAAATGGCGTTGGTATAAACGGAAAAAGTAGATTGAACTAACTCTAGCAAATGATGATATGTGAATACACTAGAGTGATCAGGAAATAACGTGAAGTTAATAGGAGCGTCCGGACAGATTTTTTTTATGAAAGTCCGTGAACCAAGAGTCCGAAGCTTCTTGGGACACAAAAATAAATTTATCGAAGAAATCTCCATCGGGTCTCGAAGGAGTGTAAAGTGAAAAGGAGGTTGCCTCATGAGGAGTCGAGGACGAACCTTCATTACTTTTCTCTTCTTTTGAGAAGAAATAGGCTGTATGGAAGCCATATAAAAATGAACGGAAAGAAAAAAGAGAGATACCAAAATTAATGGTAGACAGTAGTGTTGACACAAAATCACAGTCAACCAAATATTGATAAAATTGACAATATGATACTTATCATAATTTAATATGACACATCAAGATCAAACTTAGTATAAGACGGACGTCAGCTCTATCTTACAGTTTACTCAGTTTTCGAGTCTGTATTTTTATTTTTATTGAGTCTATATAAATGTAAACTAAGTCACACTGAGTAGTTTGGGCCTTTACCTTTCTCCAAACCACAAACCAAATGCTCCACCAAAACCAAACTAGCCCATACAGCCTATTAGAACACTTCTGTCTTTTAGAGACAGAGTTCGGGCCGAACTCTGCCTCCACACAGAGTTCAGGCCGAATTCTGTCCCCTAAATTACAGGACCCTAATTTTTAGGGTTTGCTGTATACTGGTTGTCCAACGACCAAAAATTTGAATTCTTGACACAGAATACTGGCCGAATTCTGCCTATCCAGTACACTATAAATAGGCCTTGAATTCTCTCATTTTCAATCATCCAATCTTCTCTTCTCTTCTCTCTAAAGCCTTATACAAGCCTTACCCTTCTCATCTACTAGCCACAAGCTCCCCAAGCCTCAAAGTGCTCAGTGCTTTTCAGTTAGGAGTTTGTGTAGGAGTTCAAAAAGTCGTTTGGAAAATTCTAAGCATCGCCACTGCGATCTATGTAAGAAGTTGACGTGCTCTTCTGAAGAAAAGGCACGGGGTGTAACTACTATTTCACAAATAGTTGATTTAATCCTGAGCTAGAGTTCTCAGGCCTGGACTAGTCCTCCACGAGGGAAACCAGGTTAAAATTGGCTGTGTTTCGTATGCTTTCTCGCTCTTTATAATTTCTGCATTTACTCTGATTATTTATTGTTAGTGAAAGAGTTTAATTTTTAATTGGCTATTATTGTTATAAACTCTATTCATCCCCATCTAGAGTTGCCTACTTGTTCTTTAATTGGTATCAAAGCTCTGTTCTCTCAACAAGGACTAACATCCTAGAGCTGATCCATGGCAACCACACAACCCATATTTTCCAACCACGGTGAAGGTCAGTCCACTCATAGGCCACCCCTATTTGATGGAACAAACTACACCTATTGGAAAACAAAGATGAGTTTTTATCTCAAGTCTCTAGACTTCGACCTGTGGACCATTGTTACCGATAGTTACAAAAAGCCCGCCAGGATAGTTGTTAATGGTGATCTCGTCAAAAAACCCTACGACAAATATCCTAACGAGGAAAAGAAACAGGCGAGTCTAAACGCTTGAGCTATTAATGCTTTATTTTGTACAATAGATAGGAATGAGTTTAACAGGGTCTCGACATGCACCACCTCGTACGATGTATGAAGACTTCTAGAAGTGACGCATGAAGGAACCACCCAAGTCAAAGAGTCGAAAATCAGTCGTCTTACTCAAGAATATGAGGCTTTCAAGATGAAGCCTAACGAGACGATCACACAAATGTTTACAAGATTCTTCGACGTCATCAACCCCTTGTCATCTCTCTGCAAACAATATACAAATCACGAGAAGATCCGCAAGTTACTTAAGGGGCTACCGAAGATTTGGAACCCTAAGGTAACATCTATCATAGAAGGCAATGATCTCACCACAATGTCTGTGGAGACTCTGATAGAAAAACTGATGACTGACGAGCTTGACCTCAAAGACTTCGAAGAACCTGCTCCGAAGGCAAAAGAGATTACCCTAAAAGCTCATCGTCGAAGGGCTGATCCTGAGGAGAATGGTGACGACAATTCTGACGGTGATGATCAAGCTCTCCTTGTCCGCAACTTTAAGAAGTTCCTTCGCTTCAATCTAAGAAAGAAGAAACAACAAGAAGATGACGAGGAAGAACCAACGTGCTATGGCTGCAAGAAGACTGGACACGTCCAAAAAGACTGTCCATTCGTAAAGAAAAGCAACCGATATGAGAAGCCGTACAAGAAGTCTTCCTTAAGAAAATATACCAACACTAGCATTTGGCATGAAAGCGAAGCAAGTGATTCCGAAGAAGAAAAGAACTCCCCTTAAGACACCGCCAATATATGCCTAATGGCAACATTCGATAAGGTAACTAGCGAAACTCTCGATGAATTCACTTTTGATGAACTTGGCGATGCGTTCAATGATTTACTAAATGACCACAAGAAAGTCATTAGTAAATATAGGCATGCCATGGAGAAGATCAAAAGCTATGAAGTTGAGATTCAAAAACTCTCTTCTTTGCTTGATAATGTTAGAGACACTCCCCCACGGAAGTCACAAATGAGGTATCTAAGCTTAAGTTAAGCTTACACGATATCGAAACACGTATTGAAAAGCAAATACGTGAGATCACAACACTCAACACTGAGATTACTGAACAAAAGAATAGACACAAGATCTCTATTGCTAAAATTGATGGTTTAAATGCCAAGTGTAATGAACTGCATGCTGCCTCTAAGAAATTAGAGATTAGATTAGGAAAACAGGTTGCTCAACCTCAAACCCGATCATATAAGACACACAAAGTACAAAACTACTCAAAATAGTCAAACACGTCATCCATATGTGTCACCCCCAGTTTTCAAAAATAGGGGTATTTTTGTCATTTTTCATTTTAGAATATTTTTGAAATTATTTATTTATTTATAATATTATTTTGGGGTTATTTGAGTCGGGTTCGAATTTCAGCTCAATCAGACTTGAAATGGGGACCCGGGGTAGTTTTGACTCTAGTGGACCCACCCATTAGTTAGACATAGCCCACATAATAATATTATTGGTTAGTGTGTTAGAATAAATTTTCATGGATAGGTTTAGTTAATTAGAGCATTTAAAACTAGACTAAATTAACCTCAACCTTTAACCCATTCCTAATTTAAATCAAATAGATTAGTGGAGGGCATTGGACATTCAAATAGGGGACACCTCACCCTTTTTGGGCAGCCACCTATGGAGGGGATAAGGAGTGAGTCATCATCATCTTAATTTCATTTTATCCACAACTTTTCTCTCTCATGTTCTTCCCCAAATTTTAGAGAGCAACCCCATTGATTTCTCTACCAAATCAACCCCTTCTTCTACCAAATCTTCTTCATTTCTCCTCTACTCCATAGTTAGAGAGTGCTAGCCAAGTTTGGGAGGATTCGAAGCTCGTTCGTGTCCTTTTGGAATCTCTACGTGTCGGTGTCGGGTCGGAAGGCTTTTTCATTTGAATCTCTATCCCGAAAGGTATAATCTTTTCTCTAATCCACCCCTACATGCATATAGGAATATTTTGAACCCGTAGGAATGACCCCCATGGTTGTATCTCCATTTGTGTCCATTTCGTGTCCATTTGGAGGTCATAGGAGTGTCCTTTGTGTTGTGGTTGTATCATAGTGGGAAAAATCTCTATTTGGACACATGTAGATTATATATACATTGTTTAAATGTTGTTTTAATGTTAAATCTCAGATTTCTAATAGTTTAGAGGTGAGTTTTCTATGTATCATATTATACCATAATTATTTACCTGTATATTGTATATATATGTGGGTTATATATAGGTTATTCTCTCTCTATATATACGTATATATATTTTGGCTTATGTATATATATGTATATATATTATGGTGTGTAATGTGTGTATATCCATTTGTGTTCATGAATGGGGGATGAGGGTTCGACCAAGAGAGGATTAGAGTTGAATGTTGTAGTGTGTATGTGTGTTGTATGGAGGGTGTTTGAGAGTTTGTTTGTGAGAGAGTAATAGAGGGATGTGTGAGAGATGGAGAGTGGTGTTAGAGGGGGGAAACCAACTGCTAACAGCAGCTATACCAGCAGCAATTGCTGTCCAAATTCAGCCTTTGTATGCTCCATCAAACCACCCCTTAACAGTCCAATAACTGTCCCTAAACCTGTCCATTCATGCCCCTAAACACAGCCTAATGACTGTCCCATTGTTGACCTTAAATAGCCTACATTCAGTCCATTTATGTCCCATTCAGCCCCCTCCTAAATGATAGTTCAAAACCTGTCCGTTTAACCCAAATATCAGCCACTAACATGTCCATTGACAGTCCCTAAACACAACAATAATGGCAGGACATTGCTGTCCCCATCTAGTCCTCTTTGCTGTCCAGATTTTAGCCCCTTTATACCCCCCTAAAACCTATTATTAGCCCTTCAAATATCAGTCCATTTCAACTACTATTCAGCCCTTGTATTGCCCCTAAACACAGCAGTAATGGCTGTCCATTTCAGTCCCATTAACACTCCAAATCAGTCCCATTTGATGCCCCATTTTTAGCCCCACACATGTACAATTCAGCCCCTACAATGCCCTACAAATCATTCCCATTAACACCCTAAATTAGCCCTTTGTAAGCCCCATAAATCAGTCCCTACATTCACTTTTGTGTCAACGTGTTTGTGAGCCTTGTGTGTGTGTGAGAGAGCCTATAGGAGTATAGCTAATAGCCTATAGGAGAGCCTATGTGTAAACCTATAGGAAAGCCTATATGGGTGTTATATATGAGTGAGTGTGTGGGTGAGTTGTGTGGGTGAGTGTTAGAATAATGTGAGAATGGTGTATGATATTGGTAAGGTAATGGGTAAGGTTAAACCAACATGTTTTCTAAGATTGGCTAGATACCTAGGATACATATATTTCTTGGTAGGTAAATCTTAGATATGATAGTTTCTAGCTACTCTAAGGAGCCTAGGCTAGTATCTTGAGTATTAACGGGATTTTCTTTGTATTGGGCAAGGTAACGGGATTACCTTGGTTAGGGTAATGTAGGTTTTACCTAGAACTAAGGTATTTGAGTTTAAAGTCTAAAATGTGGTTAGAACTTGGTTCCTTTGGTTGGTAATGATCAAATATAGTGCTCCTAGACTAGTTTTGACTTCGGTTGACCATTTTGACCAAAAGTCAACAAAAGTCAACCGAGAGTCAAACTTAGCCTTTAAGCGACTAGGACCGAAACCAAACCAGAGTTGACCAGTTGACTGAAAGTCAATAGTTGGTTAACATTAGACTAGTTTTACCTAGAGTTGACCAGAGTTGACCAGTTGACCAAAAGTCAATTGTAAGTCAACCTTTGACCCCGTTTGACCTAGTTTGACTTGGATTGACTTCTAGCAACCTGGTATGACCGAGTGTGACTCAGTTTGACCTAGATTAACCTAGTTTTGACTTAGACTTGCATTCATGCCTTAAACCAGTTTTCTTTTTTAGTATAAAACCCTGTTTGACTCATAGTATCTAATTTTAGGTCTGTGATTACTCTGAGCGTCTGTTCACCTTATCAGCTCAGGACCACAGGCGAGTACATTCACTGATAGTTTTTATTGTCTTGATATCTGCTATATCCGATTCAGTTGTAGTATCTTACTTGATTTCCAGACACGATAGTTCATTGACTAGTATTTGTCGGATCCTGTCATGAGATGTTCTCGGATTTCTTGGTATATTGGTACATGACTCGACTTGTTACTTGTATAGATATGGACTTGGGAGTGGGTTGATCACCTGCTTTTGAATCCCGTGTCATGATGTGTTATGTCCGGATCCTTTATAATATTCAGGGATGGTGAGTTATTAGTGTTTGTGTGATCAAAATTCCCACTTGTTCTTCACACTGGTACTCGTCACTTGTCCATAGCTACGTGTTCATAACTTTCCATGGTGACCGGCCTTATTCTTCACACTGGTACTGGTCACTTGTTCGTAGCCGGTCAGATGGAAAGCCTGAACATGTTTTTCTCAAGCCGATCACATAACGTACTAATAATTTAAGGTACCTTTTATATTTATTATCGGGGAGGCTAAGTTTTGTTCGGGAGAAGGGTTACAACCCCGGTCCTTGTTTGGTTTAAGGGTTGTAACTCGGCTTCCGAATAGTTTTCAAGTCGCCCTATATATATACATATTGTCTTCCTTTTCAGTACTCTCACTTTGAAATATATTTCCAGTTGATTTTGTCCTGTATTTTATTATAATGTCTCTTATAGAATTTGTCAATTCATATGGAACTGCTGTTGGTATTTGTACTTGCTCATTTTTCTGACAGGATACCATTGATATATTACAGATAATTCTCAGGCAGATTGTTCGACCTATTATGGGGTCGAGTCAGATGGAGTAGACCTAGACCGTGGCTTGTTAGTAGAGCCACTAGACTTTGCTCACCCAAAGTAGTGTAGCTTTGTTAGGTTTGCCTGGCCTGCGAGCCAGCTAGTACTTTTCAGACTGTAGATCTTTATATTATATTTCTGTGACTCTGTGGTGTTGTTTATAGCTTTGGGCTTGTGTAGATCTTGAACTTATTTCCTTCTTTCATCTATCATATGTTTTTTCGTACTATCTACATTCGTTTTACTTTGTGATTGAGATTGTATTGCTATGTCACCTCCATTCGGAGTGTATATACTGTACAGGTACCTTTATCTGTTTTAGTCGTAGTATTTACAGACCCTATATACAGCATTCTACCGCCGATTCTGCAGCGTAGGCTAGACGTAACCACGTGCTCGTGCCCCTCTTCAAGGTGCGGCTCGTGACACGTTTTTGGTGGCGACCCATGCAGGTCAGAGTCGTAATTAGTGCGATCTCGTAATGGTGCTCGACTTAGAGTGCTAATTACGAGCCTGCAACTAGGACATAGGATCTAGGATATGATAGGAGTTACTCAATCACATTTTAGAAAAAAATTCTGATCTTTTGATTATCATGACAACTCTTCTTGCATTTGAATTCAATTGTCCTCCTTTGATAATATCTTATCTTGTGCCATATTGATCTCTTGGGTTCAATTTGTCTTCAGGATGACAGTGACTCGTTCTCAGGCAGCAGGGCCTAGTACAGTTCCAGAGAGGTCTGATCCAGTAGGACTTTCACCTCCGGCTACGGGAGTAGCAGTCGAGAGAGCAGTAGCCCCAGTCCCTACCCTTCAGGCGAGAGGAGAAGCGACGGTTCCAGGAGGTCTTCCACATCCAGCAGTGAGACCGTTTATAGTCATTCCTGATACTCTTCCTCCGCAGCCTCCGCTACCGACTGATACTCAGCAGATGATGGCCCTTCTACAGCAGATATTGCAGACCCAGAGAGCACAAGCCGAGGCACAGCACCTCCAGGCAGAGGTAATACGACAGTGCATGGAGAATTCACATCAGCTGGCAATGGTAGTAGTAGAGAGAGTTGCACCGGGTGCAGTTCAGGGAGCCCTAGTTCAACAGCAGGGTCAGGGAAGGCCTGGCACACACCTAGACTTCAGGAAGATGAAACAGAGGGAGTTCAAGGGTATCGAGGGTATCCTATACGCGGATGACTGGTTGGAGAATGTCCAACGGAGTTTGGAGTTGGCAGAGGTCCCGAGAGGACTTTGGGTGACGTCTGCAGCGAGCCAGTTTTTCGATATAGCGTTGACTTGGTTTCATACGGATCCGCGTGCGTCGGTGAGGGGTTTGTCTTGGGAGGACTTCAGAAAGCTCTTTAAGGAGAAGTTCTATCCAGATGTGGCCTTGACAGCTCTTGAGGCCCAGTTCATCGTATTGGAGCAGGGGAACTTGTCGGTGGACGAGTATACAGCGGAGTTCTTCCGCGTTAGTAAGTTTGCACCGGGGCTGAGCCAGGATGAGGGGCACAAGGCCCGCAAGTTCCGGAGGGGTCTTATCCATTCAGTACGCACTCGTACCTCTGGGCGACGTGACGCGACCTTTGAACAGATCCTGATGGAGGCGCTGATTACAGAGGAGGACTTCGGCCTCAAGCCGAAGAGGGGCAGCAACGTTCTTGGAGCGAGCTCGAGTGCGGGGCAAGCGAAGCGCCCTTATTTCCAGCAGAGGTAGTTTCAGCAGCAGCCTTAGTTATAGTTTCAGCAGGCACCAGCGCGTGCCCAGCAGCACCAGAGACAGGCCATCCAGTGTGCCTTTTGCAAGAAGATGGGGCACACTCGGAAGATTTATAGGATGAGACTGGGAGTTTGTCTGTTCTGTGGAGCTCCAAATCACCAGATGAGAGACTGTGCTGCCCGTGCAGTCAGACAGGCAGGCTAGGATAGAGTACGGCAGGCTAGAGGAGGCCAGCAGGGGCGAGCTTTCGCCATGACAGTTGAGCCCACTCAGGCAGTAGTAGAGCAGATTGCAGGTTCCAATCTTTTGATCTTATTTCCGCATTTGCCTCCTTATAAACTGTCTTAAAATTTGATTCCATCTGTTCCTTGACCGTTTGATAAAATTTTATTCTTGTGATGTGATATTCTTCTGAGATAAGTCGTATGGGCTAGGTTGCCTCGATTATAAGATTTTAGAATCCTCTAGGGTCATGCTAGCAGGCATAGTGAGGACATATAGTCGGATTATGGACGTATTTCTCGGGTGTAGAAATTTAAGGTTTTTGCTGCCAAGCATGCGACAATGTGAAAATTTTAAATACCATAATTTTAGAGGTATGTACCGTAGTTGAGGACTCTGTGATTATCGTAGCCTTGCTCACTGGCATGACGGAGATTCTGAGTATCATGATGATTGGATAGACGCATACGATTATCGATTTGCATGATTTTTCTGTGTTTACTTTGTTTTAAATTTTTGGATGATTCTTTTAAGGTGGATAGACTTATAGCATCTATTTGAGAGTAATTTCAAATTTTGTAATTTTAGTCATTTAATTTATATTTGATTTTGAGATTTTAAATTATTTTAATTTTAAGCCATGACTTGTGATTTTGATATTTTACTATTGTTTGGTTTTAATTTCGAGGACAATTTTTTTTAAGGTGGATAGATTTGTCACCCCCAGTTTTCAGAAACAGGGGTATTTTTGTCATTTTTCATTTTAGAATTTTTTGAAATTATTTATTTATTTATAATATTATTTTAGGGTTATTTGAGTCGGGTTCGAATTTCAGCTCAATCCGACTTGAAACGGGGACCCGGGGTAGTTTTGACTCTAGTAGACCCACCCATTAGTTAGGTATGGCCCACATAATAATATTTTTGGTTAGTATGTTAGAATAAATTTTCATGGATAGGTTTAGTTAATTAGAGCATTTAAAACTAGACTAAATTGACCTCAACCTTTAACTCATTCCTAATTTAAATCAAATAGATTAGTGGAGGAAATTTTGGACATTCAAATAGGGGACACCTCACCCTTTTTGGGCAGCCACCTATGGGGGGGGATAAGGAGTGAGTCATCATCATCTTCATTTCATTTTATCCACAACTTTTCTCTCTCATGTTCTTTCCCAAATTTTAGAGAGCAACCCCATTGATTTCTCCACCAAATCAACCCCTTCTTCCACCAAATCTTCTTCATTTCTCCTCTACTCCATAGTTAGAGGGTGCTAGCCAAGTTTGGGAGGATTCAGAGCTCGTTCGTGTCCTTTTGGAAGCTCTATGTGTCGGTGTCGGGTCGGAAGGCTTTTTCCTTTGAATCTCTCTCCCGGAAGGTATAATCTCTTCTCTAATCCACCCCTACATGCTTATAGGAATATTTTGAACTCGTAGGAATGACCCCCATGGTTGTATCTCCATTTGTGTCCATTTCGTGTCCATTTGGAGGTCATAGGAGTGTCCTTTGTGTTGTGGTTGTGTCCTAGTAGGAAAAATCCCTATTTGGACACATGTAGATTATATATATTGTTTAAATGTTGCTTTAATGTTAAATCTCAGATTTCTAATAGTTTATAGGTGAGTTTTCTAAGTATCATATTGTACCAAAATTATTTACCTATATATTGTATATATATGTGGGTTATGTATAGGTTATTCTCTCTATATATATATATATATATATGTATATATTTTTTGGCTTATGTATATATGTATATATATTATGGTATGTAATGTGTGTATATCCATTTGTGTTCATGAATGGGGGATGAGGGTTCGACCAAGAGAGGATTAGAGTTGAATGTTGTAGAGTGTGTATGTGTGTTGTATGGAGGGTGTTTGAGAGTTTGTTTGTGAGAGAGTAATAAAGGGATGTGTGAGAGATGGAGAGTGGTGTTAGAGGGGGGAAACCAACTGCTAACAGCAGCTATACCGGCAGTAATTACTGTCCAAATTCAGCCTTTGTATGCCCCATCAAACCACCCCTTAACAGTCCGATAACTATCCCTAAACCTGTCCATTCATGCCCCTAAACACAGCCTAATGACTGCCCCAATGCTGACCTTAAATAGCCTATATTCAGTCCATTTATGTCCCATTTAGCCCCCTCCTAAATGACAGTTCAAAACCTGTCCATTTACCCCAAATATCAGCCACTAACATGCCCATTGACAGTCCCTAAACACAGCAACAATGGCAGGACATTGCTGTCCCCATCTAGTCCCCTTTTGCTGTCCAGATTTCAGCCCCTTTACACCCCCCCAAAAACCTGTCATTAGCCCTTCAAATATCAGTCCATTTCTACCACTATTCAGCCCTTGTATTGCCCCTAAACATAACAGTAATAGCTGTCCATTTCAGTCCCATTAACACTCCAAATCAGTCCCATTTGATGCCCCATTTTTAGCCCCACATATATACAATTTAGCCCCTACAAAGCCCTACAAATCAGTCCCATTAACACCCTAGATCAGCCCTTTATAAGCCCCATAAATTAGTCCCTACATTCACTTTTGTGTGTGTGTGTGTGTTTGTGAACCTTGTGTGTGTGTGTGAGAGCCTATATGAATATAGCTAATAGCCTTTAGGAGAGCCTATGTGTAAACCTATATGAAAGCCTATATGGGTGTTATATGTGAGTGAGTGAGTGTGTGGGTGAGTTGTGTGGGTGAGTGTTAGGATAATGTGAGAATGGTGTATGATATTGGTAAGGTAATGGGTAAGGGTAAACCAACATGTGTTCTAAGATAGGCTAGATACCTAGGATACCTATATTTTTGGTAGGTAAACCTTAGATAGGATAGTTTCTAACTACCCCCTAAGGAGCCTAGGCTAGTATCTTGAGTATTAGCGGGGTTTCCTTTGTATTGGGCAAGGTATCGGGATTACCTTGGTAAGGGTAATGTAGGTTTTACCTAGAACTAAGGTATTTGAGTTTAGAGTCTAAAATGTGGTTAGAACTTGGTTCCCTTGGTTGGTAATGATCAAATATAGTGCTCCTAGACTAGTTTTGACTTCAGTTGACCATTTTGACCAAAAGTCAACAAAAATCAACCGAGAGTCAAACTTAGCCTTTAAGCGACTAGGACCGAAACCAAACCAGAGTTGACCAGTTGACTGAAAGTCAATAGTTGGTCAACATTAGACTAGTTTGACCTAGAGTTGACCAGAGTTGACCAGAGTTGACCAGGGTTGACCAAAAGTCAACTGTAAGTCAACCTTTGACCCCGTTTGACCTAGTTTGACTTGGATTGACTTCCAGCAACCTGGCATGAGCTAGTGTGACTCAGTTTGACCTAGATTGACCTAGTTTTAACTTAGACTTGTATTCATGACTTAAACCAGTTTACTTTTTTAATATAAAACCCTGTTTGACTTATAGTATTTTATTTTAGGTATGTGATTACTCTGAGCGTCTGTTCACCTTATTAGTTCAGGACCACAGACGAGTACATTCACTAATAGTTTTTATTGTCTTGATATCTGCTATATCCGATTCAGTTGTAGTGTCTTACTTGATTTCGAGACACGATAGTTCACGGACTAGTATTTGTCGGATCCTGTCATGAGATATTGTTCTCGGATTTCTTGGTATATTGGTACATGACTCGACTTGTTACTTGTACTTGTATAGACATGGACTTGGGAGTAGGCTGATCACCTACTTTTGAATCCCGTGTCATGACGTGTTATGTCCGGATCCTTTATACTATTCGGGGATGGAGAGTTATTAGTGGTTGTGTGATCAAAATTCCCACTTGTTCTTCACACTGGTACTCGTCACTTGTCCATAGCTACGTGTTCATAACTTTCCATGGTGACCGGCCTTATTCTTCATACTGGTACTGGTCACTTGTTCGTAGCTGGTCAGATGGAAAGCCTGAACATGTTTTTCTCAAGCCGATCACATAACCTAATAATAATTCAAGGCACCTTTTATATTTATTATCGGAGAGGCTAAGTTCTGTTCGGGAGAAGGGTTACAACCTCGGTCCTTGTTTGGTTTAAGGGTTGTAACTCGGCTTCCGAATAGTTTCCAAGTTGCCCTATATATATACATATTGTCTTCCTTTTCAGTACTCACACTTTGAGATATATTTCCAGTTGATTTTGTCTTGTATTTCATTACACTGTCTCTTATAGAATTTGTCAATTCATATAGAACTGTTGTTGGTGTTTATACTTGCTCATTTTCCTGACATGATACCGTTGATATATTACAGATGATTCTCAGGCAAATTGCCCGACCTATTATGGGGTCGTGTCAGATGGAGTAGACCTGGACCGTGGCTTATTAGTAGAGCCACTAGACTTTGCTCACCCAGAGTAGTGTAGCTTAGTTAGGTTTGCATGGCCTGCGAGCCAGCTAGTACTTTTCAGACTGTAGATCTTTATATTATATTTCTGTGACTCTGTGGTGTTGTTTATAGCTTTGGGCTTGTGTAGATCTTGAACTTATTTTCTGCTTTCATCTATCATATTTTCTTTTCGTACTATCTACCTTAGTATTACTTTGTGATTGATATTGTATTGCTATGTCACCTCCATTCGGAGTGTATATACTGTACTGGTACCTTTATCTGTTTTAGTCGTAGTATTTATAGACCCTATATACAGCATTCTACCGCCGATTCTGCGACGTAGGCTAGACGTAACCACGTGCTTGTGCCCCTCTTCAGGGTGCGGGTCGTGACAACATGCAGCACGTAAATATGTTTACATGTACACGTACTTCCATACAGCACACAAACCAGATGCACATAGAAATTATTCTTATAACTATCATTCTACTGCTACACACAATCACCATGCTGCACATAGACAAAACTATCACCATGTTGCATATAAACATAACCATCACTATGCTGAATATAGACATAACTATCATCCTACTGCCATGTACAGTCACTATCCTGTTATTCCACACAACTCTCACTATGATACATATAGACATCATTATCAACCTGCTCCCAACACAAATAGGCATGCTACTTGCACCTATTGTGGTGTACATGGACACATCTTACCACAATGTAGAATTAGGAGATTAGTAGATATAAATCTATATGCATGGGTGCCAAAAACTAATATTTCAGACCCACAAGAACTTGGGTACCAAAGGTCACATCTACTCTTGATGTAGGTGGACCTTCCCTCCTCAACTAAAAGCAAGTTGATTCTCGATAGTGGATGCTCGCGACATATGACAGGAGACACAAATCTTTTCGCATCACTATCGATGAAGAGGGAAGGGTATGTATCCTTCGGCAACAACTTAAAAGAATACATCATAGGTAATGGTACTATTGGTCATCCTCCTTCTCCTATAATAAAGGATGTCTGCCTAGTGACTGAGTTAAAGCATAACCTGCTCAGCATAAGTCACCTTGCTGATCATGGATATGATATTAACTTTGGACAAAATAAATGCTATATTTATAATAGGTCAACGGAAGACATCACTTTTGAAGGGATAAGAGAGGATAACATTTATATTTTTTATCTATCTAGAGATACTAACAGTGCTGGGAGATGCCTCTACGCCGACAAGGATGGGAGATTGTTGTGGCACCAGCGTCTTGGTCATGCCAATATGGATACTATATCTAGGCTATCGACAAAGAAGCTAGTAAGAAGCTTGCCCGATATCACATTCAAAAAGGACACGGTATGTGCCGAATGTGAGTTGAATAAGGCAACCAAGTCTTCATTTCATTCCATAAACATTGTAAGTACTACTAGACCCTTGCAATTACTTCACATGGACTTGTTTGGTCCTAGTAGAGTAGCCAGTCTTGGTGGAAAACTCTATGCTTTTGTTATAGTAGATAACTTTTCTAGATTCACTTGGGGTTTCTTTCTTTCAAACAAAAGTGATGCTATTTTGTTTTTAAAATTTTTGCTAAAAAGGTTCAAAACGAAAAAGGCTCAAAACGAAAAAGGCTACATGATTACTCGAATCTGAAGTGATCATGAGGCAAATTCGAAAATTTCGATTTTGAAAAGTTTTATGATTCAAATGGTTTTGATCATGAGTTTTCTTATCCTAGAACTCCTCAACAAAACGGTGTTGTAGAGCAGAAGAATAGAACTCTTGGCGATATGGCTAGAGTCATGTTGAATAAATTTTTACTTCCGAAATATTTTTGGGCTGAAGCTGTCAGTACAGCGTGCCATATTTTAAATAGGGTGCTCATTCGACCTATTACGAAGAAAACACCCTATGAGCTTTAGTTTAGAAGAACTCCAAATGTTTCATATTTTAGAGTTTTCGGTTGTCGATGTCTCATCCTTAACACCAAAGACAATATAGGCAAATTTGATGCCAAAGCTGACGATGGTATTTTCCATGGGCTATGCTACCAAAAGAAAGGGATATAGAATGTTTAACAAACACTCATTAATTGTGGAAGAGTCTACAAATATGACTTTTGATGAAGATAATAGTGCAGCAGCCACTCCTGACAATGATGTTGAGCCATCAACTTCTACGCCGATGAATACCACCACTGAAACCAATTATCTGGAGGGCTTGCCAAAAAAATTCTCTTTCACGCCTTCACATCCAGAAAACTTGGTAATAGGTGAGGTTTTACACGGAGTAAGTACTCGAACATCGTTAAGAGACTTCATTGCTAGCACTGCCTTCATTTCACAAATTGAGCCTAAAACTGTTTTAGAAGATTTTAATAATGAGTTTTGGATTTTTGCCATGCAAGAAGAACTCAACCAATCCGAAAGGAGCCAGGTCTGGAAACTTATTCCTAGGCCAGCTAATCATTCGATTATTGGCACGAAATGGGTTTTTCGCAACAAACTAAATGCAGATGGTTCAGTTACACGCAACAAAGCTCGTTTAGTATCTCAAGGATACAACCAAGAGGAAGGTATCGACTATGATGAGACGTATGGTCATGTTACAAGACTGGAATCCATTCGGATGCTATGTGCATTTGCCAACTTTAAATTTTTTAAATTGTTTCAAATGGATGTCAAAAGTGCCTTTTGAATGGTTTTATTAAGGAGGAAGTTTTTATAAAACAACCCCCTGGTTTTGAAAATCATAATTTCTCGACCATGTTTTCAAACTGAAGAAAGCACTTTACGGCCTCAAACAAGCCTCCAGAGCTTGGTATGAACGTCTAAGTACTTTCTTATTAGATAATGGTTTCTCCAAAGAGAAAATTGACACTACACTCTTTATAAAATCTTTCCAAAGACACTATTCTTTTAGTACAAATTTATGTTGATGATATCATATTCAGTTCTACTGATGAAACTTTCTGTCAAGATTTTGCTAAGTGTATGCAGAACGAGTTTGAGATGAGCATGGAGGAGATCAATTACTTCCTTGGACTGGAAGTCAAACAAACATCGTAAGGAACTTTCATCAGCTAGTCAAAATATACAAAGGATATATTGAAGAAGTTTGATCTTGACAACGTCAAACCTATCAGCTCCCCTATGGCTACATCAACCAAGTTGGAACCTAATGAAAGCGGCAAACCTGTTGACCAATGTAAGTATCGAGGTATGATTGGTAGTTTACTCTATTTAATTGCTAGTCATCCCGATATCATGTTCAGTGTTTGTTTGTGTGCTCACTATCAAGCTAGTCCTAAGGAATCACATATGTCCGCCGTTAAGCGTATCTTTCGATACCTTAAAGGTACTGTTACAGTGGGCTTATGGTATTCCAAATCCATATTCTTTGACCTTATTGGTTATTCGGATACTGATTTCACAGTATGCAAAGTCGACCGTAAAAGTACAAATGGTACGTGTCATTTATTAGACAAGGCTCTAGTCTCTTGGTTTAGCAAGAAGCAGAATTTTGTCGCACTATCCACAATAGAAGCTGAATATATCGCAACTAGTCGTTGTTGTGCACAAATTCTGTGGATGAAGCAAACCCTTGAAGACTACAACCTTTCTTTTATGCATATTCCTATATTCTATGATAACACTAGTGCTATAAACCTTACTAAGAACCCTATATGTCACTCACGCATGAAACACATTGAAATTTATCACCATATTTTGCGTGATTATCAGCAAAATGGCACTATAAACTTAGAATTTATTGATACTGATCATCAGCTGGCAGATTTATTTATTAAACCACCATTCAAAGAGCGTTTCAACTTTCTGTGTCGTGAACTAGGAATTTTGGATGAAGCTGTTATTCATTAAAGTGACCTGCGTAAATATCGATTATGTTTTGGTTCTTTATGATGACTTTGCTATGGGTACAAGCCGAAAGGGTCCTTCTGACAAGGCGTAAAAGCCTAAGAGACACGGTGCACTAGTCCTCAGGACTACCGCTAGCTGGGATCCGGCCCCTGCAGCTACCCCATGGCAGTTTCACCATAATGAATTGGGTCATAACTCCTTGTTTATTACATGGTATACTTTTATTTGTAACTTGTTCAATTTAAATTTTTGAAATTTCAATTTTATTCTTCTGATTCAACTTTCACTTTTTGCAATTCTCTTCTTAGATTTCTTACTTTTGCATATTCATACTTCCATTCCTTCATTCTTATTTAACTAACTATTGTTTTCAAGTCCATTTCAGCCTAATTTCTATTCTGGCCCTAGAATACAGAATTTGGGCCGAACTCTACCTAACACAGAGTTTGGGCCAAATTCTATTTGTTCTTTCCAGAACAGTAGTCGTGCTCAGCCGCTGATCTGTGTTTGATCCAATGTCCAAAATGCTTTCGACCATTCGAACCCCTATTCTAAAACCCGGGTTCTCTCCCTCTCTCTTTCCTCTATTGTCTCCTCCAAAACTTCACAAAACTCTCTCTCTTTAAACCCTAACCCTAGCTTTCTATTTCTAGTGACTTTTTCTTCTCCAAACTCAAGGGGAAGATCTTTTCCTACATTCTCTTCCAACCTTTATCATCCTTTTGAGGTATAATTTCACTTTTCTCTCCATCTCCATTTTATTATTTTCATTACTCATGGCTCTCAAGTTGTTTAATAGAGGAAAGAGGTTTTGAACCGAGGGTGCGTCCTCTTCGAATCCTCCTTCTTGTGATGACCAACCGGTTCAACAACCTATTCTGGTTCAACAACCCATTCAACAACCAATTCACCAGTTGTTCAATCCACCTCATCCCATTGACCCCAACACATATGTGTTAGGGTTATATACTAAAAGCATCACCTTTTTAGTAACCTTATTTTCTTAAATTTTGAATGAGAATCATATGGGCAAATGTTTGTATATTGTATTTGTTGCAAGTGTTAATACAAATGTCTGATGTTCTATATTATAGATAATAGGGTGTATGGTGTCATACAGAAGATCATATTATCAGTTCCCTATAGAGTATATAAATAGTTCACAACTTGGACAACTATTGGAAAGGTTGTAGTGTAATCTGGTATTAGTCTATCTTGACTATAGGTTTACACTAGTACACTTTGTGTGTATTGAACAGGACCACTTGAGGTTGTTCTCTTTGTACTGACTACATAAGAGAACAAACACCTATGTTATTATGGATGCTTGTGCTCTTAACCTGGATATAATAACGGACATGTATATGCAGTGTGCATTATTTTGACTCATAAAAGAGTGAGATTCATTATGGATCGACAACCTCTATAAATTGGGTAATAATATTGTATGTATGGTGGGCTGTTGATTATAAATAGAATCCATGTCCCGATACATCGGGTTGATGATGTCCCCTTAAGGAGCTCATAAGGATTGTCATATAAACCCTGCAGGTGGATTATATTCGACATGACAAATAAAGTTGAGCGGTACTACTTAAGAATAAAAGATGTCGAATCAATATAGTTGTCAGTAACTTAATTTGATCGACGGATATACGATATCTTAACTTGGGGAGCCAAACGAGCATATAATAAAAGGAGCCCACAAACATAATTTGGGATTAGGGAGGTAGTGCAACAATAGCTCATTAGTGGACCGAGATATTGTTAATGGGCATGGATTGTGTGTTCGGGTTGAACACGGGATATCCAGATCTTTTAGGAGGCCTAACCCTAATTTCTCCTCATGGTCCCTACTGTACCTATATATATCCTCTATTCTCTGGTCGCCGGATTACCGATCAGAAATCTAAAACTTTCTCTAAATTCGTGATTCACGTAAGGAGAGAAAGAGAGGACTGCCAAGGAGAAGAAAAGGTTAGTAGATCGTCGCCCACACGATGTCCAATTCGAGGAAGGAATATGTACATAAGATCTTGGGGTCGTCCGCTTGATATTGCCAAGAATTACATGTCTCCTTTCCATCGTAGGTATAATTCGTGAACCCTAGTTTCCGCCTATGAAGGGTTAGAACAAGTATTAGATCTGTTTAACTTTCTATCGATCAATACGCACACCAAAGGAAGGGTCCTAGGAATCCCCAGTTCCATCAATATGATGATCGAATATTTGTATTGTTGAAAGCCTCAAACGAGTGGTTCAATAATTTTTGATCTCGTCCCGTGTGTGTGGGTCATCCTATTAACTTCACCATATTTTCTCGGTATGACTCCCTATTTCATGATTTGTGTCTTGATGAACTTGTCACTACTAATTCACTTATCTATTTGAATGTAATACAAATGTTTTATTGCATTCTTACTCATGATGATACGCATTTATATTCACGTGTTGCTGGCATTGACATATCATTTGATGACTTTGATCTTGCTGAATATATTGAAATTTCACAGCCTAACTCATGGAAGAAACTTGTTGATGCTCGCAAGTTTCAATTTTTCGATGGGTCTTTCCTAGAAAGCTTCAAGGACGATTTGTGTACCCCAAACACACGTCCGTACAAGCTTCTTGCCAAATTTCTTAACCCCTATTTCTATGAGCTTCATCATATTGTCTTTTCCACGATCCTACCCAAAGCGGGATCGACGGATGAGGTTTCATATTTTGAGATTTTTGCTATGTATCACCTACACTTCCATGTTCCATTCAATCTTCCACGTACCATGATGGACTGGATGATCAATATTAGGAAGAGGCCACGTTCTTTGGTCTATGCTCTCTATCTTCTTATGATTTTTCGTGCTTTTTATGTTCCACTTGATGAGTGCCAATTCCTCCCTGCCCTGTCTTCCTATCTAAGGCACGACGGCTTCAGGCATCTGTCGGTTCTTCTGCTGAGTCCGAGCACTCTGATGCTCAGGATAACGCACCTGCTCTTGGGCAGCCTGCGCCCCCTCCACCTGCTACTCTTGAGTCGATTCAGACTATGCTTCGCGATCGATTCATGTTATAGGATGATCGCTGGATCCACCTTGACTACCGTACCACCCTGCAGATGAGTGCCATCAGTAACTCACTGCATGACGTTCGGTACTCTATGTCTCGGCATCCTTCTATACCTATCCCTATGGAGAGGGATCCTGCTCGCGACGGATACCGTATCGATGACCCTTGGGTTATATGTTATCTGGACCCGGATGCGGCTTTCGTGGATCCTCGCCGTTCATTCACTGATCCATCTGATGACGCTGGACCTTCACGAACTTCATGATGGATGTGGTTTCCTACTTGTTGCTGCTGCTGAGGATCTTATGTTTATTTTTTATGCACTTTGGATTTCTAGTTTATGTAGTTGCTTTTTATTGTATTAGTTCACTTTATGTTCTGTGACTCTTGATACAATTGATGCAGTTTATTATTACTTTGGTGTGCTTGCCAGTTATTTTCATTTACACATTCTCTGGTTATTTGTGTTTGATAAATGACAAAAGGGGGAGAATTATTTGATATTCATATAATATCATATCATATTGTCTGTGCTTTTGGGAAAGATTGTATTTATCAGGACAAAAGAAACGTTGGCTTACAACGAAGCAATGTTTACGGAGGAGCTATTGCTAGCTCTGCACTGATTACGGGGGAGCTACTGCTTTTATAAATGTGTCCAGGTATGAACATTGAATATACAAATATTATTTTATCAATTATCAATATGGGGAAGATTGTTGACACAAAATCACAGTCAACCAAATATTGATAAAATTGACAATATGATACTTGTCATAATTCAAGATCAAACTCATTATAAGACGGACGTCGGCTCTATCCTGCAGTTTACTCAGTTTTTGAGTCTGTATTTTTATTTTTATTGAGTCTAGATAAATGTAAACTGAGTCGCACTGAGTAGTTTGGGCCTTTACCTATCTCCAAACCACAAACCAAAAGCTCCACCAAAACCAAACTATCCTATTAGAACACTTATGTCTTCTGGAGACAGAGTTCGGGCCGAACTCTGCCTCCACACAGAGTTCGGGCCGAATTATGTCCCATAAATTACAGGACCCTAATTTTTAGGGTTTGCTGTATGCTGGTTGTCCAACAGCCAAAAATTTGAATTTTTGACACAGAATTCTGGCCGAATTCTTCCAATCCAGTACACTATAAATAGGCCTTGAATTCTCTCATTTTCGATCATCCAATCTTCTTTTCTCTTCTCTCTAAAGCCTTATACAAGCCTTACCCTTCTCATCTACTAGCCACAAGCTACCCAAGCCTCAAAGTGCTCAGTGCTTTTCAGTTAGGAGTTTGTGCAAGAGTTCAAAAAGTCGCTTGGAAAATTTCAAGCATCGCCACTGCGATCTCTGCAAGAAGTTGACGTGCTCTTCTGAAGAAAAGGCACGGGGTATAACTACTATTTCATAAATAGTGGATTTAATCCTAAGCTGGAGTTCTCATGCATGGACTAGTCCTCTACGAGGGAAACTAGGTTAAAATCGGCTGTGTTTGCGTATGCTTTCCCGCTCTTTATAATTTCCGCATTTACTCTGATTATTTATTGTTGGTGAAAGAGTTTAATTTTTAATTGGCTATTATTGTTATAAACTCTATTCACCCCCAAGAGTTGCCTAATTGTTCTTCAAGTAGAAGAGAACCTCGAGAGATCTCAGAATTCGATGTTTGAGGGCGTGAAGAGCTTGGATGAGGGAGAACAAGGAGGTTAGGGTTAAGGTTTTCGGTAGGGTTCGATGCTGCTGTGATAAGGAGGAAGATGATAAAAAGGGATTAAATAGAAGGGGCTCGACTGTCCATCTTCTGTTTGAAATCCCTCCAGACTGAGTTCGGTCCGAGTTCGGCCAGAACTCTGACAGAGTTCGGTCGCTAGGGTTTCAAGGCAGTTGTTGGAAACAGTGTGATGGTTTTTAACATAAATACGAAAATTGCATTAGAATTAATTATGTTTGAAGAAAATAATTTACTATTTATTAATTAATTACCCATAAATTGCCATAAATACTTTGGGTTAGCTATAGGGGCCGGATCCCAGCTAGCGGTAGTCCGAAGACTAGTGCACCGTGTCGCTTCAGGTTATTTACACCTATGTGACAGAAAGGCCCTTTTGGCTTATAACCAAAATAAATTTAGCGAATTCATGTTCATTAACCTTACATCCAGAATTTCTAATTCTCTTCATATAAAGTTAAAACGATCTTCATCCAAAGGCTTTGTGAACATGTCAGCTAGTTGATGTTCAGTATCAACAAATTATAAAACAATATCACCTTGCAAAACATAGTCTCTCAAAAAGTGATGTCTAATTTCTATGTGTTTAGTGCGTGAATGACATATGGGATTCTTGGTGAGATTAATAGAGCTAGTGTTATCACAGTAAATGGGAATATGATGAAAGGATAATTGAATGTCTTCCAGAGTTTGTTTTGTCCACAAAATTTGTGCACAACAACGTCCTGCAGCTATATACTCAGCTTTAGTAGTTGATAATTCAACTGAATTTTGTTTCTTAGAAAACCAGGAGACTAATGACTTTCCTAGAAAATAACATGTACCACTGGTACTTTTACGATCGACTTTGCATCCAGCAAAATTTGCATCCGAGTAACCTATCAGGTGAAAGAATCAGTTTTGAGATACCAAAGACCGGTTGTCAAAGTTCCTTTAAGGTATCATAAGATACGCTTAACAACACTTACATGTGATTCTTTAGGACAAGCCTGATACCTAGCACATAAGCATACCGCAAACATAATATCTGGACGACTAGCAGTTAAGTATAGTAAGCTACCAATCATACCTCTGTACTTATGTATGTCGGTTGGTGTACCGCTTTCATCTATATCAAGCTTTGTAGACGTTGCCATTGGAGTGCCAATAGGTTTGACATTTTCCATATCAAATTTCTTTAGCAAGTCTTTTGTATATTTGGCTTGATTAATAAAAATCCCTTGTGAAATCTGCTTAATTTGCAGTCCAAGAAAGAATGTTAATTCTCCCATCATGCTCATTTCGAATTCACTCTTTATACACTTAGCAAACTCTTTACATAGCATCTCATAAGTAGCTCCAAAGATTATATCATCTATATATATTTGCACTAGTAAAACATTTTTGTCCAAAGATTTTATAAACAAAGTTGAATCAACCTTCCTTTTTGAAAAACCGTGTTCAAGTAGGAAAGAACTAATATGCTCATACCATGCAGGGGTGCTTGTTTGAGACCGTAGAGAGCTTTTCGAAGCTTGAATACGTGATCAGGAAATTTAAAATCTTCAAAGCCTGGAGGTTGTTTTACGAAAACTTCTTCTTTTATAAAAGTATTTAAAAAAGTACTTTTAACATCCATTTGAAAAAGTTTGAAACCATGAAAACTTGCAAAAGCACAAAGCATACGAATGGACTCTAATCTAGCAACTAGAGCATATGTCTCATCATAGTCAATGCCTTCTTCTTGATTATAGCCTTGAGCTACTAGACGTGCTTTGTTGCGTGTGACTGAGCTATTCTCATCTAACTTATTTTGGAACACCCACTTAGTACCAATGATCAGATGATCAATAGGTCTGGGAACAAGTTCCCAAACTTGATTTCGTTCAAATTGGTTAAGTTCCTCTTGCTTAGCCGAAATCCAAAATTCATCAGAAAAAGCTTCTAAAATATTCTTAGGTTCAATTTTGGAAATAAATGCAACATTTTCTATTACCAATTGTCTTGAGCTGGAATGAGTGCTTACGCCTTTTGACACATCACCGATTACCAGGTCTTCGGGATAGTCTGGTGTAAATTGCATACGTTTTGGCAAACTTTCTAGATAAGACGTGAAAGTATCTTCTGTTGTGGAAGTTTCTTCTTTATTGTCACTGTTGTATTGTCTTTTGACATTTAGCTCATCGAACTTGACATTGATTGATTCTTCAACAATAAGTGATTTCTTCTTGAATACTCTATATCCTTTTCTTTTTGCCATATATCCCAAGAAAATTCCTTCATCAGCTTTTTCATCAAATTTTCCCAAGTTGTCTTTTGTATTTAGAATATAACATCTGCATCCAAAGACCTTGAAATAGATGATGTTAGGAGTTCTATTAAACCATAATTCATCAGGAGCCTTTTTAGAGATAGGTCTAATAAGAACTCTATTCAATACATGGCATGCTGTATAGACAGCTTCTGCCCAAAAGTATTTAGGAAGATTGTACTGATTAAGCATAACTCTGGCCATATCACCGAGAGTTCTGTTCTTCCTTTCTACAACTCCATTCTGCTGAGGAGTTCTGGGGCAAGAGAATTCATGAGATAATCCATTTGAATTACAGTAAGACTTGAATTCATGGTTATCGAATTCTCCTCCATGATTACTTCGAACACGAGTAATCATGAATCCTTTCTCGTTTTGTACCTTCTTACAGAAAAATACAAACTTGAAAAAGGCCTCATTCTTATTTGCAAGAAAATAAATCCAAGTATATCGTAAATAGTCATCGACTATCACGTAATCATAAAGTTTTCCGCCAAGACTGGCGACTCTACTTGGTCCAAACAAGTCTATATGATTTAATTGCAAGGGTCTAGAGGTACTTACAGTGTTTATTGATTTGAAAGAAGATCTAATACGCTCAGCTAGTGGAACTCTATGTGCCCAGCCAGTGAATCTCTATGCGTCCATCCAGTGAAGTTTCATGCGCCCAAGACTAGCTCCCCCAAAAGGAAGGCGTATAGCCTGAAACATCGCTATGCGCCCAAGCCTGACTCAGTCAAAGCAATGATGAAAACATGCACCGAAGCATACAGCCACGTTAGTCTCCACGAGGAATCATACAACGAAGCATGTGGCCACGTCAGCACCACGATCAACCCACGACTATACAACCTGTATGCGCCTACATCCTATGCAACCAAAGCAGGACTATGCACCCACATAAAAACCAGCGTGTTCCCTCATGTGGGCGCATAACATCATTCCAGCTCAAGAACGACTATAAAAAGGGGCCTCATCCCTCTTCAAAACACAGAATGGAGAGCATTTTTAAGAGCCAAATTGCTGTACTTCTTGCCAGTGAGTCGAGAATTAGCAATTTTCTTAGGTTTTCTTCCACTTTTATAATCGGAGTGTCAAAGGAGTAAAGGAGCACGCTCGATCTCCATCGTCCCATTCCCCAGAATTCTTTTTTTATACTTGGGGATCCTCAGCGCAGGATCTCTCAGGCGTACTCGATTTGTGGTGCCTTGAGCCAATAAAGAAAAGGCAGCATTTTCTTCTTCTTTTTTGTGTGTCCACACATATGTACCCCTTAGAGATAGCATCTCTGCCGAACGTTATCCTCAAGTGCATCTCACGTAGACTAGATAGTCTGTATAGTAGTAGTTTTACCCGTTCCTAGATCATATGTTTACTTCCTTCACATGTTATTTACTGTACTTCATTTTGGCATGTATATTATGTATCTTGCTACATCCCACTGAGGACCTAGTTTTCTTCCAAGTATATGCTGAGATTAGACATAGGATATTGATGGTTTACTTCTTCGGATTACTCTTTCTGGTATCGTCAATTGATTCCTTCTTATCATATTTCTCTTATATTTCATATCTTCTTAGTAGTTTTAGTAGAATTTGTGGATATATACTATGGATACTTGGACACTTGACAGCTTATATGTATTTGAGTTGGACTGGAGTCCGCTTGAATGCGTAGCTGGCCATTGCCATATGGCCTGGTCCCGTATATTTTGGGACTGGGGTGTGACAGTTATCTCCAATGAATGAATGTCTCGTAATACTTCATGCCATACAGGACTTCGAAGGGTAAAGTGACGCACCATTTCACCGTAGGTTGCAAGTCTTATGGAATTCTCACAATTACCTCATACCGTCATAGCATGACCAATATTTTCTCCTAGGTCGAAACGGTCGCATAGCCCTAGGTACCGTTCGAGAAACTCACTCAAACCTTGTGCACAAGTTGTTCATGACCATGTGAATACATATACGACTCGATAAGCATAAAGTGCAAGGTAAAATACTGAAAGTAAACAAAGCCAAGATTTTATCATCTCATCACATTGAAAGCCGTATTCGATAACTTATCATTTCTATCTTTACCATCATTTCCACACTTCTCAGTATCTTGGTGATCAATCGATCCCAAGTCCCATAATTTAAAATTCTTTTGTAATTCTAGTTTTGAAATTTTATAGTACATACTTTATTTTTTTTATACGTTTGTATCTTGTTATATCACCAATTTTGTAGGAAAGAACTGAAAATTCAAAGAGATGCGAGCAAAACAACTTGATTTAGCTCATCATACAAGTAGAAACAGTTTTTCCATTGTCGAAGACGAGTTGGTAAGAATAATATGTTAGGCTCATATCTCCTTTAACATGTGAGATAAGTATAGATCCTATATTTGTTATTATGCAGAAGCAAGAAAGTACAACACCTGATGCAATTTCAAGGGCAGGTGTTTGGATTCTTGCATATGAAGCACGGAAGGAAAATTTAGAAAGGGAAGTTCAAAACACGAAAATAGCGGTAACAATATCTTGTTGTATATTTAAGCTCACTTTTGTTTGCTTTTAGTACTTATATATATATCCAATTTGTGTTTTTCTAGCAACAAATATAGCAATACAAGGATAAGGAAGGCCATTCGCAAAAAGAATTCTGTAACAAATGATGTTGTTGTAAATGTACTTGGTCCAGATCCACGAGGAAGAGTAAGAGTGCTTAGATTTGGAGCAAATCCTTCAAAAGTGGATGGTCAAATTCATATGGGTAATGAAGCAAAAGATTAGAGAATGAATTGGTGAGCTTGAACGGCTTGGTGAAAGATCCTTTCATTCGGTTAGACAAAGAAGAAAATAACTGTAAGTTTATGAAATATCTATATTGACTTTTCTTTCGGTCTTGTCTATGCACTTGATCACAAAATTTGATATTTGACCTACTTAATATAATGACAATAGGAAAACACAAGTGTTCAACATTGGGCCAATGAGATAGCAAAAAAATGTAAAGAAAATTCCAACGATCAACTATCTTTTAATGAGAGCAAAAAAAGCAAATACTACAAGAAAAAGGCTTTCCTTGATGGCTTTTCCCCATCAAGAAGGGGTATCTTGACGGTTGCGGATCCGTCAAGTAGGCCGGAGTCAAGAAAGGAACCCCTTTTATTGACGGTCGCTGGTAGGAATTTTCTTGACGGTTTTTGGTCGTCATATTAAATAGTTTTCTTGAGTGTTTTTAGCCGTCAATATAGTAGTTTTTTGAAACAGTCAATGTAGGTGAAAACTTTTCCTGACTCTGGCCAAGATGACGGCTATTAGCCGTCAAGAAAAGCCCTCTTGCAGCAGGATTGAGTTAATTGTTGATGTTTTATAACCGTCAAGAGAAGCTAAATTTTATATAGCAAAAAATTCCATTTAAAATTATATATTATGAATCGAACACACACATAATATCAATAATACAGAAGATATACATAAATCAAATAACTGCAAAACCCAATTTTTATATTAATAAACTGTATATTGTTCAGACACCACAAACTTCCAATACATCCAAAACGTCCAACTACACACATCTAACACTTGTCCAACCACAAACATATCCAATCAAAGTATGTAGTTTCCATACATCTTAAACATCCAAAACTAAAAATTATACAAATAAAACAAAAATATGTAGCAAACCCGGCTAGAGCACATCCCTCCCATATTCACAGCACCTTCATTTTCTATGTAGTTCCTGAGAGAAGAAGAGAAATATATTTAATTATTTATGTGTCCATGTTTGTATAAATTAATAACTGAGAACAAAATGAATTATACCTAGCTGGAAGAGTTGCTGACGCAAAAGAAATACAAGATAAAATGATTGCTTATGGAACTTCCCTAGAACTCCACACCAATCATATAATATTACATGGACTTTATAAAAATCACCACACTGATGAGGCCATGAATCTGTTCGATACCATATCATGTCAAAAGAAAAAACTGGAAGCTAGGAGCTTCAATATTTTAATTAAAAGAATATTTCAAGATGGTAAAGTTAATGCAGCAAAGGATCTCTTTAACTCTATTCTTGCAAGTGATGTAGTGCAACCAGATGTTGTAACATACACCATAATGATGAAGGGCCTTATTAAAGAAGGGTTCTTGGATGAATTTGATGAGTTGTTTTTGTCAATGAAGAAATATGGTTACTCTTTAGATTCTGGGACTGGGAAGCAGCAGTAGTGGCTGTAATTGAAGTTGTCTTTCATAGAACTTTTTTTTTTCTTTTAGGGTATTAAATGCAGCTAATACATTCACTTCTATTTGACTCAATTTTCACTTCACGATTATGTATTTTTGCTAAGAATATGCATAACCAAGCAATTCAGATCATTTTTATGTTGTTGCTCCTTCCAATCTATTTTCTCTATATTGTTTTAGCTAATACCATCCAATATTCTCCATAAACATGAAAAAATAAACTCAACATTTGAGAACTTCATAGCATCTAATAGTGTAAAGAGGGATATATTTTCCATTCCACAAACTACCCATCCCTGCAGTCCCTGTAGCAATGGCTGTTGCACATGTAGGTGCATCCACTGCAGTCGCCTACTAAAGCTAATGATGAAGCCTCAATTGTAGCTACTAAGCACATGAAATGGACAACCAATGCTTCAATTTCGAAGGGGGTATAGGATACCTATACCCCATTCGAAAATAAAGGCGGTATCAGGTAAGCTTAATGTTCAAATATGAAAATAATAAAAGATGTTATTGTCGATGATGTACAAGTAAGTACGTGTTCCGGATCTATGAATCAATCCATCTTCTTTGGAGACTTGGGAGAGTAATTTTCGGAGTGCTCTTGGCTCTCCCCCTCCAGGCGATCCCCCTCGTATCTTGTTGGTGCTCTCGTCCGTCCCCCGGCGGCCATCTCCTCCTGGGCTCAGGTAAGACCCCCCCGCCCGTTCCTCCCCTCCTCGCGGCGGTTGGTGCCCCCTCCGGCAGATTCCTGCAGTGTTCTCCACCCCGGCTCCGTTGGCCTACTGTTGTGCTCTTCCATCGATGGACGGAGACCCCTGTGTTAGGCCTCTCTGGTCTAACGATACCCTGCCACCCCCCGATGGCCCTCACCTGTCTCGTCTGATAGTGCCGCCGTGGTCGCCGAAGCAACTGGTACTGGTCGGGATGGGTGGCTCCCCTCCCGAGCCGGACTTCGCCCTACAGTCGACGTTCCCTCCGCCCTAGAGGGAGACGGATGTCCTCATCCTCTCTGATGCGGAGGGCTTAGGCCCAAAGCCGGCCAGAGTTCTCCCTCCGGCAGATTTGGAGTCACCCCTACCGCCCCCTATGGTTTCCCGCTATGCAATTCATCGGGTTTGAATTCAAATTCAAACTGGCCGCCCATATTCAATTTCAATCTTTATGGGCGCGCCCAAGATTCACGGGCGATCCATGCACCCTAAATTCCTATGCTTCATCTCCTTGGCGCATCCCAGGAGCCATGGCCACTTCTTTTACCCCAAATTCTAGCACGTTACCTCTTTGGCTCATACCAGGATCAACGGGCGCCTGTTGCACCCCAAAATCCTATAACTTGCCTTCTTGGCGTAATCCAGGATCATCAGACGCTTGATGCACCACAAATGTCTGTGCATCCCTCCTAGGCTACCCTAGAATATGTCATCCAGTATGGCACCTCAACACCTCCCATGTAGTACACTCTCCCCACACACCCTAAACTTGGGCGCCTTTGTAGCGCAACCCAGCAAACCTTTGCTCATATAAGTCTAGGCGCATCCCAGGCCCTTCAGGCACAACTCATTGGCTCCTATGTGTGGTCCGGTCTGGGTACGGGGAGCGCTGGTGGCACGTCCTCCTCGGTGAACCCACAGTTGGCGTAACCACAGATTAGCGCATCCCTTACCTCTACTTTCCCCCCGACTGGTTGTGCAGTCACCGTCAGCACCTATCCAGGGTGGGTCTATTGTGAAGATGTCCCAACTTGTCCAAGGCTGCTCTCCCTTCGTGCTGCCTCCCTCTTTTACAGATATGGTCAGGCCAGACCGAAAAATGGCGAAGACCCCGATCGTACCGGATATGGACCTTTCGGATCTAGAACTTTTCCTATTAGACGCTCAAGACATTAGAGTGCCATTCTCTAATACTGAAGCCTCCTTGCTATTGGAACTTTTTCCATACACCTATGTGCTTAAATTTTCCACTGGATGCCCTAAGCTACCCCGGGTTCAAGAAGTTGTGGCCAGCTGGAAGCTTGGCTCTGCCTATAGAGTGGCTCCTTTGGACCCGAAATACATCCTCCTTCATTTGTCCTCCGAAACTGACTATACTGTAGTCCGTACCAAGGGAACTAGCAAAATTGACGCACATAGGATAAAAATCGTCATATGGTCCCAGGATTTCGACAAGGCAGAAGACTCTCCTATAGTTGCTGCGTGGGTCACTTTCCTGAATCTTTACCTCATTTGCTTTGTCCCTGCGGCACTGAAATGCGTAGCTAACTCCTTTGGAACCTTTGTGGCCATGGCGGCACAAACTCGCAACTTAACTAAAGCCAACTATGCCAGAGTGTACATAGAGCTCGACGTCTCTAAGGAGCTACCGAAAACCATCGAAATCCTTCTGGGGAATAAGTCTCACATCCAACATACAATCTATGATAATAACATCCTATATTGTAATCACTGCCACATGAGAGGATATTCTTTTGAAGCCTACTTTAGAGCAAACCCGACCCTGAAGAAGAGAACAATCAACAAAGAACCCATTGCCCAGACGACCGGTCAAAGCAATAAAGCCCCGCTTCTTCCGCTCCCAAACTCCCACCTGTGCTTTGAATGTAGTACAAAAAGCTCTAGGGGCAAAGATCGCACCAAGCAGACCACCTCCTCCCCACTGAAGAGTGCCAACTCCTGCACCAAAACACCTACTCTAAACCTTGCCAATAATTTTAATATCCTGAATTCAGAGCAGGGCGAAGGTGGCCACGAGACGGAGTCCTCAGATGAGTCCTCTGTGACTGAAAATCCCCAATTGACAGCTACCACCCAACCGGATGATATCCCCAAGGAGTCAGAGGCACCTGTAGCTACTACCCATATAGATAGGACTAGTACCCAAATATATGAGACCAGCTACCAGGTTTCGGTACCCTGGTCGGTGGAGAGCAGTCCCGTAGACACCCAACAGGAAGAGAACACCAAGGAGTAGGTTGTAGGCTGTCAGGAGGTGGAGCACATCGTGGGGCCCTCTGTAGCGGGATCCTTCGGCACCTCAGAGATCTCTGCCTCTCAGAGATATGGAATAAGCTCCCAGAAAGCGGCGACCCAGCCGGACTTGAGCAGCCCTGAAGACCCCAAACAACCTAAAGGGAACTACAAAGAATCACCCAATGCTGACTGTATCTGCGAACACAACCGATACAGCATCCCTGCTGCTATGGTAGACTGTCAAACCGACTTAGCAGGATGGCAACCCCCAAAACCAGGGGAGTCACCAGACACAGAGATCAACAAAATTATGGCTTTCAAAACGAAAGGAAAACTCTGGGATAAAATAAACTTAGACACGTCAGGTTCTGATCCAACATCCGACCAGGAGGAAGATATCACAGTTGGATCTAGCTTTCTGGAACGTATAGTGAACGAAGAAATAGCTATGGTGAATGAAGAAATAGATTGGGCTAATCAACAGAATAATTTGATGGATGAGGAGATAGCCCGGTCAAAGCAAGAGAAAAAATTGGCTAGGAGGAAGTCTGCCGAGCCAGGGGCAAATACCCCGGCTAAGTATCTGAAGGGGCAATATAAAAAAATGACCTATGCAGCGTCGACCAAAAATAAGTCCACTAATACCAACCCAACGCCTAAACCAATGTAAACCATACGACAGAAGGACGCCAACAAAAACCACACTAACCTGATTGGGATTTAAAGCCATCATCTGGAATGCTCGGGGCATCAGGAACCAACCGACCAGAATATACCTTAAATCTCTCAACAGAAAACATTCACCTGATTTCATAGCGATTCTCGAACCTATGATTGATGGGGAGAACATTTAGGAGCTTGCCTATGAGGTGCATATGCCTTGCTCCTTCCATGGTGGAGATCTTAACACATACATATGGATATTCTAAAACAATTATATCGACTTGGTGGTCTCGGAGACCAACAAGCAGTTCGTCCACTGTAACATCCTGGAGAAAAATGGCCCTCACGGTCATTTATGCTAGTTGTATTATGCGCACCAGAAGAGATCTGTGGCAAGATCTCACTACATTATTTAATAATATGGACCGCCCGTGGATGCTGGCTGGCGACTTTAATGTTGTCACCTTGGCGGCAGAAAAATTAGGGCCGGGAATCATCAATGCGAACGCGGTGGCAGACTTTAACAAATTTATCTCTGAAACGAGGCTTATCGATGCTGGCTACCATGGGTCAATATATACTTGGTGCAATGGCCTCACTAACAATCCAAACACATTGGAGCATCTCGATCGGGTCCTCTATGATACCAACTTCCTCCTCAACAGACCACCCATATCAGTTATGCACCTTCCTCGTATGCACTTCGATTACTCCCCCCTTCTCATCACCCCCTCTGACGCCCTATCTACTCCGACCCTTTTTTGCTTTCAAAGGACTGGTGCGACCACCGGTTTTTCTTGGACTTGGTTACCAAAAGCTAGAACAAGGTGTCCCAGGGACCGCCACTCGTCATCTTGCATACTAAACTCTAGAGATTAAGATCGACCTTGAGGGACTGGAACTGGAATGTCTTTGGGGACCTTAGGAAACAAAAGCGTGAGCATCAAAAGAAGATTGAAGAATTGGAGGCCATCCTTCAAGAAAAATGGAGTGACTCAGGTGGTGAGGATCTCCTGAATATAAAACACAGGCTGGATAAGGTCTTGGGCTTGGAAGAGCAACTCCTTTAGGACCAGGCCAGAATTAATTGGGCCAAGAATGGTGATCGAAACTCCTTCTTTTTCATGCTATTATTAAAGAGCGAGTGAAATCGAACATAGTATGTTTGTACGACAGGGGGATCCGATCTCCCGCCTTATTTATCATAGCCCACGATGCCTTTAGTAGAAAATTTTCAAAACTATGTCTCCACGACCATATTAAGTACTTCTCTGTCGTAGAAATAGCCTTTCCATATCAAACCTCATATATACGAATGACAGCCTCATATTCCTCAACGGGGGTAATGATAGTGTGGACAACCTTCTGAAGATGCTGCAGGATTACTCTGAGACATCGGGACAGGTGATCAATATGGGTAAATTTGCTTTGATTGTCGCCCAAAAGGATCACATCTCCCTTCGGGCTGGGGAGATTGCTGCGAGTACTGGTTTTATGATCATGCATCTCCCCATCCAATATTTGGGGGTGCCATTGTTCAAAGAAAGGGCAAAACCTAAATACTTCTTCGAGATGGCTAAGAAATTTGAGAAAAGAATATCGGGATGGAGAGGGAGACTTCTTTCCTTCAGGGGCAAGATTACCCTCCTCAAGGGCGTGCTTACTGCCCTCCCTATCCACTCTATGTCAGTGATTAAAGCCTCCAAAAAACTTCTCCAAAAATTAGAGGAACTGATGGCCGCCTTCCTCTGGTACTCCAAAGATCAACAACGGACCAGATGGATCTCTTGGAGCAATGTGTGTCGACCGATGGATGAAGGGGGTCTGGACATAAGATCCCTTAACCAGATGATGACTGCTCTCCACGCGAAAAGGTGCTGGGCGTTGATTAATAGTGAGTCGGTATGGGCCTAGTACATGGTCCGGAAGTATGGGTACCCTACCACTCCCAGCTATTCCCTACCTTACTCCCCATTCTCGCTATGGCGATCTATGATGAAGATATTTCACACTATCTACTACAACTGCCAATGGGTTCTGGGCCGTAGCAACATCCCTATTTGGGGCCAGAACTTGTATGGTACCCCTCTCCCCAAACCTCCCGAGTTCATCTATACCCCCTCGGTCCGTCAGGTGGTGGCCTCCCAGATGGTCCGTATATCCCTGGATGAGGAGGTCAACATTCGTATTTTTCTACCTGTGGAAGCTAATGTCGTGCTGGACCACATTACCCTTAACAATGAGAAGGACAATATAGTCTGGGTTCTTGACCAACACAAAGAATTCTCTACTAAATCTTACTCGGAGCATCATCGTAGAAGAAACCAGATCGACACCTGGAGCAGCTTTTACTGGAACAAGTATATCCAGCCTCGCATTGGTGCCTTCCTCTGGCGTCTTCGAAGTAACGTCATTTCGGTTGAGGCTAGACTTCTTTTCATGGGAGTCAACCTTGCTTCAAGATGCGTGCGCTGCACTAACCTGGACAATGAAACAAATGACCATCTCTTCATTTTAGGCGAGACGGCTCAAAAAATATGGCTCTACTTCGCTACCAATTTCCACCTCCCCACCTACTACTCCACTGTCGATCAACTTGCTCCGGTATGGCTTTATAACTCCTCTCTCTCCCCTTTCCCCTCCTCGGCGGACATCAGCAGGAGCATTATCTTTGCTTCCTACTTATGGGAAATCTAGAAGAAAAGGAACTCCATTAAGTTTGGCGACGGGACTGAAAACTACCGGGAGATCATCCGCCGAGTTGCCTCGCATACGCAAGATACCTTCTCTGCTCATAATATGGGGATAGAAAATGTTGGGGCATATCGGCACGAATACGAGAGACGTCCATACGGGGATCTCTACTCGATGGGTGGCATCGGGGGTGGGTAAGAAGCTGAACATTGCGGCAAAGATAGGGGAAGACCCAGGTCTGGCTTGTAGGGGTGTCATCAGAGACAACCTCGACAACCTGATCTATGCCTTCTCCCTGTTCAAAGCAGATACTACTAGCCCTCTACTGAAACTTGACGCCCTTCTCCTGGCATTACATTGGTGTCACTCCCAGAATATCCAGTACAGTGAAATTGAAATCTTGTCCATCCACCTTACCAACATCATTGCCAAAAAAGCTGAACCTTCCTGGACTCTCAGATACAGCACCTACAAAATCCAACAAATTCTCAACCCAGCTATCGACTTTAACCACATCTCTTCTAGTACAAATGACATGGCAAAAGCTCTGGCGTCTCTAGTTCGGGATTCTAGACGTGACCAGATCTTCTTCCATACCTCCGAACTTCCAACGGCGACTAGCAACGCACTGCTTAAGGACCTCTCGGGTCCTTAGGGGCCCCCTTTTCTTCTATTTTCTTTCTCACTTTTGTATACCCCCGGTACCTTCGGGTGGATAGTTTGAAATTTTTTTGTTTACCCCCGATCTCCCCGGGGAGGATAGTTTTATTTTGGTATGCCAGGGCTAAGGTCTGGCACGTATACTTTTGTAGGTCGTCGGACAATCTCCCGACGCCATCTTTGAGCTTAGGCTCCCCCGTATAGCAACAAAATCACCTATTTTCAAAAAGAGTACATATTCTAGTATAATCATAAAGCTGAATCATGCATTTATAGTACTTAAAAAGATACACAAGTAGTGGTCCGCATTGAGGTTGTTAAGCATTGAGGTTGCCGTGATGGGGGGATTTGGTAAGTTTTGCGGCTGACCTGGTGGTCATGGCCATGGCCTCTTTATCACTCTTTTTCTTTTTTTTTTCTTTTTTTTGGTTGTTTTGGTGGTGGTTGCTTCCTTTACTTCAATCGAGGTGGACGTGTCTTTAGTAACGTCGACTGTTTCCTCTTTGGGTACATGTAGACCTCTCCCTCTATTTCTGCTAACGCTCCAAAGTAACTTTTCGAGCTAGTGAGGCCGACATCCATGACCTGTTTAAACCTTGCCACTGGTCCTTGACCAATGTAGGCCAGAGCGTCCGCTCAAAAAATTATTGCATTGTGTGTTGTGGAGGGGGCAGCTGAGTCATTATTTATGGGATCTTTATTTCCCGAAAGACACTCCCGCATCTGATGTTCCGTGTCTGCCTTCCTATCGGTGACCACGGTGATCTCAATAGCCTCTTCCGGGCTGAGGTCCTTTGTGGGGATTTTAGTACTGGAGGTCTCCTGTGAGGCGTCTGGAAGAGCTGATGCAAGGATGTCAAATTTGTTGGTAAGGTTGATTGTTGGTGATTTGTAGGGCATAATAGCTCTGCTCCGGGGGGGTGGGGGGCGGTAGATAGAGAGTCTACATCGTTGGCTTCAAATCGAATGTTGGAGTTAGGCAGAGGTAGGATCGGAGATGGTTGGGTCTGAGAAGTCTGTTGAGTGGTAGCTGCCTTTCGATTCGCTTTCTTCTTAAACTCGGGGTGTGCCCTGAAACAGTGCTCTATGGAATGACCTCTCATGTGACAGTGCTTGCAGAAGATAACATTGTTCTCGTATACAATTTGCTGGATGTACATCTTACTGCCAAGAGCTATCTGGATATAGTTGGACAGGTCTTTCAATAAATTAAGTTCCATACAGATTTTGGCATAATTTCCCCTAGATAGGTTACGAGTTTCTTCAGCCATGGCCACGAAAGTCCTAAATGAGTTGGCAATTCTCTTTATGGCTGCAGGGGCAAAACATATAAGGGGTAGGTTGGGTAGGGTGACCCAGGCGGAAACGATCTCCGAGTCTTCTTTGGTGCTGAAATCTGGTGTCTATTTTACGATTTTTATGATATGAGCATATATCCTTCATGAGCCTCTAGTCCAGACTCTCTTATAATCGTTCTCAGAGGAAATATAAAGGAATATATGTTTAGGGTCCATAATGAGCGACCCTATACCCGGATGATAGGCCCCAGTCGGCGACAACTTCCTGCACTCTAGCGAGCTTCGGGCAACCGTTGGAGAATTTAAGGATGTAGGTCTAAGAGAAGGTAACAGATAAGAAGGAAATTTCTTCGATGGAGAAGGGGTCCCGGATCTCTTGGCTGTCTGATGGGTCAGAGAATTCAATGCCCGGGAGCTCTATCTCCTTGGGTATATGGAATTGCTTCGCTGCGCAATCAGGACTGAGCATCTCCACATAAGATGGGACAGGGGGTTAGTAGGAGGGGCATTGGAGGTAGCGGGGTGTTCTGGTGGGCAGACTCCACTGATGGCACAGAAATAAGAGAAGACTCTGGCTGAAGGGGCGCCAAGGAAGGCATCAAGGCGGACACCCCAAGGCTCGTGCCACTAAAGGGATATGCTGAATTAGGAAGCGACGGATTAGGGTATGCTTCCGAAAAAAGTGCAAGCAGGTCAGTGCCGACAGAAGACTATGCAGCTGACGCGCAAGCTGACCGAGAGGGGGAGAAGGAGGCACAAGGTGGCAGCTCTCTGCAGAATGCTCGGGGGTGGGAAAGAACCCAGACAAGAATGTGCCTGACACCGCGGCAGCCATGGAGAGGGCCGGACGCACCACCACCGGAAGAGACCCGGCAAGTGCTGGAAAATCTTCCTTCAACAGCAGAAGGGGGAGGGGGACGGAGAACCAGCATAAAAGCTGGGTGGGCGCAAGGCCAAGCTCTAAAGACTGGCCTGTGCAGCAGATGGGTGGCGCAAAGCATACGCCAAAACTAGATTATGCCAGTATAAGAGACTTATCTGTACAGCTGAAGGGTGGTGCACAGCCTGCGCCTAAGCTCGATTGCATGAAATTTGAAAATAAATTCTGACGAGATGTGGCTGGGCAGGAAAAGGACATCACCGAGCTCAAAGCACGCACGTCCTCCTGTGCTACGTTGACTGGGAGGGGGAGTGGAGATGGAGCCCCGAAGGGGGGCGGCGCCGCCGAGAGCCAGGCGAGCTGTCACGACCCACACCCTCTTTTCGGATACGAGTCTGTGTCCAAGTCCAGCCTACGCCGCAGTGTCGGTGGTAGAACGTTGTCTAGTATACACAAGTCATAGAAATCTATAATTGTCAAGGAAATCTATATCTCATCCATAGAAATCGGAAGATACAACTAACTCAAATGAGTAACGAATAATACTGAAGGACAGAATAATGAACAATATAAAATAAAGTCTCAAGTATCAATAATCTAAGTCACGTCCGGTAGATACAAATCTACTACTAGTAGACGGAAAAATAAACTAAAGACATGAAATAAGATAACTGGGTCCAAGCAGCTAATCATCAATAGCATCATCACTGCATGTACCATGATCTGATGCTGGCTAAATATGCTCATCTGCATGTGGCTCAAACTCGGCTAAACCTGAAGAGATCATCAGGTCCTCAGAGGACTAGCAAGATACATAAAAACATGCCTTTCTACAGTTTATTATGCATGAAAAGAAAACAGGATATAAGCAGGAAAAGACCAAGCAAACGTGATACACGAATATATGAATAACGACACATAAATGAACTTCTGGAAGAAACGTGTAAACAGGAGATCAACGGATACCAAACCCTCGCCCCGAGTGTGGACTCGCAGGTTTGAACTAATCACTAAGCCTCGCCCCGAGTGTGGATTCGCAGGTCAGTTCAAGACAAATCACCATCGCCCCGAGTGTGGACTCGTAGGTGCAAACGGTCAACCCTCGCCCCGTATGTAAAATCGTAAGTTACAAGAATCAAAACAAGGAAATAGCAGTTCAATTTATAATGCAATCATCCTACGATATAACTCAATCAAGTACAAGTGAAAAACATGTCCGATATGGCTACCAGTCTAACTGTGAACAAGGACTATACAACAATGAAGAAGCACATGTCAACAATTAAATTAGAGTCAACTGGATAGTGAAAGAAGATAAGCATGTAAATAAAGCTGTAAAGAAAGGCAATGTATACTTGCCTGATGTCCTGGGCTATTGTTATGGGTCGAGCACTGAGTCAGATCCAAGTAACCTATTTGTAAAGTTACATTGTTAATAGATGATTCAACAAGGAGTAACTTATTTAATTCTTAGTTTCCTAAATGGGTAGGTTGGCTAGCCTTATACACTGCCTTGACTAATTCTTATTAACTAATACTCTGTCTACTTATAACTTTTGCCTGGATATGTGTTCTATAGTACTCATTAAGCATTTTTATTACACCTTGGTGTTACCTAGGTCTGCTGAGGTCACTACTTCCTACTGCCCCATTCTAATGATCCCTTTTACCTGACCCACAAACAACTGATACTTCAGTTGTATCTACTGGACAGAGTCTAGCTACTGTTGTTCTTGTTCTTGGTATACCCAGCTTGTACCTGTTAGACTCTGTAGCTAGACTCTGTCCAGTAGATACAACTTAAGTATCAGTTGTTAGTAGGTCAGGTAAAAGGGATCATTAGAATGGGGCAGTAGGAAGTAGTGACCTCAGCAGACCTAGGTAACACCAAGGTGTAATAAAAATGCTTAATGAGTACTCTAGAACACATATCAGGCAAAAGTTATGAGTAGACAGAGTATTAGTTAATATGAATTAGTCAAAGGAGTATATAAGGCTAGCCAACCTACCCATTTAGGAAACTAAGAATTAAATAAGTTACTCCTTGTTGAATCATCTATTAACAATGTAACTTTACAAATAGGTTACTTGGACTCTGACTCAGTGCTTGACCCATAACAACAGCTCAGGACATCAGGCAAGTATGCCTTGCCTTTCTTTACAGCTTTATTTACATGCTTATCTTCTATCACTATCCAGTTGATTCTAATTTGATTGTTGACATGTGCTTCTTCATTGTTGTATAATCCTTGTTCACAGTTAGACTTGTAGCCATATCGGACATGTTTTTCACTTGTACTTGAGTGAGCTGTATCGTAGGATGATTGCATTATAAATTGAACTGCTATTTCCTTGTTTTGATTCTTGCAACTTACGAGTCCACACACGGGACGAGGGTTGACAGTTTGCACCTACGAGTCCACACTCGAGGCGAGGGTGATTTGTCTTGAACTAACCTGCGAGTCCATACTCGGGGCGAGGGTTTGGTATCCGTTGATCTTCTGTTCTCACGTTTCTTCCAGTAGTTCATTTATGCGTAGTTATTCATATATTCGTGTATCACGTTTGCTTGGCCTTTTCCTGCTTATATCATATTTTCTTTCCATGCATGATAAACTGTAGAAAGGCATGTTTTTATGTATCTTGCTAATCCTCTGAGGACCTGATGATCTCTTCAGGTTTAGCCGAGTTTGAGCCACATGCAGACGAGCATGTTTAGCCAGCATCAGACCATGGTACATGTAGTGATGATGCCATTGATGATTAGCAGCTTGGACCCAGTTATCTTATTTCATGTCTTTAGTTTATTTTTCCGTCTACTAGTAGTAGATTTGTATCCACCGGACATGACTTGGATTATTGATACTTGAGACTTTATTTTATATTGTTTATTATTCTGTCCTTCAGTATTATTCGTTACTTATTTGAGTTAGCTGTATCTTCTGATTTCTGTGGATGAGATATAGATTACCTTAATGGTTCTAGATTTCTATGACTTGTGTATACTAGACAACGTTCTACCACCGATACTGTGGCGTAGGCTGGACTTGGATACAGACTCGTATCCGAAAAGAGGATACGGGTCGTGACTGCTCGCCTGGCTCTCGACGGCGCCGCCCTCCGTCGGGGCTCCGTCTCCACTCTTCCTCCCAGTCAACTTAGCACAGGAGGACGTGCATACTTTGAGCTCAGTGCTGTCCTTTTCCTGCCGAGCCATATCTCGTCAGAATTTGTTTTCAAATTTTGCGCAATCGAGCTTAGGCGCAGGCTGTGAACCACCCTTCAGCTGCGCAGGTCAGTCCCATGTACTGGCGCAATCTAGTTTTGGCGCAAGCTTTGTGCCACCTATCTGCTGCACAGGCCAGTCTTTAGAGCTTGGTCTTGAGCCCACCCAGCTTTCGTACCGGTGCTCCGTCCCCCTCCCCCCTCTGCTATTGAAGAAAGATTTCCCAGCACTTGTCGGGTCTCTTCCGACGGCAGTGCGTCCGGCACTCACAACGGCTGTCGCGGTGCCAGGCGCATTCTTGGCTGGGGTCTTCCCCACCCTCATGTATTCTAGAGAGATCTGCCACCTGGTGCCTCCTTCTCTCCCTCTCGGTCAGCTTGCGTGTCAGCTGCATAGTCTTCTGTCGGCACTGACCTGTTCATGATTTTTCCGGAAGTGTACCCTAATCCGTCGCTTCCTAACTCAGCACATCCCTTTATTGGCATGAGCCTTGGGGTGTCCGCCTTGACGCCTTCCTTGGCGCCCCTTCAGCCAGAGTCTTCTCTTATTTTTGTGCCATCGGTTGAGTCTGCCCACCCGAACACCTCGGCTACATCCAATGCCCCTCCTACTAACCCCCTATCCCGTCTTATGCGGAGATGCTCAGGCCTGATTGTGCAGCGAAGCAATTCCCTAAACCCAAGGAGATAGAGCTCCCGGACATTGAATTCTCTGACCCATTAGACAGGCAAGAGATCCGGGACACCTTTTCTATCGAAGAAATTTCCTTCTTATCTGTTACCTTCTCTCAGACCTACGTCCTTAAATTCTCCAACAGTTGCCCGAAGCTCGCCAGAGTACAGGAAGTTGTCGCCGACTGGGGCATATCATCAGGGTACAGGGTCGCTCCTATGGACCCTAAACATATATTCCTTTATATTTCCTCTGAGAACTATTACAAGAGAATCAGGACTAGAGGCACAGGAAGGATAGATGCTCACATCATAAAAATCATAAAATGGAGACCAGATTTTAGCACCAAAGAAGACTAGAGATCGTCTCCACCTAGGTCACCCTTCCCAACCTACCCCTCATCTGTTTTCCCCCTACAGCCATGAAGAGAATTGCCAACTCATTTAGGATTTTCGTGGCCGTGGCTGAAGAAACTCGTAACCTATCTAGGGGAAATTATACCAAAATCTTCATGGAACTTGATTTGTCGAAGGACCTGCCCAACTATATCTAGATAGCGCTTGGCAGTAAGATGTACACCCAGCAAATTGTATATGAGAACAATGTTATCTTTCGCAAGCACTGCCATATGAGAGGTCACTCTACAGAGTACTGTTTCAGGGCACACCCGAAGTTCAAGAAGAAAGCGAATCGAAAGGCAGCCACCACTCAACAGACTTCTCAGACCCAACCATCTCCGATCCTACCTCTACCTAACTCCCACATTCGATTTGAAGCCAACGATGTAGACTCTCTATCTCCTGCCCTCCATCGAGTAGAGCTATTGTGCCCTACAAATCACCAACAAATTTGACATCTTTGCATCAGCTCTACCAGACGCCTCACATGAGACCACCAGTAATAAAATCCCTATAGAGGACCTCAGCCCGGAAGAGGCTATTGAGATCACCGTAGTCACCGAGAGGGAGGCAGACGCGAAACATCAGATACGGGATTGTCTTTCGGGAAATGAGGATCCCACAAACATTGACTCGGCTGCCCCTCTACAACACACAATGTAACAATGTTTCGAGCGGACGCTCTGGCCAACATTGGTCAAGGACCAGTGGCAAGGTTTCAACAGGCCATGGATGTCGGCCTCACTAGCTCGAACAGTCACTTTGGAGCGTTAGCAGAAATAGATGAAGAGGTCTACATGTACCCAAAAAGGAAACAATCGACGTTACTAAAGACACGTCCACCTCGATTGAAGGAAAGGAAGCAACCACCACCAAAACAACCAAAAAAAAAGAAAAAAAAGAAGAAGAGTGATAAAGAGGCCATAGCCATGACCACTAGGTTAGCCGTAAAACTTACCAAATCCCCATATCAGTACAAAACTTAAACAGTCTCAAGAAATCTCACAGGATTGACATTTTAGTAATCATTGAACCCAAAATCCCCCATAGGAAACTCAAATCCATCCAGCTACAGCTTGGCTTCCCCTCTGCTATTGCCGGATGTCACGACATATGGATCCTTTTAGCGGCCGATGTTAAGTTTTGTATCATTCACGACTTGAGGCAGGCGCTCTCGTGTTGGGCGGAACACCCCATGCTCTAGTCCCGATCCATCTTGTCTGCTGTACATGGCAGCTATGACATTTCTGAACACAAACAGCTTTGGGAGGTCCTCCTTGACACTCACTTTAATTACACCAACCTCCCATGGCTTTATGTAGGTGACTTCAACGCTATTACTTGTAGAGAGGAGAAGTCGGACGGTCGTCTGTCCCCACAGTCGACTATGAATGATTACACCAGCTTCATATTCAGTGCACACCTGTCTCCCCTTCAGTTCACCGGCAAAGCATTTACTTGGTGTAACATGCAGGAATGTGCCCTATGACAATATTCACGTTTGGACCGTACCCTCATCAATGCTCAGTGGTCTGATATGGGGATCGTCTTCAGACTCTCTCACCTCAACTCTACTGAATCGGACAACTCTTCCTTATTCATTGAAAATAGCAGCTCCTCGAACCAGATCAAGAAAAGTTTTCGCTTCTTCGACCTCTGGAGCCATTATCACCAATTTAGAAACATCGTGGCAGCCGCCTAGAGCACTCCTGACGAGCCTGACCCCCTCTTTCGAGTAGCGGCCAAGCTGAAAGCCACGAGAAAATCCCTTACTGTCTGGAGTAAGGAGGCTTTTGGCGATATCTTCCAGGCCATCCACATGGCTGAGGACGATGTTGCTTGCACGAAGATCCTTTTCGCTACCGACAGATCCCCCGCAGCCTGTACTTCTGTCATGACCCGTACCCTGTTTAGGGGCATGAGCACGTGGGTACGTCCAGCCTACGCCGCAGCATCGGCGGTAGAACGCTGTAAAGGTCATCTAAAACATACAGTATTTAAGACATAATAATATAACCTGTCATCTCCGTACGGAGGAATATAATCACCACTCAATCACATAAATCTAAGGAAGATAAGCACGATGATAAAGATAAGGATAAAGATGAAGTAAATAGTCTGAAATAGTGCTGAGCCACAATCACAAGCTCAGAATTTAAAGACATCACAAGATCCCAAATAAATACTACAAGTCTCAAAGTATCAAGCTAAAATATAGTCCAGACAAAGTCTAGCTAAACTAAGTCATTACAGACGGTACGTCCTCTACGAGCACCGGGTCCACAGGCTGGTCCTGGTCGTAGGCTCCATCTATGCCAAACTCGTAGTAGGTCGGACAGTCTGCATCTAAATCCTGTAAAAAATAATGGGTTTATCCTGTCAGGATATGAGCAAGTACAAACACCAACAGCAGTTCCATGTGAATTGATAAATACTATAAGAGACAATTATAATAAAATAAATGACGAATGTCAAAACTGGAAGTAAAACTATACAAAGAACTGAATAGCATATCATGGGTGAGATGTAAGGTAAAGCTGGAATAAGCCAAAAATATAATCTGATGTACGACATAAACCTACAAAGTAAGTGCCATGAGATATTAGAGCGTTATGTGATCGGCTTGGGTCAAGATCAGGCTGTTTTATTTGACCGGCTACGCACAGGTAGTATAATAGTATAGGGATCAGGCCAGCCAAAATGGAAAGCTATGCACAAGTAGTATAAGGTCAGGCTACACCCTACGTGCCTATGCACAAGTAAGAAACAATTAGGGGTAATGATCACATAACCTCTAATAACTCCCCATCCCCGAGTAGTATAATGATTCCAGACATGACAGGTTATGACAGAGGATTTGAAGAGCATGGGGCTATCCCACTCCTAAATTGGTCTCTATACAAGTACATGAAACAATATCGAACAATGTACTCATACACCAGGTAAACCTGGAATGACATCTTATGACGAGATTAACGTATACTAGTCCATGTATCCTCATGGCGAGAATCA
>JANAVB010023800.1:4657384-4797384 GCA_029216955.1 Iris pallida
CCTTTACATCCATTCATTTTCCCTTCATATTCAATTCTTCCATTCACCCATATTCATTCATCCATCCCCCTTTCCTTTACATACTACAAAGTCCCTTGGTCCTATAGGTCTTAAGTGAGTGTGTCTAGATATATGTTAGAAAATAAGGATTTGGTAGAATAGGATATAAGTTATCATGTTGAGATATGGTATTGTATTAGTGCAGTGTTGTAGGCTTGTTAGAGTTAGTATTAGAAGTTTGTATTAGAGTTAGAGGGGAGTGGTATCCCAAGATACCATAGGGTATCTCATGATACCTTAAGGTATGTTGAGGGTGACCAACATGTGGGATAAGATGGACTGGATGGGCTAGATACCTAGATTTTATGGTTGGTAATGACTAAATAGGTTAGTGTGTAGCTCCCCTAAGAAGGCTAGGTTAGTCTACCAAGGTATAGACGGGTTACCTTGGTATTGGTGCAAGGTATTGGGAATACCTTGTAAATGGTAAAGGTAAGGTATTGGGGTAAGTCTAAGTTTGGGGTTTTGATTGTCAAGATGGGGTTAGATATAGGTTGTCTTGGTAGGTAATGTTTAGATAAGGGTAATTTAGTCTAGTTTTGACCCCCGTTGACCAAGAGTTGACTTTTTGACCAAAGTCAACTACGAGTCAACACATTACCTAGAATTAACCCAGAACCAAACCAGAGTTGACAAGTTGACTGAAAGTCAACAGTTGGTCAACATTAGCCTAGTTTGACCTAGGGTTGACCTAAGGTTGACTCAGTGTTAACCAGAGTTGACCAGAGTTGACTTTTTGACCAAAAGTCAACTGTAAGTCAACCCTTGACCCACATTGACCTAGTTTGACTTGGATTGACTTTTTGTGACCTTGTTTGACCTTGGTTGTCCTAGTATGACCTGGTTTGACCCAGTTTGACCTAGTTAAGTTTGGTGTGACTTAGTTTGACCTAGTTTTGACTTAGACTTGCATATCATGACTAGATTAGCTTTTCTTTCATTATTGGACTCATGGTATCTCATCTTTAGGTCTGTGATTACTCTGAGCATCTGTTCATCTTATCAGCTCAGGACCACAGACGAGTACATTCACTGAGAGTTTTCATTGTCTTGATATTTGCTATATCTGATTCAGTTGTAGTGTCTTACTCGATTTCCAGTCACGATAGTTCACGGACTAGTATATGTTGGATCATGACATGAGATGTTATTCCTGGATTTCCTTGGTATATTGGTACGCAATATTTCTTATTTCATGTGCTGTATAGACATCGATTTGGGAGTGGGCTGGCCCTGCTTTTGAATCCCATGTCATGACGTGTCATGTCCAGACCCATTATACTATTCGGGGGTAGAAAATTATTAGGGGCTATATGATCAAAGCCCCATGACACTATATTCATGTGCTTGCACCACTCTCACCTCACATAGAGTGTAGCAAGATCTCATTCATGTGCTCGTTATCCTGGTTGGCCGGCATGACCCATTTTAGATTTCTATGTGATTGTCGGGCCAAGTGGATAGCCTGATTATGTTTCCCAAGCCGATCACATAACGCTCTAATAATTCAAGTCATATTTTTATATTTATTTATCATAGGAGGCTAAGTTTTGTTCGGAAAAAGGGTTACAACCCCGGTCCTTGTTTAGTTTAAGGGTTGTAACTCGGCTTCTGAATAGTTCCTAAGTCATCCTATATATATATTGTCGTTCTACTCAGTACTCACATCTTTATATATATTTCCTGTTGACTTATCTTGTATTTTATTATATTGTCTCTTATAGAATTTGTCAATTCATATGGAACTGCTGTTAGTATTTGTACTTGCTCATTTTCCTGACAGGATACCGTTGATATATTACAGACGATTCTGAGGCAGATTGCCCGGCCTATTATGGGGACATGTTAGATGGAGTAGACCTGGACCGTGGCTTGATAGTAGAGCCACTAGACTTTGCACACCCAGAGTAGTGTAGCTTAGTTAGGTTTGCCTGGACTGCGATCCAGCTAGTACTTTCATATTATAGTATTTTATATTATATTACGTGAATCTGTGATATTGTGCATAGATTTGAGTTTGTGTGGATCTTGAACTTATTTCCTGCTTTCATCTATCATATTTCCTTTCCATGCTATCTACCTTAGTTTTACTTTGTGATTGAGACTTTATTGCTATATCACCTCCATTTGGAGTGTACATACTGTACAGGTACCTTTATACTGTTTAGTTGTAGTATTTATAGATGACCTATACAGCATTCTACTGTCGATTCTGCAGCGTAGGCTGGACGTAACCACGTGATCGTGCCCCTCTTCAGGGTGCGGGTGGTGACATATTTTTGTGGTGGCCCATGCAGGTCTGTGTCACAATTAGTGCGATCTCATAATGGTGCTCGACTTAGAGTACTAATTACGAGCCTGCGACTAGGACATAGGATCTAGGATATGATAGGAGTTACTCAATCATATTTTAGGAAAATTTTGATCTTTTGATTACCATAACAACTCTTCTTGCATTTGAATTCAATTGTCCTCCTTTGATAATATCTTATCTTGTGCCATATTGATCTCTTGGGTTCTATTCGTCTTCAGGATTACAGTGACTAGATCTCAGGCAGCAGGGCCTAGTGCAGTTCCAGAGAGGTCCGATCCAGTAGGACTTCCATCTCCGGCTACGGGAGTAGTAATCGAGAGAGCAGCAGCCCCAGTTCCTGCCCTTCAGTCTGGAGTATTAGCGAACGTTCCAGGAGGTCTTCCACCTCCGGCTGAGGGAGCTGCGGTTGAGGGAGCTGCCACCTCAGTCCCTGTCCTTCAGGCGGAAGTAGCTGCGACGGTTCCAGGAGGTCTTCCACCTCCAGCAGCGGGACCATCTATAGTCATTCCTGAGACTCTTCCTCCGTCGCCTCCGCTACCGAATGATGCTCAGCAGATGTTGCAGACTCAGAGGGCCCAGGCAGAGGCACAGCAGCATCAGGCTGACGCGTCCCACCGCCAGACAGAGGTGTTACGGCAGAGCATGGAGAACTCACACCAGCTGGCGATGGCAGCAGTAGAGAGGGTTGTACAGGGTACAGTTCAACAGCAGGGTCAGAGGAGGCCTGGCACATGCCTAGATTTCAGGAAGATGAACCGGATGGAGTTCAAGGGTACCGAGGGAATCCTGTACGCGGATGACTGGTTGGAGGATGTCCAGCGGAGCCTGGAATTAGCAGAGGTCCCGAAAGGGCTTTGGGTGACGTCTGTAGCGAGCCAGTTTTTCAATATAGCGCTGACTTGGTTTCGCACGGATCCTCGTGCGTCGATGAGGGATTTGACTTGGGAGAGCTTCTGTAGCTCCCCTTCCCAAAAATTTTGAATTATTTTTTATATTTATTTATTTGATTTAAATGGTGTTTTGATTTTTTATAAATAATTATTTTAGTTAATTATTACGGTAGATGCCTTTAGCCATGGTGGAGTTTTGGAGTACAAGACGACTAGGAATCATGGCACGGAAGACGTGCTTTGACTTGTGTTTAGTAATGGTAGGGGAAGGCCGAGCCATAAGTGATGTCCTAACTAGAAAAACCAGGCCGATTTGTGACATGACCATTATAAATAGTTTAATTATTCATTATTAATACTATTTGACGTTTAGGAAACACGGTTGTACCAAACTAGTCAAACTGGAGCCGAACCGAGCCCAAGCCCATGTAGTCATGCGGTACGTCCAATGACATTCGTGTTGATGTATTTTTGTATGATTGTATCGTAGTCTATTTTAGTGATCTAGTGAATATTTCTAAGTATTCTTATTTAAATATTTTAAATATCATTATTAGTTGATATTCAATGATATTAGTATAAAATAGATCCTTGTACATTTTGGTATTATTAGACTGTGCATGATGATACAACATTATTGGTTTATTGCATTTCGTTATTATTATTATTATTATTATTGAGGTTATACAATATTAATATGATTATTGTGGTTATTAAATATAAATTATTTTCTATTATTAGTATTACCATTTTATTCTTTAGCAAAAGATATATGTGTATATAAATATATAATATAATATGTTGTATGCGTATATAAATATTGTATATTGTGTATGTGTACGTATACATAATAATATATATATATATGTATATGAGAATGTATTTGTAAATATAAATATAAATATAAATATATATATATATATATATATATATATTATATATATTATATATATATATATATATATATATATATATATATATATATATATATATATATATATATGTATGTATACGTGTATTTATATATGAATATATTTATATGGGTGTAAATATATATATGTATATATTTTCATATGAACATCGGGATATATATATATATATATATATATATATATATATATATATATATATATATTAAAAGAAAGAAAAGGGAAAAGAAGAATAAAAAGAAAAACAAAAGAATTAAACCCCCACAACCCCAACCCATGCTGAACTAAGCAGCTGCAATCCGGAGCCCAACCAAAATAACCCAAATCATATCCCAGGCTTGGCCAACCCGAGCTCCCCCATGAGCCCAGCCCGAGCTCGGGCTCACATGCCCGAGCACCCCCTTAACCGCACCCCGTAACTCTCAGCTGAGCTGAGTATTTTCCCTACAATTCGGTTATTTATACATACGTAGGAAACCGAGAAGGAGCAAACGCTAACCCGAGCCCTAAATTTCTGACGGCGGCCACCCCACGCCCATCCACTGGTCCTGGGTGGCCACCCACCGTCGGCGCCAACATCGCGTGCGGCCAAGCTGCCGCAGAACAGCACGCGCGCACAGAAGCCGCTGGGAACTGGGAGACAACCGTAGCAGCGACCACGAGTTCGCGATGAGAATTCTTCCTCCACACTCGGCGTCGTCACGAGCCGTTTTCTCCGATACAATCCTGACATAACCCCTTCCAAGTTCCTTCAACTACTTTGTTTAGATTCGCAACATACACGATGAAAACGAGTTCTAAAAATCGCAAATATATCGATTTTGGACGATTAGAATGCTGTCCTGATCACCTTGTTTCGAGGCAATTCCCGATCAACCCAGTAGTTATTTTTCAAAACTTTTTGAACAAACCTTTAGAAAACATATAGGAGATGAAGACCTTCTTGTAGATTTATTTTTCATCTAATATATAGAAAGATATTTGATTTCAAAATCCTAGAAAAACCCGTTTTCGAAAACTGAAAATTTAGAAAAATCCATCCGATACGACGTGCTTTCCGCCAAACCGAACGAAGTGGTCACGAACCGAAAGCATCGAAAGGTGCGTATCGGCTTCGTGGACGTGTGGGCTTTGACGAAATTCAAATTGGTCGCGTGTGCGCGACGAATTTGATGCGTATCCGTCGAAATTCCCCGTATCGGCCTCTGTACAAGTTTTCTAATTACTTTGTGGATGCTCGTCAGATCGAGACGAAACTTGTGCCAACAGGACCATATCATTTTTCTTGTCCTATATGCCAAGTTTGGTCCGATTCTGAGGCAGTCGATTGGACCGTCGTTTTGCGGGCCCCACGGTCCTACTCAACGGACAATTTTGTGCACGGCCCACCGAAATCCAACTTTAGACGTACGGTTGGGTTCGTATCGGAAAACTGGATCCGTAGACATATAGTTTGACAACTTTAGAGACCATTGACTCTGGCACGCATTTCGGTGCAAAGCGGGTCCAACGGCGGATATCGTTTTTGCCCGAAATTACTGTTTTCCTCCTGTGTCAGAATTGGACTTAAGGACAGGCAATCCTAGCTAATTTGACTATTCTGAGAATATTGGTAACATTTATTTCAGCTTTCGGAGACAGTTGTGATGACTTGGACTTTCTGACTTGCGATTGGCGATACATTGTAGGTTCTCCGTGCAAACTCCAGGCAAGTATACCTTGCCAACTTGTATAGTATAATTTATATGCATGTTCATCATCTCACTGTGGTTCTTTTCCTTATATTTGTGATTGTTTTATTCTACGTCTAGTACACTCGTCTTGTTATAGTTTTACTTTACATGTTTCTAGTTGCCTGCACATTCTCGTTCCTTTCTGTTATGAAATTTCTATCTGTTACACTGTGTTAGTTTCATATGTATTCCTTGATAGAGTCGTCTAGTCCTACACCACGATTCCCTCGACTTGATTATAACTTGACTTGACTTGTCATGACTTGAGTAGGACTTGACTTTGACATTCTATAGATTGTGAGTACTTACCTTGACTACGGTCTATAGGATTTTTATACTAGGATTGGCTACTGTCTTGGTTGTGAGTACTTGCCTTGACTGCGATTGAGACACTATAGATTGTGAGTAATTGCCTTGACTGCAGTCTATAACAATGACCTGTTAGCCATTTCTAGTATGGCATGCCAGTGTCTTAGGATCCTTATGTTTAGATCTTGTGTCTTGGTTCATTTTGTCTCGTTGGATATCCTTAATTGTTCCTTACTTCTTTGTATATTTGTACTGTTACATGTTGGCTTGTATATTATGTATCTTGCTAGTCCTCTGAGGACCTGATGATCTCTTCAGGTTTAGCGACTACATAGAGTTAGTTAGTAGAACGGGATGGTAGAGGATTACGATGTATGATACAGGTATTTGCTTGTGATATTTTTTATTATCCTCTCGTTCTTTATATTCAGTACCATGATATACTCTATTTATTTATAGACTCATATCATTCTTAGAGTCTAATCGAACAATATGCTAATGGGCTGCAGACCATGACCCATACTTGTTTATTCTTGTTTATATGATTCATGTGGATTGAGATATAGTTTAGATTAGACATGGTACCCATGACCTTGACAGCTTATACGTACTCGAGTCGGGCTGGAGTCCGCTCGATACGTAGCTGGCTTGCTTACGAGCTCGCGTCCAAAAAACGGGTGCGGGTCGTGACAAGTTTTTATGGTGGCCCATGCAGGTCAGAGCATATCGTATCGGTTACGTAACTGCACTGATACGAGCCTGCGACAATGACTAAACCTAGAAATCTCAATCCACAGTGCCTTGAAAATTCTTCTAGAAATTCTTTACGTCCTTGAAAACTCCATATTTGCTCTCGATTATACTTCCTTGCTTTCCGTACCATTGATTCTCGTCCATTTTTATTTCGAGGTGACGAACGATCGTGCTATCTAGGATTCATCAGAAATTCTTAAGTTATAGTATAATATTGCTTAACTGTTGAATATTTGGTTGTTTATAGATATGAGGAATTATAGATGCCATATGCCGAGATATCTGCCGGTAGAATTGTTAACAACTAGTTAGAAGACCATAAGACTTTAGTGACCGTGTTTTGAGGAGTAGTGTGATCAAAGGTGGGTAAAAGTTCTCAAGAATTCGGAGTGATGAAATGACTAAAGAATGTTACAAAATATTTTGAGAGATTAAATTTGAGGATATCAAGGTAATAATAGACTTTGATTTTTAAGGAATAGTTATGAATTAGAATTTCGAGGACGAAATTATTTTAAGATGGGTAGATTTGTAGCTCCCCTTCCCAAAAATTTTAACTTATTTTTTATATTTAGTTATTTGATTTAAATGGTGTTTTTGAATTTTTATAAATAATTATTTTAGTTAATTTTTACGGTAGATGCCTTTAGCCATGGTGGAGTTTTGGAGTACAAGACGACTAGGAATCATGGCATGGATAGGGCAGTGACGTGCTTTGACTAGTGTTTAGTAATGGTAGGGAAAGGCCGAGCCATAAGTGATGTCCTAACTAGGAAAACCAGGCCTAGTTGTGACATTACCATTATAAATAGTTTAATTATTCATTATTAATACTATTTGACGTTTAGGAAACTCGGTTGTACCAAACTAGTCAAACTGGACCCGAACCGAGCCCAAGCCCATGTAGTCATGTGGTACGTCCAATGACATTCGTGTTGATATATTTTGGTATGATTGTATCGTAGTCCATTTTAGTGATCTTGTGAATATTTCTAAGTATTCTTATTTAAATATTTTAAATATCATTATTAGTTGATATTCAATGATATTTGTATAAAATAGGTCCTTGTACATTTTGGTATTATTAGACTGTGCATGATGGTATATACACCATTATTAGTTTATTGCATTTCGTTATTATTATTATTATTATTATTATTATTATTATTATTATTATTATTATTATTATTATTATTATTATTATTATTATTATTATTATTTTTGAGGTTATACAATATTAATATGATTATTGTGGTTATTAAATATAAATTATTTTCTATTATTAGTATTACCATTTTATTCTTTAGCAAAAGATATATGTGTATATAAATATATAATAATATATTGTGTACGTGTACGTATACATAATAATATATATATATATATATATATATATATATATATATATATATATATATATATATATATATATATATATATATGTATATGTATATGTGAATGTATTTGTAAATATATAATATATATATATATATATATATTTTATATATATATATATATTTTTATATATATATATATATATATATTATATATATATATATATATATATATATATATATATATATATATATATATACAAATATATATATATATATATATATATACATATATATATATATATATATATATATATATATATATATATATATATATATATATATATATTTACAAATACATTCACATATACATATACATATATATATATATATATATATATATATATATATATATATATATATATATATATAGATATATATATATATATATATATATATTATTATGTATACGTACACATACACAATATATTATTATATATTTATATACACATATATCTTTTGCTTAAGAATAATATATATATATATATATATATATATATATATATATATATATATATATATATATATATATATATATATATATATATATATATGTATGTATACGTGTATTTATATATGAATATATTTATATGGGCGTAAATATATATGTATATATATATATATATATATATATATATATATATATATATATATATATATATATATATATATATTTTATATATATATATATATATATATATATATATATATATATATATATATATATATATATATATATATATTAAAAGAAAGAAAAGGGAAAAGAAGAATAAAAAGAAAAACAAAAGAATTAAACCCCCACAACCCCAACCCATTCTGAACTAAGCAGCTGCAATCCCGAGCCCAACCAAAATAACCCAAATCATATCCCAGGCTTGGCCAACCCGAGCTCCCCTATGAGCCCAGCCTGAGCTCAGGCTCACAGGCCCGAGCACCCCGTAACTCTCAACTGAGCCGAGTATTTTCCCTACAATTCGGTTATTTATACATACGTAGGAAATCGAGAAGGAGCAAACGCTAACCCGAACCCTAAATTTATGACGGCGGCCACCCCATGCCCATCCACTGGTCCTGGGTGGCCACCCACCGCCGGTACCACAGCCGCCGCAGAACAGCGTGCGCGCACACAGAAGCCGCTGGGAACAGGGAGACAACAACAGTAGCGACCACGCGTTCGCGATGAGAATTCTCCCTCCACACTCGGCGTCGTCGCGAGCCATTTTCTCCGGTACAATCCTGACATAACCCCTTCCATGTTCCTTCAACTACTTTGTTTAGATTCGCAACTTACATGACGAAAACGAGTTCCAAAAATCGTAAATATATCGATTTCGTACGATTAGCATGCTGTCCTGATCACCTTATTTCGAGGCAATTCTCGATCAACCCAGTAGTTATTTTTAAAAACTTTTTGAACAAACCTTTAGACAACATATAGGAGATGAAGACCCTTCTTGTAGATTTATTTTTTTATCTAATATATAGAAAGATATTTGATTTCAAAATCCTAGAAAAACCTGTTTTCGAAAACTAAAAATTTGGAAAAATCCATCCGATACGACGTACGTCCCGCCAAACCGGGCGGCGTGGTTGCAAACTGAAAATATCGAAAGGTGCGTATCGGCTTCGTGGACGTGTGGACTTTGACGAAATTCAAATTGGTCGCGTGTGCACGACGAATTTGATGCGTATCCGTCGAAATTTCCCGTATCGACCTCTTTGCAAGTTTTCCAATTACTTTGCGGATGCTCGTCAGATCGAGACAAAACTTGTGCCAACACGATCGTATCGTTTTTCTAGTCCTTGTTTGCCATTGATTGTAAAAGTACAGAACAGTTTTATGGAAGGACTGAACTTTAGACTCATAATACAAACTCGCTTGTACAAAGAAAGCCTAGGGACGAAAACCTAGGTACAGCAGTCTAAGTACAATTGTTTATTTTAGATTCTGGGGGGTGACGATAGAGGGTCGGAAAGGCGACGGCAGCCCTGCCTTACTCCTTGGACGATCGGTATACAGCCTTGGCTCCGGTGAAGAGATGGTTGGCATTGATGAAGAAATGCTCCTCTCGCTCCTCTGTTGCTCTTCTGGCTTCTCTCTCTCTGTGTATTTTCTTTCTGATTATTAGAGGGGTCTCTCTCTGTATATCTCCTCTCTGACCGCGTATCTTTTACAAGGGAATGGCACCCTACTATTTATAATAGTGGGGAGGCATAATTAGGGTTTGGCTGATTACCCATTCTCAAAGTAGCGGCGGCCTGATGCTTAATCAATCTAGACCATTCGTTCTAGGCGTGAAGGATCTGGGCCATAAATGGGGGTAGCACTGAATCTTTCGAATAATTAATGCTGATTGCTTTAAATCTTCATGTTTGATTGTGTAGCTTGGATCTCCCACCACTTGTCCCATTGGTTTGATTATGAATGATATGGCCTGATCCCATTAATTATGAGGATATGGTCATTGGGATCTGGTAAATCTTTGCATCTCATAATTATCTTTGCTGCCAGCTGTCATTGAATCTCTGCCACGTGTCTTGATGATGGACTCTGCCAAAGCCGCATGACATCCATGAACCGCATGAGATAGCGTCTTGGTGAACCGCATAGGTATAGTATTTGTGAGCCGCATGAGATGATTCCTTGGTGAGCCGCATAAGAGTAGTAACTGCGAGCCGCATGGGATGGCTTTTCAGTGAGCCGCAGGAAGACGATCCTTGCCAGCCGTATGAGGCTGTTCTTCACTGGAGCCGCATAAGAGTAGCCACGTGTCAATCTCGTATCGCGTCAGAGATTTTCTCCTATTTCCCAAGAGTCTGTCATTATGGCAGGGCCATTATGATACTTTATGTCAGAGCCGTCAGCTGTCAAATCGTGACAGAGCATTAAATAGGCAGACTGCTCGATAGCCAGCTGTGTGAAGGGGTCTTCGTGGGCACACGTGGCATTGAGCCGCATATCTCCATGAGCCGCATGTACTTTTGAACCACATGCGGCTGGGGAACTCTTTGGACCGCAGGACTATCCCTATGCAAGCCGCATGGACTCTCCTGTCCGAGCCGCATGAGACTAAGAGTCTCTCTGAACCGCATGGGACTGCTTCTGTATGAACCGCATGGGGTTCTCCTGTTCTGAGCCGCATAGATCATCGTTCTTATATTTTCCATGCTTCTACAAGACCCCCTTCAAAGTTTTCAATTTGCAAAATTGAAATACTTTGAATAATAAGCATGGCCTTTGTTGACGGCATAGATGGTACAGCCACATGGATTCATCTAGCTGTATGAGCTGTGAGACCGCATAAGCTTTTTGCCACGTGTCTTAGCCACGTGTTCAAATCTTCTGCATTAAATGCCCTTGATTCGCCGCCTCTTGGGGGAGGATCCCAAGGGTCGGTTTTGTTTTGACCGAAGCGGTTTATTCTTTTAGGCAGCGCGTAGATCGAGGCATTTGTTTTGTTTTTTCGAGCCTCCTTCGCCTATAAGTAGGAGTAAGTTTATTCTTTGAGGGTTTCTTTACCTTCTTTCTTTTGCTCGAACTCTTCGTTGCAGACTCCCTTTTCGTCTTCTCCTATCAGCGATCGGCAATGGCTCCCAAGAAGACTGCTGCTGCTACGAACAAGAAGGCCGCGTCATCTTCTACGGTGGCGAAGGACAAGAAGGCCGCGTCATCTTCTACGGTGGCGAAGGACAAGAAGGCCGCATCTTCATCGACTGCGGCGGCGAACGTGGCGGCTCCTCCGACGGCTGGCGTGCCTGTTTTTCACTCCGACGTTCAGCCGCCTATTGCTGGTAGGACCATCAATATGAACTGCCATGGCTACGCCGCATATTTTATGCGCGAGCCTATATTCCCAAGTATGCTATGTGTCCGACTCATATTCGGACCGCATGGGATATGACCCAGGCCTGAGCCGCATGAAAGTTGTTTGCATAACTACTTCATCATCAAGACCACATAAGCCCCTCTGGACCGCATGAGCTCTTTCAAACTGAGCTGCATAAGCATGTTTCGAACTGAACCATATAAGATTATTTGAACTGGACCGCATAAGTTCATCCTCGCTGGACCGCATAAGCTTTTTCGAGCCGAATTATATAAGTTTATTCGAACTGAACCGCATGGGCTCTTTCAAACTGAGCCGCATAAGCTCATTTGGACTGACCTGTATGAACCTTTTTAAACCGAGCCGCATGAGGCTATACTGAGCCGCATAAGCATCATGTAGTTTTTGTGTTTCAGCTATCTTTTTGACTTGTTTCTTTTTTGCTTTTTCTTCAGTGAATCTGCCAGTAAATTCTGCGGGGGAACTTATAGTGGGTTCAAATCAATTCGCCCTGGGCGTGCGTCTTGACGACTTAATTAAGCATGTGTTGAATCAATTCCCTATTGATGAGCCTTCGGAGAGGTTGAAGGCCATTGAGAATCAGACCCTCCATTACCTCCGTTCCATGATGAATACTGGGAAGCTGGATGGAAAATACCTAAAGCCTTCGTTCCTTTTTGGAGATGCTTTAATCATCAAGAATCCCCGAGTTTTAGAGATTTCCGAGAACTGGGATTTTTCTTTGGATGGGGTGGCAATCCATATTCCTCTCATAGAACGTCATTATCCTTTGTCATGGTTCAATATGGTATTGCTGGACAGGAAGATGGTGTGTAACTTAACTCCTACTCAATCAGGGATGTTGATGGGCAACATCCATTATAATCCGAACATGCGGTCAGCGTATGCGGGTAAGGATTCCGTCCTCCGGTACCTGATGGGTCTGGCCCCGGGCTCTTTCATGAATGTATACGGTCCCAACTTCACACTTACTCAAGCTGATACCTTCCTGAATTGGCTTGTTCGTAAGAAGTCTTATCCCGTTGGTAGGCTGGCACTGCCGAACTGGATAAACCCCACCTCTACGTGGGCCCAGTTGACCACTTGGGTTTTGCAGACCTACGAAACATTCTTGCGGGAGGTGGGACTTTACCAGGCCATTCGGGGCACTTGTCATGGGCTTCCTATCAATAAGCCACTGTTCGTGGCGCTCTTAGAGATGTATAGCCAGCGAACGGGGACGTTCTTTGCACCCGGAGGGGAGTTGGGGCTTGCTCTCCATGAGATGTATACTGTCTCCAAACTTCCATGGGGGAATGAGCCTTTCGAGGTGTATACCCCGTCGAATGAGGAGTTTGAGGACTTGGACCGACGACTCCCAGGTTCTGTTGCGGTGTATCGGGAGTTGCTGTGCCACCATAGTGCTTGTCATCAGATGGCTATAAAAACGGTAGATAGCTCCGAGGGGACCGCTCCCCACACCACATCCTGGATTAATTATCTTTTTAAAGTTGATCCTTCTGGCGAAGTTACTCCTTGAACCCCTCAAACGCATGGAGAGGTAAGGGATCTGATGTCAAGTGTCAAGAAGTCGCGATCCAAGAGCAACATATTCGGGAGTCAAACTGACTCTCTTAGCTATTTTCACTACGGGACCATACAGATGTCGGAGAAGGCGCTCCTGGCTGGATTTTTAATGCTATGGCTACGGAACTGCGTAGTCTCTGGAGGAGCCGGTTCTATCGAGAGGATCGGTCGTCATTTCATCCTCCATGCCGTTAAACTGGTATTCGGAGTTAGACTGGCCCTCCTTTCTGCTATGGTGTGTAGCATACACCATGGTCTTCGAACATTCTCGTCCAAGGTTATTGCTCGCAAGAAGACGTTGGACTTTGAGTGCGTAGAACTGCCTTTCCACTATTTGATGGGGTGGTTGGCGATGCACTACAGGTCTTTGATGGGACCCGGGATAGCGGAAGATGCTACAGATGAAGACGCTTTCCTTTTCAAATGCCATCGCCGGTCTTGGGAATACAACACTATGCCAGCTTATCGGAGGGCGCTGGCGAGGGTGGATGGGTGCGACTTTTTTGTGTCTGTTCCTCCCTTTTCTGATGAGGAAGTGAGGAAGGTACATCTTGACGGTACCGGGCCTTCTCACTTTCTGTCTCAAGATATGCTTGCTTGGTTGCGCAACATCCGCCCCGCGTATCTTGTTTATCGCAACCGCGATAATGTGTACTTGGAGCCTTACCTTCCTAGTAGGTTTTCCCACCAATTTGGTTATAGCCAGTTATTCCTTGATTGTCCCAACCCTTGTTTGGGCTTTGAAGGCAGCGTTCTTGATGGTGTCCGGGCGTGGAATTATTATGACGCTTATCATACTCGGGCCAGCTTCTCGGTCCCCGATGCTAAGGCGCCGAGGGAAATTTTGTACGTGGCTGCTTTGTATCACGTTATGGCGAACAAGCCTTCTGTTAACTTCGATCCGAGTACTAGTTTCATCGTGGGTATCGATTTAGAGGAAAAGCCCAAGGGGGCTAAGGCCAGAAAGCAACTGGCGCTCCAGATTCCCCTTCCTGAATCAGAACCTTCCGAGTCGGCTGAGGAGGAGGATGATCATGATAGCGAAGGATCCCTTTCTGGTGGGGGTGAAGAAGTAGCGGATCAACCGCTTCCCACACCCGATGAACCGGCGGAAGATCCGTTGCTTACTACACGAGAGGAAGTAGTGAGAGAAGAACAATCTTTAGCTGTGTCTGGTCCCTCGCGTAAATGAGTCAGATACGAGTCTTCTGACAGTAGAGCGACCTTTTCCGTGAAGAGAGCTGCTGTTAGGTCTCGTGGATTACTTATTACCGAGAGGGGTGAAGGTACAGACGCTACTCCGGGGGTAAGACCAAGTCGTAGCCATCTCTTTGTTGTAGTTTTCTTTTCTCTTGGAGATATGACTTAATCACTTTTCTTTGTAGGTGCCCGATGAACCGTCCTCTCCTGAATCGTCTACCACCCCTGAAGTTGATCCGGCCCTTGCTGCTTTGATTAGCGACATGTGTGCCGCGGTCCTTTCTGCGGGGGCTCTCTCAGCGGCGCCTGGCAGCTGCCAGGTTGCTGAGGTCTCGGCCCGGGGTGGCGAAGGTTTCCTCGGACCTGTCTCTGAGACCGCTGAACTTCAGCAAGGCGACGTCGATCTCGGTGCATCTCCTCCCGAGGATGCAAGGGCGGAGGAGTCTATTATACCTGACTCGGAGGCTGTTGGTGAAGGGGCTGCGGTGGCTGCAAGCGAACCTCGGCCTTCACACTCCTCCACTGGTAAGATAAGCCAGATATTGACTAGTGAGGGGGCTTATTTGCTCTATCAATATATTCTCTGGGTCAAATCGATTCATGGTTGCCTTGGCCCCGCAGGTCCTGACCCTTTACTTTCCACCGTGGATGTTCTTGGGGAAGGCTCGGCCTGCCGTGATATGGGAGAAAGGAGCGTTCCCTCTTCTTTGTCGTCCCATGTCGAGGGGCCTCCTGCCAGCTCCAGGCCGATGGGAATGGAGTGGGCGATAGTCTCCGCCTCATCCTCCGCAGATTATACGGCTCCGGAGACTGACCTCTCGACCCTACCGAGTATTCAAATTTTGTAGGCTGCCGAAGAGGAGTTGGCCGCTGTTCAAGCGTCCTTCCGTACGGAACTGGTTTCTCTTGTAGCAGGAGCGACAGATTCTGTTGCATCTTCTTCGGTGCTGCCAGCCACACTCCCGTTGACACCGGCCTCCACGGAGACTCTGGACGAGGTGACGCAGGACGTGGTCGACAGCTTCTATCGCCATTTAAAAAGGGGTGTAGACGCTGCCATGGAACGGGGGACCCCATTTTCTCTATCTCTCCAGTGTGCTCGGGGCCAGATTGCAACCTTGAAGTCCCTTCCTGGTGGGGTGGGGTTGGCTGCACTGCTGGAGCCTAAGCTGACAGAAGCTGATCAACATGTGACCCAACTACTAGCGAGACGACAGGCGGGCTTGCCTACTGCGATTGAGCGGGAGCGGGGCTTCCTCATTGCCGCTCGGGATAGGATTAAGCTTGCCCGAGATACTGCTGGGCCAGTTGTACGGGGAGACCTTGATAAGTTCTTCGCTTCATATGACCAGCTGGGTCGTCGGAGTCAGGCTTGTCGTGCTCGAGAAGAGTCTGCTTCTCGTGGAATCGCTGATACGAAGGAGCGGATTCTTGGACTCCAGAGGGAATTAGCCTTCTTAGAGTCAGAGCTGGAGGCTGCTCAGGCAGAACAGGAGTCAATCGTTCGGGAGGCCGAGAAGGTTTCCAGATCTTCTGCTAACCTGGAGCGGGCCTTTAAGAAATTTGAGGACAACTGGCAGGCTCACGCTCATCTGGAGGACGAGGCGGTGCTGACCCACGAGGCGGAGCGTCGAGCCTCCCAGAGGTTTGAGCGGTCGGTTGTTTTGCTGACGGACCGTCTCAGGGCGTTATGTGCCCCAGAGCAGTGATCAGCTTTCTGTTTTCATTGCTCTCTCCTTTTTTTTGTAAGGGATGTGATCCCAAATGAAGTAGTACATTGAATTTTGAATAAATGCACATGTTTCAACTCATCATCTCTTTCTTGTACTTGTGGCGTTGTGGAATTGGACTTGCTGGGGGATTATTTGTGGACCTATTACCCTAAGCGTACCTTAGTTTTAGGTACGGATAACAAGTTTGGACAGGATGTCCGGAACAGCCATGGCAAAGTGGTCGTAGATGTTCTCGGTGTTTGGAAAAAGAATGTCGTAGAGCAGCTGGGCTCCCGGGGCATGGTGAGGTGGTGGATTTATGCTAAGAAGCTTAGCAAAGGGATATTTGTGGACCTATTATCCTTGGCGTACCCTGGTTCGGGATACGAATAATAGGGTGAAAGGAAAACCAACATATTTGCTCAGAGGTTATGAGGACATGGCAAGCATGAGGGTTTTACCGTGGAATCTTCCTGCTCAGAGGTAATGAGGACATGGCAGGGGAGGCTTCACGGAAGATATTCTTGGTCAACAGCGGACATTTGTGGTCAACAGAGGACATTTGTAAACCTATTATCCTTGTCGTACTCCGGTTGTGGGTACAGATAATAGGTTGAAAGGAGACCGACATACTTACTCAGAGGTAATGTGGACATGGCAAGCATGAAGGTTTCTTCGACGGAGCCTTCCCACTCAGAGGTAATGAGGACAGGGCAGGAGTGGGCTCAATGAAGAGGGGGTACATAGAACGACTCAGAGGTAGGAGAACGTGGAAGTTCTATGTGAGGGGGCGGTTTGTTTTTGGTGGAAGTGAAAACGACTCAGAGGTAATGAGGACATGGCCGTTTTTTCGGAAATTTGTGGATCGATTACCCTTTTTTGTGTACTGGGAGCGCGGGTAGTGGATCATGAGGGAGGATCTCTTCTAGGAAGAAAGTTCAGAGGTATAATCGTACGTGACTTACTATCTGAAAGAGTGACCGGAATGTGAGTTCAGAGGCACCAGCGGGTACATAACTCGATAAAAAAAATATTGAGAAAGTGTGAGTCCAGCGGCACCAGCGGGTACATGACTCGATAATCTAAAGGGAATGTGGGGGTGAGTTCAGCGGTACCAGCGGGTACATGACTCGAAGATCTGAAATGTTGTGGGTGTGAGTTCAGCGGTACCAGCGGGTACATGACTCGAAGATCTTGTAGCGAATGTCGTTTAGACATAATATTTCTTCAGGAACTTGCCGTTGACGGGCAACATGAGCAAGTCTCCGTTTGGTTTTGCAAGGCGGTAAGCACCGTTGGAGAATACTGTCTCAATGATAAATGGGCCCTCCCACTTTGGCTGGAATTTGCCGGCGGTCTTGTGAGTCATGACCATTGGCCTCCGGACTGCCAAGACGAGATCACCTACCTGGAATGTTCTGATTTTGACCTTCTTGTTGAAGGCTCCTGAGATGCGTGCTTGGTACAGCTCGATCCTTTACTGAGCTAGGAGGCACTTTTCATCTAAGGCCTCTAACTCTTGCAGTCGACGTTGGTGGTTGTTGTCTATCGTTAATTGATGTGTGAGGGCGACACGTAGTGAGGGGATCTGGGTCTCCAAGGGGAGGACTGCCTCACTCCCGTATACCAGGGAGAATGGTGTATTCCCGATGGCTGTTCGGACCGTGGTGCGATAAGCCCATAAGCATTCGCCGAGCTTCTCGTTCCAGTCACGTTTGTTGGAGGAGACAAACTTCTTGAGGAGTTTGATGATTGTTTTGTTGAATGCCTCTGCCAACCCGTTTGCTGTCGGGTTGTACGACGTCGAAGCGATATTCTGAATACGGTATTTATCGCAGAACCGATAGAATGCGTGGCTTGCAAACTGCGGACCATTATCATGGATGATCCTTCGGGGCAGTCCAAAGTGGTAGATGACGTGATGCTTAAGGAAGCTGATCACGTTTGAAGTCTTGACTTCTGCGAGTGGGACAGCTTCCGCCCATTTGGAGAAGTAATCCGTGATCGCAAGTATGAAGCGATGTCCTCGGGAGGAAGGTAGGGTGATTGGACCAATGATGTCCATTCCCCATACTTCGAATGGCCAGGACGCCACTGTCGGATGTAAAAATTCGGATGGTTGGTGAATGAAGTCCGCGTGGACTTAGCAGGCTTTGCACTTTCTAGCATAGTCTATCACATCTGCCACCATTGTGGGCCAATAGTAGCCCATTCGTCGAAGGCGGTCTTACAGTTTCGGGCCGGGCTGGTGGGCCCCGCAGACACCGTCGTGAGCTTCTCGTACGGCTTCTTTAGCTTCTGCATTTAATAGACACCAAAGCAGTAATCCATCGTAGGAGCGGCGATACAGCATTTTCGTCTCTGTATCGTAGAAGAATCTGAAAGAACGTCGTCTGATGGAAGTGGCTTCCTTTGGGTTCTCGGGCAGGATGTCGTAGACGACGAAGTCGATGAATGGTTGTCTCCAATCTGGGGCATCATCGATCGTCTGTACGGAATAACTCGCCACGAATTGTATATTGTTCTTATGACAGACTAGTTCGTGGCCTATCACATCCACTGATTGGCGATCATAATTCGGAACTGCTAGGGAAGCGGCAAGACCGGCTAAGGCATCTGCTTCGATATTTCGGAGTCTGGGGACATGTTCGATGAAGAACCCTTTGAACGACGAGATGATGTCAATCGCTATTTGGTGATAAGGGATCATGTCTTCGTGGCGGACTTCGTATGAGCCCCGGATCTGATTGACGATTAGCTGGAAATCGCCATATGCTTCAAGGTATTCTACCCCCAGCTCTCTTGCAAGTTGGAGGCCAATGATCAGAGCATTGTACTCGGCCACATTGTTAGAGCAGGGCTCGGTGAGGGAGTAAGCGCGGTTAATCACCAATCCGGAAGGAGAGATTAGCACTACCCCGACTCCGACGACTATATTGCCTTTAGGTCCGGTCTTCGAAGCGCCGTCGAAGAACATTCGCTATATATTTTTGTGAGAGGTTGCATGCGAGTCGGCGACCTCATCTGGGATCTCTTCGTATATCCTGGAGGACTCCGAGCCCGGGTGGGCTGCTAAGAAGTCTGCCAGGGCTTGACCTTTGATTGCCTTTTGTGGGACGAAGATCATATGATAAGGGGACAGCAATATTGCCCATGTAGCGAGGCGAGAGCTGAGTGCCCCTGGTTTAGTCATGAGGACCCTTAGAGGGTTGACTCGTGAGATCACATATATCGTTTGTCCGGTGACATAGTGTCGCATTTTCTGAATGGCGAACACCAGGACGAGGCATTCCTTCTTCACAGCGGTGTATCGGTGCTCTGGCCCAATCATCATTCGGCTGAGGTAATATATGGCCTGTTCATGGCCTGCATCGTTGTTCTGTGCCAGCAGAGCCCCGAGGGAGTGTTCCATTGCTCGTACATAGAGCAGGAATGGTTTTCCAGGAACCGGGGCTACCAGAACTGGAGGATTTGATAAATATTCTTTGATGCTGTCGAAAGCACGCTGGCATTCCTCGTCCCATACGAATGAGACTCCTTTCTTTATGAGGTGCGTGAATGGTCGACATCGCCCGGAGAGGTTGGAAATGAACCTTCTGATGTAAGCTAGCCTCCCTTGAAGGCCTCTGAGCTCGCGAAGATTTCTCGGGGGACCCATCTCCATGATTGCTTTTGTCTTCTCAGGGTCTACATGGATACCCTTTGCAGTGGTGATGAAGCCTAAGAACTTCCCGCTGGATACGCCCAGAAAGGACTTCGTGGGGTTTATTTTCAAATTGTGCGCTCGTATTAGGTCGAATACCGTCCTTAGATCCTGCAGATGGCCTCCTTTGCAGCGGCTCTTCACGGCTATATCGTCAACGTAGCACTCCACTGTCTTGCGTAAGTGGTCTCTGAAGATGATGCTCATGGCTCTTCGGTATGTGGCGCCGGCATTCTTCAAACCGAAAGGCATGACTGTGTAGCAGTACGTGCCAATCGGTGTTCGGAATGATGTATGCTTTTTGTCGTCAGGAGATATTTTGATTTGGTTGTACCCCGAGAAGCCATCCATGAATGACATACGTTCGAAGCCGCAGGTATTGTCAATCATGATATCTGTGATAGGAAGGGGGAATTCATCTTTGGGGCATGCCTCGTTCAGGTTGCGGAAGTCGATGCAGATTCAAATCTTCCCATTCTTCTTGAGGATGGGCACTATATTGGTGACCCAATCGGGATGTTGCTCCTCACGAATGAAGCCGATGGCTATCAGTTTGTTGACTTCGCCTTCGATCGCGTCCATGATGCCTGGGCGGAAGCGTCGTTGTTGTTGCTTGACTGGCTTCGCATCTGGTCGAATATTAAGTTTGTGAAGAGCAATGTCGAGATTTAACCCTGGCATGTCTTCATAGCTCCAGGCGAACACATCAATGTACTCTCTGACAAGTTCTAACAGCGACTTCCGTTCTTCGTCAGTTAGGCTTTTACTGATGAAAATCGATTTTAGAGAAGATTCGCTGCCGAGATCCACTTGTATGACCTCATCTTCAGTAGGAGGTTCTCTCAGTTCGAACCGCTTTTTCCATTGTGCGTCTAATTGCTGGGCCCATGGCTCTAGCTCGAGGATTTCGGAGATGTCTTCGTCTTCCTCGTAAGCGTCGGCGAACGCCATGTTGACTGACATGACTTGTCTGAACACATCTCCTATGCTGGTATCTGAGTCGGAAGTTGGTGATCCGGTTGAATGTGACTGCCAGTCGCATTCTTCATCTGAACTTTCAGGAGTCGTGGTAGGCGTTACATACCCTAACCCGCATCGACTTTTGTTATAGTAGTTCCGTGGTTTGCCCGCCGAGACTGGCGGCTTTAAAGGTAATCGTCGTCCAGTGCCGTAGTTCAATCCTGGTGTCGTCTCCAGATTATACTCCTATTTCTGTATGAGATACTTGGATTGAGGGCTATAGAGATACAGAGGCAGTCTCCCGGCATCTGACCCGAGGTCGACTTCTTCTATGGTGAGGGGATGCGGGTTGTTCGTCCGGCCGAAGATGATCGGATGATCTCCTCCCTCGAATATTCGGTAAGCGTCTTCTACTGGAGTAAGCTGGATCGTGGTATACACATTTGTTACCTGTGTGTGTAGGTGAGCGCCTATACCGTGTTCCATAGCATACATTGTACATAGCTTATTGAGCTCGGTGTAGTTCAAAGATAACACTTTATTGATGAAGTAAGGTATCTTTTCTAGGGGGATTACATCATCAGCAGAGGGGACATCAGTGTGGGCAGCCACATACTTGGCTAGCTCCGATTCCTCTTCGGCTACCCCTATGTGAATAAAGACTGAGAGGACGACCTAGGAAGCTTGATTGTCAGTGGTTCAGTTGATGGAGCAGAGCATGGAGTTGTTGGCAGACTGGCGACCCCCAGTTTGGTATTTGATGTGGAGCGGGGAGTGGCTGGTTCGCTGGAAGTGTCAGACCTTGCATCGAGGTGACGACCCTTCTTGGGAAGGCGTATCGTCAGCGGCTCATCGGAGGGATTGAGCTTCCCTGTTTGGGGTTGACTGACTCTCGGCAGTCGGATTGTTAGTGGCCCCGTTGTGGGTCTCGGCACTTAGCCGGACCTTGGCAGTCGGATTATCATCTGCTCCTCTTGCGTCGAGAGGCTGATCGCGTCCTTCCGCAGAGTGGCGATGAGGGGTACGGACTTGCCCGGTTTGCGAGCTTGGAGGTGGATCGTCAGGGGTCCTTCGGATCCCGTAGCCATTTCGGTACTAGCTTGTTCATTTCCTTCATCAAGATGCCTCTTCGACTTTTCGTATAAGCAGGAGTCCGAGTAGTAAGATTCGACCCCTTTGAAGGGATCGATATCAGCAAATTCTGTCTTCACGAAGCCGTGTTTGTCGACGTATTTGAAGCACTGGTGTAGTGTGGAAGGCACGATCATATAATCGTGTATCCATGGGCGCCCCAAGAGGATGTTGTAAGAAGTGTCTGCATCTATGACGTAGCAAGTGACTTCGGATTGGAGGTTGCCAATTTGACACTTCAGACGAATCTTCCCAATAGGGTAGCTCCTGTCCGAATTGAAACTGCAGTGCTTGTAGGTGTCAGGCGATGCATTAGGATACGGAGATGATGTAGCAGACCCTTCGGAATGATGCTTATGGAAGAGCCAGGGTCAATGTGCATCCGATCCACCTTCACATCGCCAATGTATCCCGTGTAGTATAGCGGGCGATCATGTAGGTTGGTTTTGATGAGCATGTCCTGCGGAGTGAAGACGATGTTAGGCATTGCTCCCGTGCAGGCGCTGTCTTGGAGATCCACGGGTGAGTCCTCCCCGGTGAGGTTGGATTGAGCCAGATAAGCATCGGCGTTTGGAGTGCTTCGCTTAATGCAATGCGAACATCCTTGGAGAGCCTTAGGAGTTCGTACAGTGACAATTTGGCCGGAGTGTTAGCCAATTGTGCTAAGATGTCAAAGTTATAGGGCCTCTCTAGCCCTTGGGCCGCATCCTTTCGGAGGGATTTGTCGAAGCGAGTCTCCTTCGGCCTAGGCTTGTCGGTCGTCGAAGGCTGAGCCGGTCCCGGAGCGTCAGTTGTAGTAGGTTGATGACTTTCAGCTGGGCTGTCAACCACAGGTTGGGATTGTGCTCCAGACTGCGTGACGACGGCTGTAGCTTCCTCGTTGTCTGCTGAGATTGTGTGGCAGGTCCTGATTTTTCCACTCTTTTTGTTAGTGGGAGATGGTGTGGGCCGAGTTACTTCTGACACCAAGTCTGGATGGACCCACATGACCTTCTCTCGTGAGGTGGTGAGAGGCACTAGACCAGCAGCCTGTTCCCGGGGAGGTGGAAGATTGGTAATCTCCATTGTCGCCAGAGGGACGGGGATTACCCCGTCTTGAGTCTCCGTCGGAGGGAAGCTGTCGAATTGTACGGACACCATATTGGCTGCTATGGTTACTTCTTCGAAGTCAATGGCCAGAGCGTTCAAATCGATGAGGCTTTGGATGTACCGTTTTAGTTGGTAGCAGTCGTGTGTAGCGTGGCATACATAACGGTAGTAATGGCAGAACTTTGGGTTCTCCAAATCAGCCGGCCGAGGCTCCCGCCTTGGTGGAGGAAGCTGAATTCTACCTCCTTATATGAGCATGTCCAAGATAGGCTTGACGTGGCCGTCTTCGAAAGAGTAAGTGATCTGAGGCCATTGTTTATCTGCTGGTTGTGACTCGGGCTTCTGAGCCGTATCGGCCACCATAGCCTGCTTTCCCTTGCTGTCCCAATTGTTGGAGGGGTTACCTCCATTATCGTTGTTGGGACGCTTGCCCTTGTTTTCTCCTTCTGAGATGTGCAATCCCAGTTGGCGAGCCTTTCTCAATCGTTCTTCGGCACTTGTAGCACTGATGATAAAAGCCTTCCAGTCCTTGAATTGACTTTCGCCCATCCAGAGACTAATTGTTGGGAGTAGTCTCTTTTGGCAAATTTCAATCAAGGAGGAATCCGGATTGCCAGATGGTAACTTCATTGCGGTTTGACGAAACCGCTCAATGTAATTCCTCGTCAGCTTTTTCTTTCCTTGGACGACGTCCATGAGGGTAGACATTGTGACGTCCTGCCCTACCTCATAGAATCTCTCCAAGAACAAGCGTTTGAAACCAGCGAAGGAGTGGATGCAGTTGTCCGGTAGATTGCGGTACCAATCAAAGGCGACTCCTTCCAACGCCCCAATGAATAACCGTGTGAGGATAGCATCATCATGGGGCAGATGGTCGGTGGTGACCTCGAAGTAAGTGATGTACCGACTTGCTGAGGTTTTGCCATCATACGGGTTGATATTGAACGGCTTATATCTTGGTAGAAATGGAACATCCCTCTATTCAGCAGGGTATGGTTGCCGTATTCTGAGGTCTTGAGCGTTTTCTCGGGCATGGAACATGGCTCGGAGCTCCTGGACCTCTCTTCTTACTTCTCGGGTCTCATCTGTCGCGGTAGGGGCTATTATTTCGGGAGGGTTCACTACACCAAAATAGACAATTTGAAACATTAAGCTTTTTTAGTTTTGTAACGGTATATACGTTCCTAAGTGTTGGAACACATTGTAACCATTCCAAACTTATTAAATGTTCCTAAAATTATTTTACCTAAGAATAAAATTTTATTATATTTTGCGGAACACTGTGCAAGTGTTTTACTTTGTGTTCAACACCTGCACACTAGTCACGTGATGTTGAAAAAAGTGTTCCTCAAGGAATTCTTTCTCTCACATCTATTCTTACCTTCTCTCGACCTTCTCTCTCTCTCTCTCTCTCCCTCTCTCGACCGCCGCAGTCCCCGATCCCCCGGCAACAACACCGTCTCCCATTGGTTAGTAATCCTTTCTCTCTCCCTCCACCTCTCTATCTATCTCTCTCTCTTTCCCCTCCCTCCGTCCCCCCGCCCTCATGTTCTCTCTCTCTCTCTCTCTATCTCTCTCTCTCTCTCTCTTCTTCCTCGGGCAAAGGACGAGAAGGAGATGGAGTCGGCGTCGAGCGCCTCCTCCACTTCCTCAAGTCCTCCACCGGGACCCTGGGCTTCTCCGAGGTCACCTAAGGCTTCAAGTACTCTCCTCTTTCTTTTTAATTATGACCCTATTCTCGATCGATTCGATGGGGATTTTTTGAATCCAGTTGAAATTATATGATTTTATCGCTTTTTATCTCTTTTTCCATAATCTATGGTTTTTTGTGTGTGTATGTACTCGACTGATCCTTTATTTTTTGGTCAATTTCGGTTGGGTTAGGGCTTGGGGAACGATTTGGAGGATATTGGTTATTGTTTAAGATAGGTTAGAGTTCTGATTGCAAGATTTTCTGTTAATTCAGTACACCACTTGCACAGGACTAACCACTACAGGTAGATGTACTACAACACTAGGGACATATCCACTGCCAAGATTCGCTTGGTAGATCTGGTAAAATACTCTTTGATGCAGTGTGTGTAGTAGAGCAGAAGTTATTTAAAAATTTAATTTATACAAGCACTTTTACAGGCCCATCTCGAATCCGTAAATTTGATGCTTCAATAGTTCTACAGGTAATTCCTTCGCGGCTGGTAACAACTCGATTATCGGAAGGAAGCTCCCGTTTGGTGAGCAATCACTGGACGGGAAGAAGCCAAGGTAGTACCACCCGCCAGTGACTCAAAATTTGGGGAGCAGATTTGTTGTCTCCATTATTCTCTGTCAATTTTGCCACATGTTCTTAACATGTGACAACTCCAAATAGGAACCGAGGACTGTGTCACATGCTAAGAACATGTGACAGAACTGATACAGGATAACGGGGACAACATATCCGCTCCCCAAAATTTGTGTGCGTAACATCCTGTTATGTCCCAATTGAATACGTGTATTTTTCGTTGTTGCTGCTACAGGCAAGAGAAACCCCGTTGGCGTTGATCCCGAGCTTAACCAAGGTCCGGTCGCATTGACGATAGTATGGCATTGTTCATCCTGTGCATTATTATTGCGAGATAATTAGTCATGAATATTGAACTACTTGTAATTCTGTATGATGACCAAATAGAGATAGAATAAGAAACGTGTCACTTGCAATTGCGCTTCCCTGTTACTGATGCTTTTGGAAATGCTTGGAAAAAATTGAATTTGTATGAAGGAAAGCTTGTTGTGCTTCCGTCTTTCTGGACCTATTGGTTTAAGCAAAGGGAATTTTTGACTTTCTTTCCAGTTATTAATATGAATCACTGATATAAGCAACTAACTGTTAGTAGTCTCATAACCTTTCTTCTGGATGCACAGAAAGGATACACTAAAAAGTATTTTACTGAAGAGACCAACAACCACTATAACTGTGCCAAAAACTAACTGAAAGACATTATTGTTCTTCTTACCCCTCAGAGAACCTGAAAAGAAACAAGTATGATCATAAAAGTTTAGAGAATGAATTTAGAATACCTTGTTGTTGTCCAGTTCTCATGTTCCCGACCAAAGCCACTTCGATAACATTCCCATGTTCCTCAAATAATGGCCGGATTTGAAAAAGAATAGCAAGTAGCAATCAATTAGACAATGTGTCATTTTATATTAATAAAGAAAGAACGGTTGGCACACTAGAGAAATCAGAGATTAGCGATTGGACGAGTCCGAAAGATAAGTTTCTTGATTTTATTTATTACCAGCTCGCTCCAGGACCATGGAACCCCTTCTGTTTTTTCACAGTTTTTATGTTCTGTTATATGAGTTTGTAATCCTTTCTCTTTGGGTAATGTCATTAATAAGGTTGAATTGCAGCATGATAGAGTAGTTCGACCTCTTACTACAATTTTACTATGATTTATTAGTTTTTTGCGCTTTTTTTTTTGGTTTGTTAATTTAACCGTTGATATGTGTCATACATCAACACTTTGATATTTAGTGACAATGGTTATTTTGTCTTTGGACCACTAGTGCTTGGTTGGTGTGTCCTAGGGTTGGATGGGAATTATTTGATTTTCGTTTAAACCACCTAATACAGGATTCATATGTAGAAATATTGTGCTTTCTTTGAATAAAAGAAATTTTTTATGGACCTTGAACTCGTCATTGTTGGATTCTGAGATCCATAAAATTAATCAAAATGCGGAGTGAGGATATTATTGTGCCCAATTCCTGCAATTTTACTATTTTCCAAAATTTGTTAAATCAGTACTTTCTTGTAGATTGGTCTAGGAATCAATCTTTCTAATACTTTTGGTATTGATTTATGTTGTCTTGATTTCCTTATTAATAATTTGCCTTCTTGATCTACATCTTTATGTTAGCATGTTGTGTTGTATTGGTGTTATTGTCTTGTTGATTGAAGTAGCATTCATTTTGGTATGGAACCAGTTGATCCAGTTGGGTCATTTTCTTCCTGTTGAGTAGAAAATACCATCAGTATTAGTTGTTGCAAGTGGTCCTGTAAAGTCACTTTAAAGCTATGGCTATGGTGTTCAACTCTTATGGGCTCACTTCTCCCTCAAGTACTCGATAATATCAATGTCCAGCTAAATTTTCTGACTATTTCTCCTTATATGGAAAACCAAAATTTCTATTAAAGTCCTAGAGTATGTTCAAGTCATGTTAATTATTTAACTGAAATTAAGACAACCAAATGTGATGTCATCATACCTAAACAAAGAAACTGAAAATATTTTGAAGAACACATTTAATTGTAATTTTATACTGTCTCCATTGCTGGAGGATTATGACTTATTTTAAGTTCATAATAGGAATTTTGTATTACATGCATAGCTTTCAGTTGATGAAAGCCAGATACTAGTGTCTTGAGCAGTCATGACTCATGAGTTTCGATGTACAATATTCTTTTTAGAAATTCAATGCATTTATTCAGTTCGATCAACCGAGTATTTATATACTGCACTCTTCAGTATGCGGGACTGGAGTATGAGTATCTTGTGGGCTTGCTCTTATTCTGGCTTTTTCCATTCCATTCTCTCTCTCTCTCTCTCTTACTCACTGTATTTCTACAAGTCATCAAGTTTGTTAATGACTACTTTTAGTTTTTTTTGACAAGAATACCATTTCCTCCCATCATGCAGCGCTTACAACCACAAATTTTCTAGTTGAGATAGGAGTATCACTCAATCGTTGACTTATTTGGAGTCAAGAATTACTGGCACTTAACACTTGGGAATGTGAATTTATTGTTTTAGATCTTAATTAGTTGACATCATCTCTATGCTTACCTATATCTTGTAGCTACTTCAAGGTGTGAAACAGTCTCTGTTGTCAACCTGCTTTCAGGTATTACTGGCACTTAACACTTGGGAATGTGAATTAATTATTTTTTCCTTCTCAGCCTAGGATACTGATGGCAATGGCTAGAGGCGGATTGTTGCCACCCTTTTTTTCGGATATCCACGAACGCACACAAGTTCCTGTCAAGAGCACAGTCCTGACTGGAATTTGTGCAGCTTTCTTCATGGATGTTTCACAATTGACTAGAATGGTACGGTATTACAGGACTGGGTTTTCTCTTTAATATGCTGAAGACACTATGTCTTTTTGCATAATTTGTTGGTACACAATAGTAGCAAAGTATTTTACATCATATACGGATGGAACGAAGTTAGAATTGCAATTGGAATTACACTATGTTGTGCAAGTTAGTTTTACACTCCTTGCATTTACTATTGTTGCAATTTCAATCTTGATACTCAGATATGTTCCTCTAAATAAGGTACCTTTGCCATCGTCTCTCCAATAGTCAATCGACTTGGTATCATTTCAGTATAATATTGAAGAAAAATAAAGTGGGAGTTTGCAAGATCTTTCTAGAACTGTCAATAAGGACATCGATTCAGTTGAGTACCCTCTTATTTTAAAGGAAAATCGTTCAGGTAACTAGTAGAAAAATTACATCAATTTCATATCTTTTGTGCACATTGATATATTATTGTGCCCTTCCTGCAAGTGACTCCCCTCATTTGAGCTTTGCAGAGAAAATGAATGAAGGAAAAAGGAGAAAACTTGCAACTTGGAGCATAGCATCTGTGTGTGTTGGAGTACTGATCCTTACTTCTTGAGCATCGTTTGCCTCATTGCCTGTGTAAGTTTCCTTTGAAGTTGTCTATATATTTTGTTAGTGATTGTATTCCTGTATGAGCGTTACATAGTATCTTCAAGTCTCATTTCTCGTATTAAGCTATTTGTTGCACAAACACGGACTCGATACAACACATTTTAGAAACGACGACACGAATTTTGCACCTATTTGGGTGTGTGCTAGTGTATTTCGAGGTGTCCATGGTGAGTCCGATATGTGTGTCTGATACTATACTAGGGTGTGTGCTAGTGTATTTCGAGGTGTCCATGGTGAATACATGCACAACCGTATATATGTAGATTTTAGTTCAGCTACATGTCACATGGGCAATTTTTTAACTACCAGCTGATAAAAAATGACCATCAATCTTCTTTTGGTTAGCCAACCCCTAGCTACTTGAGATATATTTCCAGTATTTAATGCCCTAAATTACCAAATAACTGTGTACACTGGAATGTTTGGATTTTAACACATGAAATAAATCCTACTGTGTTTAGGGACAAAGTGTATTTGGCGTTTGTTACTTAAAGTACATAAATAGCCTCTTCAACTTCCTAATATACTTTCGGTCAATGTCACAGAACTTAGGTTCTAGTATAGATCACTTCTTTCATGTTCAAAACAATCTTGATGAATTTCCAAACTTAAAGGCCTAAATATTCATCACCAGAATCCCATGCATTAAAGGACCTTCTGTTTAGTGGTCGAGTGGGTGGGTGTAGAGAAGGGTAGAGGGAGGGGAGGGGGAAGGGGAGGGCACATGTACCCCTTGCGTCTTCTCTGATGATAAACATGCTTTATATTTTGTGATGTTCAAATCAAGCATATATTTTGTACTTTTAGTTTTTGATTCTCCAGAAGATTACTTTTCAACTAAATAAATTTCTTAATTCCATAGACATATCCATCATAATGCATTTATATGAGTGTTCCAAAATCCTTTTTTTATGTTTAAGGTCGGGTTAGGCTTGATTTAATTATGATTTCATTCACTGGAGCACTAGAATTCTTTAACCAAGCCCAAAATACTTTGTTCTTATGCTGCAGGTTGTTGCTTTAGAAAGAATTATATTTTGCAGGTAAGTCTTTTAAAAAGGCAAATAGCTCTTCTGTTCTACCTAGATACTGATGGTGCTTTCTTCAGGATGGAGTCAGTAAGGGTCAATTTTATCAGGTTTTACTATATGAACTAGAGGCCATAAGAAGGGTATTGTTTGGACAGAGTCATGAAGCATTACTTTCCTGAAAAAATATTGACAAGATATTGGAAAGATATTTGCAAAGATTACTTTCTTATGCTGCAGGTTGGACAGAGTCAGTAAGCATTACTTTCTTATGCTGCAGGTTGGTTGCCGTTTCTTGTAGAGAAAATTCACAAAAGGTAACCCGAAAGATGTTGGAAAGATATTTGCAAAGATTATCACTCACATTGTGGAGCTCATGACCGATCCTTTCAAAAATTATTTTATCCAGAAGCTGCTTGAAGTATGCAATGAGGAACAACCACTGCACATACTTCATGCCATTACCGGGGAGCAAGGGCCACTTATCAGAATCTCGTGTAATATGCACGGGTATGTCTCCTACTACTAGTTCCAAAATGAATTCTAAGACTTTTTTAATCTTTGTTGTTTCTTTATAACTTTCCCATAAATTACAGAACTCGTGCGATACAAAAGGTTATTGAAACTCTTCAAACCAAAGATCAAATATCCATGGTGGTTTCATATCTGAAGCCTAGAATAGTGTCATTGATGATAGATGCCAATGGTAATCATGTTGCGCAGTGTTGCTTGCAGTATTTTTCATCTGAATTCAGTGAGGTATGATTTAGTTGTGTATTTGTATGTTACTTTAGACATTTAATTGCAGGATTCATGATGCCATTGTTCTTCCTTTTGTCTCAATCATGTGTACTTCATTGTTCATCCTTTTTTTTGCTCTGATGACAATTATCTATGCTTCAAAGTATTTTTTTTCCTTTGCCAATCTTTATTTTCAGCAAGTTTTATACGATTCAACCAAATTAGTTTTGTTCATGAAACTAATCTAGCTAGATCATTTTTAGCATGAGGATGTTATAACGAGTACCCTATAAAATGACTAACTTGGAAACTTTCGTTGCAAGAAAATTTTTCGAAAACAATTCATTGCTTCCCTTTTATTTTGTTTTCCCCCTCAATTTTATCATGGTTGATCTAAATGCATTCACTCTCTGCAAACAAGTGAGACTTTATGGTATATTATAGTTTTATTTTACTATGATGAACTTCTCAGTTGTAAATAACATGCTAATTAAGACCCAGTTTACTAATTATGCAATTTATTAGTGATTTCTGATTTTAACATATTTCATAATGTTGCATGCAGGTGTAGCTTGTTGGCGTTATTCAAATCTTCCTCATTCGGTTGGATTATAGTTTTGGGATCATGTTTTGGAAGAACTAATTTTTGGTGAGCCAGAGATCCAAGTAGGTGTACTACAGAAGTTGGGTCATCCATGGGCCATCTAGGAGGGAGTTTGATGGTTGCTACATTCAAAATTGTCCTAGATTTTCTTTGAATATTAGTGGAACTAGAGTGAATGTTATCATATCCTTTACTTCTCAATCATTTTGAAGTATTTCAGTTTGTATGGAATAATTGTGACTTGTATTAAAGTGTTATCTGATTAACATTATAGATCTCTGGATGTTTGGAAGAAATGTTTTGCATGTTTAATAATTTTCTCAATTGTTGTGTTTAACTTCATGTTTTCAACTTGAATTTAAAATAGTAAAAAAAGGTATGTGTGAAAGTATAGTATGTTGTGCCTTTCGGATATCATCAATTAAAGTGCTATCTTCAAAAATATTATGGTAGCACAACTTATTACGCGTTTTTATGTCTAGTTTAGAAATCATTAGATTTAATTGTGGTTCAAACTAAAAATTGGAATGCAAGAATGAAATTTAAAAAATAAATAAATCAGAAACGCTAATAAAGTGTTGCAAAACTAACATAAAATTATGCAAAAAAATGTTGCAAATTATATTTAGGAACAACCTTAAAGTGTTTCAAAATGATATTTAGAAACGTTTCAAAGATGTTCCAAAAATAATTTAGAAACACATTATATATGTTCCAAAATCTAATTTTGGAACGTCTTATAACTGTTCCAAACTAAATATAGGAACACTTTATAACTGTTCCAAATATTGCAACGCCACTTTTAGAAACGGTTATGATGTGTTCCTAAAAATATTAGGTACATATACAAACTGTTCCTAAATGCCTTTTTTGGTGTAGTGGTTATTGCCCGGGTTTGGTGCCGCTGAGTTCGAATCTATATTGACCGCGGGGCCTGTGCTTGTTTGACCAGGCGCTCCTCCTTGTAGAGTGGGCAGGGCCGCTTTAATCTCGTCTACAGACTTGACCAAAGCAAGTAATATGGCTTCGAGACTGTCAATGCGCTGGCGATCACTGGAACCACCTTGATTGCTGTCCGTCATGAACACCGTCCTTATGTGAGGAGTGATGGAAGGAACGGTGGAGGATGTGCCCTCCGAGTCGTACCCGTATACCGAGAAGTCGTCGGGATATGTGGGAATATTGTCTTCTGGTTCGGACTCGGAGGGAGCAGTACTCCTAGCTTTAGAGCTTGCTTCGTCTTGAGAGTTACGGATGTCCTCGGGGACATCAGCGTCTGTTGCACCTGATGTAAGAGTTGTTTGTGCGGGCTCGTCTCCTTGAAACATCGGATTGTTGTGGATGTTCGGAGGAGTGCTACCTCCAGTTCCCACGACCCCCAGCGATGTGGATGATGAATTTCCCATTGCAGCAGATTTTGTCTTTGAACGGGTGTGTTGGAATATTCCGGTAGAGGACAACCGTTTAGACGATAGTTTCTTAGCTGTAGTGGTTGATATCTTGGGACTGGAGATACTCGTCTTTTTCCTTCTCCCTTTGGCGGGGACTTTTTGAGCGGAATTGCAGGAGACAACATGAGGTGCCTCATCTTCTGAGCTTGGGTGCTGTAGCCTTTGGAAGACGGATGGCCGATCTTCCGTCATCGCTGCGTTATTGCAACAGCAGTTGACGATGATTTGGGTGCAGCGATGTCCAAGCGGGGGCTCTTTGCATGCCGACACTCCTCCTCTTTCCTTACGTTTATGGAGGATCGCCTCCCGCAAGTCGGAAGAACCACTCTGTTCGTTTACCGCCGGGGGCTGGACTCGAGCGGTGGTATACAACTTTCCATCCGAGGCCCGTGTGATAGTCAGCGGGACGCCCCGATAGTCAGAAGTTGGGATAGCTGATTGGGCTTGATGAGCCCGCGCTGCCCTAGACTTTCTCCTTTTAGCACTTGCGGGTGCGTAATAGGAGGAGTCCAAGTTGAATGCCACAGAGTCTGGCTTATCATACAGAGAACTATCAGGGTCAGGACCGTATGAGAGACGATCGAAGACTGATCGAGAGAAGCGTGGAACGGACGCTATGCGGCTAGAGTTGGGTACCGTGCAGGCTGTCTGCATGCGGTTGTCTTCTGCTGTTGGATGAGTTGTTTTTGAGCGACTAGGAGTCACGATCGTGCAGGCTGGCCGCATGCGGTTGGCGATTGTGGCCGCATGGGTTTTCTGCAAGCGATTGACTCCTATAGCCTCATGTGTTTCATCCATGTGATTGGCGACTGTAGCTGCATAAACCATGCGGCTGACAGATGTGACCGCATGATTTTTCTTCATGCGGCTAGCGGATGTGGCCGCATGAGCTTTTTCCATGCGGCTAGCGGATGTGGCCGTATGAGCTTTTTCCACGCGGCTAGCACCCCTATGCGGCTCAGTTCGCGTAGAGTTCCTATTTGCCCCTACAAGTCCAACATCATAGTATTTTCTTCTGCCAGACTTGGGGACAGCAGAGTTGTCTACGGTCTGAAGTGGGGCCGCAGAAGAGTCCTTCTCGCCGTCTTGAGCAATAGAGGGTATCCCGTCGGGGGCTTGGGAAGGAGCAAATGATTTTGGCCTCCACTCTCTGCGAGCCTTTGTCGTGCGGGTGCGCTTCTGGATCGGGCCAACGCTTCCTTCGGAGAGCATTTTTTCAAACGCTTGTTGGTCGAAGCGGACGACCATCTTTTGTTGCGTGGAGCCAAGCTTGGCTGCATCCGACTGCGTCACCAACTCCTCAGCCATGGAGAAGTTTGTTCCCAGCAGAGTCGCCATCGTGTTTGCCATTGATTGTAAAAGTACAGAACAGTTTTATGGGAGGACTGAACTTTAGACTCACAATACAAACTCGCTTGTACAAAGAAAGCCTAGGGACGAAAACCTAGGTACAGCAGTCTAAGTACAATTGTTTATTTTAGATTCTGGGAGGTGACGATAGAGGCTCGGGAAGGCGACGGCAGCCCTGCCTTACTCCTTGGACGATCGGTATATAGCCTTGGCTCCGGTGAAGAGATGGTTGGCGTTGATGAAGAAATGCTCCTCTCACTCCTCTGTTGCTCTTTTGGCTTCTCTTTCTCTGTGTATTTTCTCTCTGATTATTGGGGGGGTCTCTCTTTGTATATCTCCTCTCTGACCGCGTATCTTTTGCAAGGGAATGGCACCCTGCTATTTATAATAGTGGGGAGGCATCATTAGGGTTTGGCTGATTACCCATTCTCAAAGTGGCGGCGGCCTGATGCTTAATCAATCTAGACCATTCGTTCTAGGCGTGAAGGATCTGGGCCATAAATGGGGGTAGCACTGAATCTTTCGAATAATTAATGCTGATTGCTTTAAATCTTCATGATTGATTGTGTAGCTTGGATCTTCCACCACGTGTCCCATTGGTTTGATTATGAATGATATGGCCGATCCCATTAATTATGAGGATATGGTCATTGGGATCTGGTAAATCTTTGCATCTCATAATTATCTTTGCTGCCAGCTGTCATTGAATCTCTACCACGTGTCTTGATGATGAACTCTGCCAAAGCCGCATGACATCCATGAACCGCATGAGATAGCGTCTTGGTGAACCGCATAGGTATAGTATTTGCGAGCCGCATGAGATGATTCCTTGGTGAGCCGCATAAGAGTAGTAACTGCGAGCCGCATGGGATGGCTTTTCAGTGAGCCGCAGGAAGACGATCCTTGCCAGCCGCATGAGGCTGTTCTTCACTAGAGCCGCATGGGAGTAGCCACGTGTTAATTTCGTATCGCGTCAGAGATTTTCTTCTATTTCCCAAGAGTCTGTCATTATGGCAAGGCCATTATGATACTTTATGTCAGAGCCGTCAGCTGTCAAATCGTGACAGAGCATTAAATAGGCAGACTGCTCGATGGCCAGCTGTATGAAGGGGTCTTCGTGGGCACACGTGGCATTGAGCCGTATATCTCCGTGATCCGCATGTACTTTTGAACCACATGCGGCTGGAGAACTCTTTGGACCGCAGGACTATCCCTATGCAAGCCGCATGGACTCTCCTGTCCGAGCCGCATGAGACTAAGAGTCTCTCTGAACCGCATGGGACTGCTTCTGTATGAACCGCATGGGGTTCTCCTGTTCTGAGTCGTATAGATCATCGTTCTGATATTTTCCATGCTTCTACAATCATGTATGCCAAGTTTGGTCCGATTCTGAGACAGTCGATTGGACCGTCGTTTTGTGGGTCCCACGGTCCCACTCAACGAGCGATTTTGTGCACGGCCTACCAAAATCTAACTTGGACGTACGGTTGGGTTCGTATCGGAAAACTGGATCCGTAGACATATAGTTTGACGACTTTAGCGACCATTGACTCTGGCACGATTTTCGGTACAAAACGGGTCCAACGGCGGACATCATTTTTGTCCGAAATTACCGTTTTGCTTCTGTGTCGAGAATTGGACTTAAGGACAGGTAATCCTAGCTAATTTGACTATTCTGAGAATGTTGGTAACGTTTATTTCAGCTTTCGGAGACAGTTGTGATGACTTGGACTTTCTGACTTGCGATTGGCGATACATTGTTGGTTCTCCGTGCAAACCCCAGGCAAGTATACCTTGCCAATTTGTATAGTATAATTTATATGCATGTTCATCATCTCGCTGCGGTTCTTTTCCTTATATTCGTGATTGTTTTATTCCATGTCTAGTACACTCGTCTTGTTATAGTTTTACTTTACATGTTTCTAGTTGCCTGCACAATCTCGTTCCTTTCTGTTATGATATTTCTATCTGTTACACTGTGTTAGTTTCATATGTATTCATTGATAGAGTCGTCTAGTCCTACACCACGATTCCGTCGACTTGATTATAACTTGACTTGACTTGACATGACTTAAGTAGGACTTGACTTTGACAATCTATAGATTATGAGTACTTACCTTGACTACGGTCTATATGATTTTTATACTAGGATTGGCTACTGTCTTGGTTGTGAGTACATGCCTTGACTGCGATTGAGATACTATAGATTGTGAGTATTTGCCTTGACTGCAGTCTATAGCTTTGACCTATAAGCCATTTCTAGTATGGCATGCTAGTATCTTAGGATCCTTGTGTTTAGATCTTGTGTCTTGGTTCATTTTGTCTCGTTGGATATCCTTGATTGTTCCTTACTTCTTTGTATATTTGTACTGTTACATGTTGGCTTGTATATTATGTATCTTGCTAGTCCTCTGAGGACCTGATGATCTCTTCAGGTTTAGCGACTACATGGAGTTAGTTAGCAGAGCGGGATGGTAGAGGATTACGATGTATGATACATGTATTTGCTTGTGATATTTCTTTGTTATCCTCTCATGCTTGATATTCATATCATTCTTAGAGTCTAATCGAACAATATGCTAATGGACTGCAGACCATGACCCATACTTGTTCATTCTTGTTTATATGATTCATGTGGATTGAGATATAGTTTAGATTAGACATGATACCCATGACCTTGACAGCTTATACGTACTCGAGTCGGGCTGGAGTCCGCTCGATACGTATCTGGCTTGCTCACGAGCTCGCGTCCGAAAAGCGGGTGCGGGTCGTGACAGCTTCAGGCGGCTCTTTAAGGAGAAGTTCTACCCAGATGTGGCCTTGACAGCTTTGGAGGGACAATTTGTCGGTTTGGTACAGGGGAACTCGTCGGTAAACGAGTATGCAGCGGAGTTTTTTCGCCTGAGTAGGTTTGTACCAAGTCTCATCCAAGATAGGGGTACAAGGCCCGCAAGTTCCGGAGGGGTCTTATCCATGCAGTTCGCACTCGTACCTCCGGGCGACGCGATGGGCCATTCGAGCAGATTCTGCTGGAGGCGCAGATCGCAGAGGAGGACTTCGGCCTCAAGCCGAAGAGGGGCAGCGATGTTGTAGGAGCGAGCTCTAGTGCGGGGCCGACGAAGTACCGTCATTTCCAATAGCAGCCTTAGTTATAGTTTCAGCAGGTACTAGCGCGTGTCCAGCAGCACCAGGGACAGGGCCAGAGGCAGACTACTCAGTGCGGCTTCTACGGGAAGCCGGGACACACTCGAGATGCCTGTAGGAAGAGGTTGGGCGTCTGCCTATACTATGGGGTGCCCGACCACCAGCTGAGGGATTGCCACGCTAGTGGAATCCGAAGAGGCCAGAACAGAGTGCAGCAGGCTAGAGGAGGCCAGCAGGGGCGTGCTTTCGCCATGACAGTTGAGGGCACTCAGACAGTAGCAGAGCAGATTGCAGGTTCCAATCTCTCGATCTCATTTCCGCATTTGCCTCCTTATAAACTGTCTTGAAATTCGGTTCCATCTGTTCCTTGATCGTTATATAAAACTTTTATTCTTGTGATGTGATATTCTTCTGAGATAAGTCGTATGGGCTAAGTCGCCTCGATTATGAGATTTTAGAATCCTCAAGGGTCATGCTAGCAGGCATAGTGAGGACATATAGTCGGATTATGGACGTATTTCTCGGGTATAGAAATTTAAGATTTTCGCTGCCAAGCATGCGGTAATACAAAAATTTTAAATACCATAATTCTAGAGGTATGTACCTTAGTCGAGGACTCTGTAATTATCGTAGCCTTGCTCTCTAGCATGATGGAGATTATGAGTATCGTGATTTGGACAGACGCATACGATTATCGAACTGCATAATTTTTTTTGTGTTTACTTTGTTTTAATTTTTGAGGATGAATTCTTTTAAGGTGGATAGACTTGTAGCACCCAGTTTCTAATTGAGAGTAATTTTAAATTTTATAATTTTAGTCATTTAATTATTGTCGTTTAATTCATGCTTTCATTTTGGAGATTTTAATTATTTTAAATTTTAAGCCATGACTTGTGATTTTGATGTTTTACTAGTGAAACCCTGGAGACTGTTTGACCTAGAGCCTAACCATATGATTAGGATATTTTTAGTGTCATTTTTGGCCCAAGGGTATTTTGGTCATTGGACCTCTTTGATTTATTATGATATTATTTGTTTTCTGTATGTGTTTTTCTGTGATTGCTTTGTTTTAATTTCGAGGACAAATTTTTTTTTAAGGTGGATAGATTTGTCACCCCCAGTTTTCATGAACAGGGGTATTTTGGTCATTTTTTCACTTTAGAATTATTTTGGAATTTTTTATTTATTTATGATATTATTTTGGGGTTATTTGAGTCAGGTTCGAATTTCAACTCAATCCGACTTGTATCGGGGATCCGGGGTAGTGTTGACTCTAGTGGGACCCACACATTAGTTAGGCATGGCCCACATAATATTATTTTTAGTTAGTGGGTTGGACTAATTATTTATGGATATGGTTAGTGTGATTAGAGACTTAAGAATAACTAAAATAGCCTCAACAATTAATCCTTCCCTAATTTTAATTAGATAGATTAGTGCGGGGGCTTTTTGGACTTTCAATAGGGGGGACACCTAGGCTCCATGGCCGGCCACACTTAGATAGGGATAGGCTTGAGCCACCTTGTCATTATTCATCTATTTTTCTCTCTCTTGTTCTTCCCCAAATTTTGAGAGCCACCTCCATTGATTTCTCCACCAAATCAATTCATTCCACCACCCAATCTACTTCTTTCCTTCTCTACTCAAGCTAAGGAAGGAGCTAGCCAAGTCTGGGAGGATTCGGAGCTCGTTCGTGTCCATTTGGAGATTTCTACGTGTCGGTGTCGTATCAGGAGGGTTTTTCCTAGATTCGATCTACCGAGAGGTATAATCTCTTCTCCTTTTCCTTCCTACATGCATATAGGATTGTTTTGAGCCCATAGGAATGACCCCATGGTTGTGTCTCCATTTGTGTCCATTTCGTGTCCATTTGGAGACTTCTAGGTGTGTCCTATGTGTGGTTTTGTGTCCTAGTGGGAAAAAACCTATTTTGGACACTTGTATTTTATATATATTGTATAAATGATTTATCTAGATTTTAATCTCAGATTTCTATTTATTAGAGAATGTGTTCTTCATGTATCTTATGGTATCATAATCTATTATCTATATATTGTATATATATATATATATATATATATATATATATATATATATATATATATATATATATATATCATTAGTTATATATATTTTTTTCTTTATATATATATATATATATATATATATATATATATATATATATGTATATATATATATATATATCATTAGTTTTATATATATATATATATATATATATATATATATATATATATATATATATATATTGTGTCTCTCTAAATTATATACAATATGTGTATTTATTTTGTGTTTGTGTGTGTAGTGATTTCGGGCATGAGAATGGTGGAAATTGGATTTGGAGTTAGGTTGGTGTAGTAGTAGTGTGTGTGTGTTTGTGATAGAGTATAGTGTTTGAGAGTTAGATAGGAAGAGAGATTAGAGATGATAAAGGGGGAGTGAGGGAGTGAGTAGAGAGTGAAATAGGGGGGACTGATGGCTGTTACAGCAGCAGTAGACATGGTATCAGTCTCCACAAGGGGACTGATGTGGTGAGTTGTAAAAGTCCCCACAGGGGACTGTTTGGTCAGCATAAGGCTGCTGATTTCAGCAGGTTTTGTAGCCTCCCTTTCCGAATTTTTTTTAAAAATATTTTATTATTATTATTTATTTGATTTAAATGGTGACTTTAAATTTGTTTTTATAAATAATTATTTAGTTAATTATTACGGTAGTTAATTATTTAGTTAATTAAATGTGGATTTAGTTTATATAGTTACAAATATATTTTCTTAAATAGCTATGGTATAAAATAATATTTTATACACATGAATGTTAAATTCACTGTAGTATATGTATGTATTTATGTACTAAATATTGTATATATGTATATATGCAATGTGTGTAATAGATATGGTTATATATATATATATATATATATATATATATATATATATATATATATATATATATATATAAAGGAGGAGTTCAAATCCCTGGCCGGGACAGTCAAACACTGGCCTTGTTCTCAAGAAAAGTGATCTGAGTTAACAAGATGTAGTCTGAGATTGGCATTATTGTAAAGTTTACTCGTTTCTATTATTCACATCTATAGAACATAAATTGTCATGAAATAATGATATCACCAGTCACAAGCTGGAATGACTTAGTCCTAGAAAAGAATGTAAAGATAAATAAACACTTTTAGCTTACAGACAATGCCTATACAATCACTTATAAAGAACCCACAATTTTAGCAAAGGAAAGGTCTAATAATCTGCCGATTTGCCCACAGCTTGGTACTCCTTGTTATTGAAACACTTTCTCTTTAGTTCTTCGATTAATGATGGCTTGAAGAAGGATTTCTTCTAGGGTCACTAGCCTACAAACATGAACCTGTTATCTTAAGGACTCGAGCGCGCTAGAGTTGTGAACCCCGTACCAATCCCAGTCCAACCAAAGAAAGCAGCAAGCCCACCCGATCTTAATGTTCCCCCAGCCCGAGCTCTACATAGAACCCACGTATATATAGAGAGGACCTGAGAGAGAAGGAGGAAAAAGTTCTCTCGACAAGAGCCAACCCTAACTAAACCCTAGCCGCCTACTCCCTAACACAACCCATCGTCCTTATTACCGTCGAGCCATATGATGCCTCGCCGACAGGCACGTGCGGGCTCCCCCGCCACCGACCTGCCTGATCGCTCCTACCAAGCAGGCCGTGCATGACCCTACATTTTTGTCCAGCCACTACACATCACTAACGGTCGACCACATCTCAAAGAGTGAGCCACCGAGCCTCGTCAAGCCTGGATGGACCTTCCTCCCATCAGCGACGAGCCATCGCCTGAATAGGAAGTCCTGAAACAGTCCCATCATGACCGAACTCAGCACACGTTATCTCCTCCTTCATGGACCCTGCGAACCTGCAAGTTCCCCACCCCTCACTGGTAACGACTTCTTTCTTCTCCATTTTTCACAACCTCTATATTATGGCCTATCCCAGCTCTGTGTACCCATCGCAATTCCTTAATAGCAACAGTTGGTAAGCACATATTTTATATTGTGCTCTTTAGGAAATAGGAAGGGCAGTGATGATCCAAGCTGGGTTATGCAAATACACACACGGAGTTGTTTACAGTAGGAATGGGTGTTTAGAAGAAGGAGCAATAATAGGGAGTGGAGATGTTGGATCATTGTTTACTAAGAAGGAGATATAGATGAGTAGTTAGTATGTTATGTTGTGCTCAACATATACTGGGGCGGAGTTTTGAGGAGGACCTACTTGGGTTTACGTGTGGAGAGCCAGGGGCTACGTAGCAGGGTGTGTGCTCTTTATTTGTTGTCTTAGCAGTAGAGAATGGCCAAATAATTCAGTTGTTAGCCAAGTAGTGAAGGTATGTAGAAATGGTAGCAGTTGCATGGGTGTTGGATGTTATGCATGTTGTATCAGGAGAAGAGAAGAATAGGAAGATTACCCTGCTTGTGTATCGTGAGTGCATGAGCAATACAAGGGAGGCATAACAATATATGCTTGGGCTTACAGATGGGATATATATAAATGTGAGCAAGAGAGCCCAAAAATATAATTGATGTATAAAATTGGCTAGACATGGGGTATGCTGAGTTGTGAGGATGTGTAGTGTCGGGATATTAAACGTACATGCATGTTGGTTGGTAGCTTGTTGGCAGGAGACCACATGCAAGTGAGAAGTCCAAGTAGCATAGTAGTTGTTCATGCCCTATAGGAACATTCAAGGATATATAAATAATATAAGCAGGACAGTAACCCGTTCCAACACCCAGGTTGGAAGGCGTTTCCTCGCCAATCCTTCAACTTTGCCAAAATTGTACTTGAATAGGTCTAGTGACAACCTATACGAGATTGAAACTCGATTTTTACTTTCATTTATAATGGTTTAAACAGAAAGATATTTGTTCGTAAAAATCGGAAAAAACCCGATAAAACTGTTTTACAAAAACTAGAAAATTCTTCGACTTGACGTGCGTCCCGCCAATCCGGGCGACGTGGTTGCGAACCGAAAGCATCGAAAGTTGCATATCGAGTTCGTGGTCGTGTGGGCTTTGACGGAATTCAAATTAGTCGCGTATGCGCGACGAATTTGATGCGTATCCGTCGAAATTCACTGTATCGGCCTCTGTGCAAATTCCTCAATTACTTCGTGCATGCTCGTCAGATCGAGGCAAAACTTGCGTCAACAGGACCGTATCATTTTTCTGGTCATGTATGCCAAGTTTGGTCCGATTCTGAGATAGTTGGTAAAATTACCGTTTTGCGGGCCCTACGGTCCGACTCAACGGACGATTTTGTGCACGGCCAGCCGGAATCCAACTTTGGACATACGGTTGGGTTCATATCGGAAAACCGGATCCGTAGACATGTAGTTTGATGACTTTAGAGACCATTGACCCTGACACGCTTTTCGGTGCAAAGCGGGTCCAACGGCGGATACCGTTTTTGCCCGAAATTACTGTTTTGCCCCTGTATTCAGAATTGGACTTAAGGACAGACAATCCTAGTTAATTTGACTGTTCTGAGAATGTTGGTAATGTTTGTTTCAGCTTTCGGAGACAGTTGTGATGACTTGGACTGTATGACTTACCAGTTGACAGTATATTATTGGATCTTCGTGCAACCTCCAGGCAAGTATACCTTGCCTCCCTCTACAGTTTATTTACATGCATATTTCTATTAGTATATAGTTTTACTAGTTGGTTATTACTTGTGATTTGTATATCGTAAATGCTAGTATAGCTATAGTCCTTGTACATGGTTAGCCTTGTTAGTTCATATTGGATTGGTTCTCTCGTATATCGTGATTGGGTCGTGTCGTGTCTTCACCTGTGTCTTGACTGAGTCGTGTCTGCAAGTATATGTGAGTGAACTGCTATTCCTTATTTTTCCCACAACCTGCGAGTCCACACACGGGGCGAGGGTAGCATTTGCACCTGCGAGTCCACAATCGGGACGAGGGTGACTTGTCTTGAAACTGACCTGCGAGTCCACAATCGGGGCGAGGGTTGGTATCCATTGATCTACCAGCAGCTCATTTATGCATACTTGATCCCGTATCCGAGTTCATAGTTACCTGTCAGTAGCCACTTGTCAGTCTCCTGTCTAGTTCATGTTTACACCCTGTTTATATTATTACATGATTAAACTGTTAGATAGGCATGTTTTACGTATCTTGCTAGTCCTCTGAGGACCTGATGATCTCTTCAGGTTTAGCGACTGCATGGAGTTAGTTAGCAGAGCAGGATGGTAGAGGATTACGATATATGATACAGGTATTTGGTTATGATATTCTTTATTATCTTCTCGTACTTTATATTCCATACCATGATATACTCTGATTGTTTATAGACTCACATCATTCTTGGAGTCTAATCGAAAAAATATGTTAATGGGCTGCAGACCATGACCCATACTTGTTCTTTTTTGATTATATGATTCATGTGGATTGAGATATAGTTTAGACTAGATATGATACCATGACCTTGACAGCTTATACGTACTCGAGTCGGTCTGGAGTCCGCTCGATACGTAGCTGGCTTGCTCACGAGCTCGCGTCCGAAAGGCGGGTGTGGGTCGTGACAAGTTTTTGTGGTGGCCCATGCAGGTCAGAGCATATCGTATCGGTTACGTAACTGTACTGATATGAGCCTGCGACTTTGACTAAACACTTAGAAATCTCAATCCATACTGTTTTGAAAATTCTTCTAGAAATTCTCTACCTCCTTGAAAACTCTATATTTGCTCTCGATTATACTTTCTTGCTTTTTGTACCATCGAATCTCGTCCCTTCCTATTCCGGGGTGACGAATGATCGTGCTGTCTAGAATTCATCAGAAATTCTTAAATTATAATATAATATTGCTTGACTATTGAAGGGTAGTTGTTTATAGATATGAGGGATTATTGATGCAATATGCCCTAGATATCTGCCGGTAGAATTATTAGCAACTAGTTAGAAGATCATAAGACTTTATTGACCGTATTTTGAGGAGTAGTATGACCAAAGGTGGGTAGAAGTCCTCAAGTATTCGGAGTTATAAAATGACTAGAGAAGGTCATAAAATATTTTTGAAAAATTAAATTTGAGGAGATTAAAGACTTTGAATTTTGAGGAATAATTATGAATTAGAATTTCGAGGACGAAATTATTTTTAATGTGGGTAGATTTGTAGCCACCCTTTCCGAATTTTTTTTGAAATATTTTATTATTATTATTTATTTGATTTAAATAGTGACTTTAAATTTGTTTTTATAAATAATTATTTAGTTAATTATTACGGTAGTTAATTATTTATTTAATTAAATGTGGATTTAGTTTATATAGTTACAAATATATTTTCTTAAATAGCTATGGTATAAAATAATATTTTATACACATGAATGTTAAATTCACTGTAGTATATGTATGTATTTATGTACTAAATATTGTATATATGTATATATGCAATGTGTGCAATAGATATGGTTATATATATATATATATATATATATATATATATATATATATATATATATATATATATATATAAAGGAGGAGTTCAAATCCCTGGTCGGGACAGTCAAACACTGGCCTTGTTCTAAAAAAAAGTGATCTGAGTTAACAAGACGTAGTCTGAGATTGGCATTATTGTAAAGTTTACTCGTTTCTATTATTCACATCTATAGAACATAAATTGTCATGAAATAATGATATCACCAGTCACAAGCTGGAATGACTTAGTCCTAGAAAAGAATGTAAAGATAAATAAACACTTTTAGCTTACAGACAATGCCTATACAATCACTTATAAAGAACCCATAATTTTAGCAAAGGAAAGGTCTAATAATCTGCCGACTTGCCCACAGCTTGGTACTCCTTGTTATTGAAACACTTTCTCTTCAGTTCTTCGATTAATGATGGCTTGAAGAAGGATTTCTTCTAGGGTCACTAGCCTACAAACATGAACATGTTATCTTAAGGACTCGAGCGCGCTAGAGTTGTGAACCCCGTACCAATCCCAGTCCAACCAAAGAAAGCAGCAAGCCCACCCGATCTTAATGTTCCCCCAGCTCGAGCTCTACAAAGAACCCACGTATATAGAGAGGACCCGAGAGAGAGAAGGAGAAAAAAGTTCCCACGACAAGAGCCAACCCTAACTAAACCCTAGCCGCCTACTCCCTAACACAACTCATCGTCCTTGTTACCGTCGAGCTATATGATGCCTCGCCGACAGGCACACGCGGGCTCCCCCGCCACCGACCACCTGCCTGATCGCTCCTACCAAGCAGGCCGTGCATGACCCTACATTTTTGTCCAGCCACTACACATCACTAACGGTCGACGACATCTCGAAGAGTGAGCCACCGAGCCTCGTCAAGCCTGGATGGACCTTCCTCCCATCAGCGACGAGCCTTCGCCTGAATAGGAAGTCCTGCAACAGCCCCATCATGACCGGACTCAGCACACGTGATCTCCTCCTTCATGGACCCTGCGAACCTGCAAGTTCCCCTCCCCTCACTGGTAATGACTTCTTTCTTCTCCATTTTTCACAACCTCTGTATTATGGCCTATCCCAGCTCTGTGTACCCATCGCAATTCCTTAATAGCAGCAGTTGGTAAGCGCATATTTTATATTGTGCTCTTTAGAAAATAGGAAGGGCAGTGATGATCTAAGCTGGGTTATGCAAATACACACACGGAGTTGTTTACAGTAGGAATGGGTATTTAGAAGGAGCAATAATAGGGAGTGGAGACGTTGTATCATTGTTTACTAAGAAGGAGATATAGATGAGTAGTTAGTATGTTATGTTGTGCTCAACATATACTGGGGCAGAGTTTTGAGGAGGACCTACTTGGGTTTAAGTGTGGAGATCCAGAGGCTACATAGCAGGGTGTGTGCTCTTTATTTGTTGTCTTAGCAGTAGAGAATGGCCAAATAATTCAGTTGTTAGCCAAGTAGTGAAGGTATGTAGAAATGGTAGCAGTTGCATGGGTGTTGGATGTTATGCATGTTGTATCAGGAGAAGAGAAGAATAAGAAGATTACCCTGCTTGTGTATCGTGAGTGCTTGAGCAATACAAGGGAGGCACAACAATATATGCTTGGGCTTACAGATGGGATATATATAAATGTGAGCAAGAGAGCCCAAAAATATAATTGATGTATAAAATTGGCTAGACATGAGGTATGCTGAGTTGTGAGGATGTGTAGTGTCGGGATATTAAACGTACATGCATGTTGGTTGGTAGCTTGTTGGCAGGAGACCACATGCAAGTGAGAAATCCAAGTAGCATAGTAGTTGTTCATGCCCTATAGGAACATTCAAGGATATATAAATAATATAAGCAGGACAGTAACCCGTCCGAACACCCAGGTTGGAAGGCGTTTCCTCGCCAATCCTTTGACTTTACCAAAATTGTACTTGAATAGGTCTAGTGACAACCTATACGAGATTGAAACTCCATTTTTACTTTCATTTATAATGGTTTAAACAGAAAGATATTTGTTCGTGAAAATCGGAAAAAACCCGATAAAACTTTTTTACAAAAACTAGAAAATTCTTCGACTTGACGTGCGTACCGCCAATTCGGGCGACGTGGTCGCGAACCGAAAGCATCAAAAGTTGCGTATCGAGTTCGTGGTCGTTTTGGCTTTGACGGAATTCAAATTTGTCGCGTGTGCGCGACGAATTTGATGCGTATCCGTCGAAATTCACCGTATCGGCCTCTGTGCAAATTCCTCAATTGCTTCGTGCACACTCGTCAGATCGAGGCAAAACTTGCGTCAGCAGGGCTGTATCATTTTTCTGGTCCTGTATGCCATGTTTGGTCCGATTCTGAGATAGTTGGTAAAATCACCGTTTCGTGGGCCCACGGTCCGACTCAACGGGCGATTTTGTGCACGGCCCGCCGGAATCCAACTTTGGATATACGTTTGGGTTCGTATCGGAAAACCGGATCCGTAGACATGTAGTTTGATGACTTTAGAGACCATTGACCCTGACACGCTTTTCGGTGCAAAGCGGGTCCAACGGCGGATACCGTTTTTGCACGAAATTACCATTTTGCCCCTGTGTCCAGAATTGGACTTAAGGACCGACAACCCTAGCTAATTTGACTATTCTGAAAATGTTGGTAATGTTTGTTTCAGCTTTCGGAGATAGTTGTTATGACTTGGACTGTATGACTTGCCAGTTGACAGTATATTATTGGATCTTCGTGCAACCTCCAGGCAAGTATACCTTGCCTCCCTCTACAGTTTATTTACATGCATATTTCTATTAGTATATAGTTTTACTAGTTGGTTATTACTTGTAATTTGTATATCGTACATGCTAGTATAGCTATAGTCCTTGTACATGGTTAGCCTTGTTAGTTCATATTGGATTGGTTCTCTCGTGTATCATGATTGGATCGTGTCGTGTCTTCACATGTGTCTTGGCTGAGTCGTGTCTGCAAGTATATATGAGTGAACTGCTATTTTTTGTTTTTCCCATAACCTGCGAGTCCACACACGGGGCGAGGGTTGCCTTTGCACCTGCGAGTCCACAATCGGGGCGAGGGTGACTTGTCTTGAAACTGACTGCGAGTCCACAATCGGGACGAGGGTTGGTATCCATTGATCTACCAGCAGTTCATTTATACATACTTGATCCTGTATCCGAGTTCATAGTTACCTATCAGTAGCCACTTGTCAGTCTCCTGTCTAGTTCATGTTTACATCCTGTTTATATTATTACATGATTAAACTGTGAGATAGGCATATTTTATGTATCTTGCTAGTCCTCTGAGGACCTGATGATCTCTTCAGATTTAGCGACTGCATGGAGTTAGTTAGCAGGGAAGGATGGTAGAGGATTATGATGTATGATACAGGTATTTGGTTGTGATATTCTTTATTATCTTCTCGTACTTTATATTCTATACCATGATATACTCTGCTTATTTATAGACTCGCATCATTCTTGGAGTCTAATCGAACAATATGTTAATGGGCTGCAGACCATGACCCATACTTGTTCTTTCTTGATTATATGATTCATGTGGATTGAGATATAGTTTAGACTAGATATGATACCATGACCTTGACAGCTTATACGTACTCGAGTCGGTATGGAGTCCGCTCGATACGTAGCTGGCTTGCTTACGAGCTCGCGTCCGAAAGGCGGGTGCGGGTCTTGACATGTTTTAGGGGAGGAGATCCGTCCTTAACAGCCACATTAACAGCCCTACATGACAGCTTATAAGCACCCACAAACCAGTCCACATATCAACCCCAAATCAGTCCACTAAATAGCTCGTATAATAGTCCCAATTTAACCCTATATCAGCCCTTATTTGACACCTATTCCAGCCCCCATTGACAGCGGTAGCAGTCCCAAACCAGTCCAATTTGGACAACCCATAGGCACCACAAAACAACCCCCATTTCAGTCATTAACCCATTCATTTTTCACTTAATTTTTTCCCACTCATTAAATCATTTCATCCCTTTACATCCATTCATTTTCCATTCATATTCAATTCTTCCATTCACCCATATTAATTCATCCATCCCCCTTTCCATTACATACTACAAAGTCCCTTGGTCCTATAGGTCTTAAGTGAGTGTGTCTAGATATTTGTTAGAAAATAAGGATTTGGTAGGATAGGATATAAGTTATCATGTTGAGATATGGTATTGTATTAGAGTAGTGTTGTAGGCTTGTTAGAGTTAGTATTAGAAGTTTGTATTAGAGTTAGAGGGGAGTGGTATCCCAAGATACCATAGGGTATCTCATGATACCTTAACGTATGTTGAGGGTGACCAATATGTGGGATAAGATGGACTGGACGAGCTAGATACCTGGATTTTATGGTTGGTAATGACTAGATAGGTTAGTATCTAGCTACCCTAAGAAGCCTAGGTTAGTCTACCAAGGTATAGATGGGTTACCTAGGTATTGGGGCAAGGTATTAGGAATACCTTGTAAAGGGTAAAGGTAAGGTATTGGGGTAAGTCTAAGTTTGGGGTTTTGATTGTTAAGATGGGATTAGATATGGGTTGTCTTGGTAGGTAATGTTTAGATAAGGGTAGTTTAGTCTAGTTTTGACCCCCGTTGACCAAGAGTTGACTTTTTGACCAAAGTCAACTACGAGTCAACACGTTGCCTAGAATTGACCCAGAAGCAAACCATAGTTGACCAGTTGACTGAAAGTCAACAGTCGGTCAACATTAGCCTAGTTTGACCTAGGGTTGACCCAGGGTTGACTCAGTGTTAACCAGAGTTGTCCAGAGTTGACTTTTGACCAAAAGTCAACTGTATGTCAACCCTTGACCCACATTGACCTAGTTTGACTTGGATTGACTTCATGTGACCTTGTTTGACCTTGGTTGTCCTAGTATGACCTGGTTTGACCCAGTTTGACCTAGTTTAGCTTGGTGTAACTTAGTTTGACCTAGTTTTGGCTTGGACTTGCATATCATGACTAAATTAGCTTTTCTTTCATTATTAAACCATGTTTGGACTCATGGTATCTCATCTTTAGATCTGTGATTACTTTGAGCATCTGTTCACCTTATCAGCTCAGGACCACATGCGAGTACATTCACTGATAGTTTTTATTGTCTTGATATCTGCTATATCCGATTCAGTTGTAGTGTCTTACTCAATTTTCAGTCACGATATTTCACGGACTAGTATATGTTGGATTATGACATAAGATGTTATTCCTAGATTTCCTTGGTATACTGGTACACGATATTTCTTATTTTATGTGCTGTATAGACATCGATTTGGGAGTGGGTTGGACCCCTGCTTTTGAATCCCGTGTCATGACGTGTCATGTCCATATCAATTATACTATTCGGGGATGGAGAATTATTAGGGGCTATGTGATCAAAGCCCGATGACACTATATTTATGTGCTTGTGCCACTCTCACCTCACGTAGGGGGTAGCAAGATCTCATTCATGTGCTCGTTATCCAGGTTGGCCGGCATGACCCTTTTTATATTTCTGTGTGATTGTCGGGCTAAGTGGATAGCCTGATTATGTTTCCCAAGCCGATCACATAACGCTCTAATAATTCAAGTCATATTTTTATATTTATTTATCATAGGAGGCTAAGTTCTGTTCGGGAGAAGGGTTATAACCCCGATCCTTGTTTGTTTTAAGGGTTGTAACTCGGCTTCCGAATAGTTCCTAAGTTATCCTATATATATATTGTCGTTCTGCTCAATACTCATATCTTGATATATATTTCCTGTTGATTTGTCTTGTATTTCATTATACTGTCTCTTATAGAATTTGTCAATTCATATGGAACTGCTTTTAGTGTTTGTACTTGCTTATTTTTCTGACAGGGCACCGTTGATATATTACAAATGATTCTGAGGCAAATTGCCCGACCTATTATATGGACGGGTTAGATGGAGTAGACCTGGACCGTGGCTTGATAGTAGAGCCACTAGACTTTGCACACCCAGAGTAGTGTAGCTTAGTTAGGTTTGCCTCGACTGCGATCCAGCTAGTACTTTCATATTATAGTATTTTATATTAAATTCTATGACCGTGTGATGTTGTGTATAGCTTTGGGTTTGTGTAGATCTTGAACTTATTTCCTGCTTTCATCTATTATATTTCCTTTTTATGCTATCTACCTTAGTTTTACTTTGTGATTGAGACTGTATTGCTATGTCACCTCCATTCTGAGTGTATATACTGTACAGGTACCTTTATATTGTTTAGTTGTAGTATTTATAGATGACCTATACAGCGTTCTACCGCCGATTCTGCGGTGTAGGCTGGACGTAACCACGTGCTCGTACCCCTCTTCAGGGTGCGGGTCGTGACACTCTACCAGGTGAAAATGGTCCTCCCAAGATCCCTCGAAATCTAACACACAAGTTCGAAGCATATCCTCGAGTGTCAGGATGGTCCTCTCCGACTGACCGTCTGTCTGGGGGTGATACGCGATACTGAACTTGAGCTGAGTGGCCAAGCTAGTATACAAACTCCTCCAGAAGTGGAAAGTGAAACGACTATCCGATCCGAGACTATGCTCACCGAAACTCTATACAATCTGACTATCTGACATACGTACATCTCTGCCCGCTTTTCTATAGACAGTCCCACCTTGAAAGGCAAAAAGTGGGCTGATTTGGTCAATCTATCAACGATGACCCAAACCGCGTCTTTTCCTCCTGGAGATTGTAGAAGTCCAGATACAAAGTCTATAGTGATGTGCTCCCACTTCCACTCTGGAATGGATAGTGGCTGAAGCAGACCACCAGGCCTCTGTCTTTTGGCTTTCACCTGTTGGCACACTAGAATCAAGATACAAACTGAGCTACCTCTCGCTTCATGCTATACCACCATAGTGCTCCCTCAGGTCTCTGTACATCTTGTTGGCTCCAGGATGCATAGAGTACTGAGAACAATGCACTTCTTGCAGAATCTCCTTCCGAAGCTCTCCACTCGGAACGCATAATCTAGTACCGTGCCTCAGCGACCCATCTTCGACTATAGAGAAATTGTCTAGCAATCCTGCCTACACCTGCTCCCAGATGCTCCTCAGGGCCACGTCATCAAACTGTGCTGATCTAACTCTATCCATCAATGCAGACTGAATCTGTAAACCCCATATTTGAACCTCCATGCCCGGAACGATCACCTCGATACCCAAACTATCCAGAACGGCCAATAGATAACGATCTGCCATCAAATACCTAACGACTGGATACCTACTCAAGATATTTACAACTACATTGGCCTTCCCTGGATGGTACTGCAAAGATATCGAAGTCCTTCATCAGCTCAAGCCAGCACCTCTGCCTCATATTCAATTCCTTCTGGGTGAATACGTACTCCAAGCTCTTGTGATCCGTGAAGATCTCAACTCGCTCTCCGTACAGGTAGTGCTTCTACAACTTCAAGCAAAGATAACAGCTGCCAACACCAGATCATGGGTAAGGTAGTTCTACTAATGAGGATGTAACTGCATGGATGCATATGCAATTACCTTTCCGTGATGCTAAAGAACGTAACCCAAGCCCTTTCCAGAAGCGTCATTGTAGATCGTAAAACCACCAATCCCAGATGGCAACATCAAGATAGGAGTTGTAGTCAACCTCTTCTTCATCTCATCAAAAGCAGCCTGACACTCCTTGGTCCAGACGAACTCCACGTCTTTCCTGGTGATTCTAGTCATCGGCTCTGCAATCCGAGAGAACTCCTGGACGAACTTCCGATAATAGCCTGCCAGACCGAAAAAGCTCCGAATCTCTGCAACTGAGTTCGACGTGGACCAAGACTCAATTGCTAAAATATTCTTCGAGTCTACTGAGATCCCATGCTCGGTCACAACATGACACAAGAACTCTACCTTCTCCAGGAAGAACTCGCACTTCGACAGCTTCCCATACAGCTGCTCCTTCCTGAGAGTCTCTAGCACAATTCGTAGATGCTCATCGTGCGCCTCTGACGTCTCAAACTCTTGCTCTTCCAGCAGTTTACCTCTTATAATACTACCAGTACACTATGGTTTCAGGCCATGGGTATACTCAACTCACTGACACACACTATCCAGAATAATATACCACACCTTACAAGATACTATCTTCTATTGTCTGCCTCAGTTCCTCTACCACCTAACATTGCTTAATCATGCACTCTTTTGATACACTTATATATCTAAAACACTCTCTCTAGGGTTTCTACCCAAGTCTTGACAATGTCTACACAAGGCACTAACTCCTCTGTATGATACTTAAATGGTACTCCTATACTAGGTTACTCATGTCCCTCATCTAACTAGTCACTTAAAATATTGGTACCTAAACCTCTATAACACTTGAAATACTCTGGCTATTGCTACTAGGATACTCCTCTTATTCTGGAACCTGGGGCAACTCCTACCTTAACACTTATTAATCACCCTAATAATCTATATTCAATTATCAACAATCATATACAATACTTCATAACCATACTCTAAACTATTAACACAGTTACTCAAGGACACAGACCAATTGCAAATCATCAAGCCGTCATACTACGAAGAACATATAATGAAGTGAGAATCTACAAGGATCTGGACTAACGAACTGAAAGTATCCCAACTTCTAAGCTAATTGAGGATGGAACAAAATCTATAATAACAGAAGTGAAATGATAGAGATGACATGTTAGGACCCTTCTCAAGATACAATCTGATAATCATACGCGTCTGTCCAAATCATGATACTCAGAATCCTTGCCACGCTGGTAAGCAAGGCTGCGATAACGATAGATTCCATAACTGGGTATGCACCTCTAGAATCATGTCGTCTGGAATCCTTGCCACGTCAACTAGTACTGCTGCGAGGAATCCTAAATCTCATGACCAAGATATGTACATCCGAAGTCAGGTCTCTACGTTTTTGCCACACTGACTAATATAGCTGTAATAAACTCCGGGTTCCACAACCAAGTAAACGTTTTACCTTCCCGGTTATTCTTATCAACATATGTTATTAGAAGATACCGTAACTCAGGTCATAAAATTCATCTCGATACGAAAATCAAAATCAACGACGATCCATCAAAATCAAGCTCAATAACAAGGAGCAAGGGTGAATAGAAACAAGAGAAAAGGATTTCAAATTGACGTTCAACCAAGATTCTCAAGGGTCGTCCTAGGAATCTCTCAAAAGTCCTAAGCAAAGAGATCAATATGTCACATGATAAGATATCGTCAAGGAAGGACAATTTACTTCGAAATGCAAGGAGAGTTGTCATAATAATCAAAAGATTAAAAATTTTCTAATATGTGATTGAGTAACTCCTATCATAACCTAGAACCTATAACCTAATGGCAGGCTCGTAATTAGTACTGTAAGTCGAGTACCATTATGAAATTGTACTAGTTGCGACACTAACCTGCATGGGCCACCATAAAAATGTGTCACGACCTGCACCCTATTTAGGTACACAAGCATGTGGGTACGTCCAGCCTACACCGCAGCATCGGCAGTAGAACGTTGTAAGGTCATATAAAACATACAGTATCTAAGTGTAATGCCTGTGGTTCGTATTACGTATTTCTGGAATACGTGTACGTATTTATTCTTGTATTGCATGATTTCCTGGCTTAGCATTTCTTTCTTGGCTCGATTTATTCTTGGCCCGAGTTGGCTTGGTTCGGCCTGGCTTGGTTTTGCTTGGTTCATGATGAACCCAAGTGAACCCCCTACCTACCACCATTTGTATTTATTACCCCTTCTCCTTTCTCTCTCTTCATTTATCATCTTCTTCTTCCTCATTTACTTCCTTACCTACAAGAGAGTGGAGAGAGAGGTCTAGGCAAGTGCAACTTGCTTCATGGAGGAACTCAAATTTTATTACTTCATTCTCTTCCTTACTACATTCTAAAACACTTTAGTACTTGATATTTCTAATTTCCATGGTTAGATACTTGTAGATCTAAGTTTATTTCATTTTTAGAATTTTTAGGTTTTGATCTACTTAACCTTGTTATTTTTGAGTTTTGATGGTTCCAAGTTGTAGATAATTTCGTTTTACCCCATTTTGACCTATGGAAGTCCGGATTTGGGCTCCAGATAATGGAGTTGTGGAGCTTGAGAACTTGGCTCTCATGGTGTTCTTCTTCTCAAAAATTTGGAGAAGATGAACTGTGCTTAGACTTGACTTGACTGCATGGCAATTCATGCGACAAGTGATTCGGCCGCATGGGACTCTCAGCCGCATAGGCTGGATCTCACTTCCTGAGTCGCATGGGCTCATTCCCCATCGGCCGCATATGCGCCCATCTCCTTGGCCGCATGATTTTATTGATATGTTTGGAATTGATAATTGAGCATGACCTGTTAGTGACCCGTAGTGGTGCACTCCTGACATAATAACCTGACATGACCTGATAGTGGCCCGTCGTGGTGCACTCCTGACTAGTACTCTTGACATGATAACCTGACATGATATATCTTGATAAGCTGTTACGACGGCTACCTGACATGACATGACCTGTATAATTAACCTGGACACCGTGGACGATTGTGCTTGTACAAATAATCCAGTCCTGTCTTGCATCATGTCTAGGAGGGGACTCCTGAGTACCACGGTCAGGAGTACCCATTGAAAGGGACTAAGGCTAATAACTAGATTAATACATTAGTCATGAAAAGATCTCACAGCTACAGGCAATCCCGTTACCTGGGCACGCCTTGGGATCTGTAGCCTGCCGTCGAGTAGGGCACATTTCTAGTACACTGTCATGTGTTGCACCCTTCAAGCTACCTAAGGGTACATTCGTTTCCTGGACGATGTACCCATCTGAATTCAACTCTAATCTTTTAACCCGGGTAACCTGGATGGTCTGCAGGGCTTGGGGCTGTGGAATAATCTTACTGCATCTTGTTAGTAATTAAGCTTGTGACAACCCTAGTTAGTTAAAGTATCAAGCCGTAATTCTTGCTTGGCCGTGAAGTGATTGGATGGAGTCTAACCAGTCTAGTCTTGTCCTGATCCTGTTCCAGATTATTGAATGACCTGAATGCTTGTATTTATTTTACCGATAAATGGTGAGAATTCCAAGTTCTGTTCAGACGAAGGGTTACAACCCCGATCCTTGTTTGGTTTACGGGTTGTAACCTGGTTATCTGAATAGTTCCATGGTTATCTCGTCGTATATCATCCTGATGTATTTTCCTTATTTCCAGTTCTTATTTTTATTTATATCTTGTGCTGATTGCTGCTTTTAGTTCCTAAGTGAAGCTTCCTTTGTGGCACTTGCTCTTTCTGGGATCTGACCCAGCTGGTTTTGTGTGGCCAGATTTTGGAGCAGCTCCAGAGGACCCACCGACCTTCCAGCCAGATGGTGGCCACTAGACGGAACCCTGGCAACGAGTGGGTTATTTTTGGCTCTTCCACTCTATTGTAAAAAATATTGTTTTGAGGCGTTTAGCCGACGAGCACCTGTTTAGCTCGATTGTACTTACTTACTGTCTGCCTACGGGATGTAACATGATTGACAGATCCTAGGGTTGATCATGTATGACTAAACTCTTGCTAGTCCTAACATTTTGTAACGACTAGCTTCATGATCAGCTGAATATGTAATGTTTGGGACGCCTTACAATTGTATATTTAATGATCATACTTCTTGTAACTTTTTTATTTACTTGTTTATGATTGAGGCAATAGGCTTGTTCATGACCTTAAGAGACTGCTGGCTTGTAGATGAACCCTCATGTATCTAGACAGCCGTGACCGTATAGCGAGATGGAATCTATTTCAATATACGTAGCTGGCTATGTCTGCCCCCGCTCTCCAGTATTCTGGTTCTGGGGCGTGACATGGTTTAAGTGGTGGCCCATGCAGGTCTTGTAAATCAAGATATATGAGGGTTTACCGAATAGATGTCTCAATCAGTATTCGTCCTTGATCTCTGTTCGTATCTTCTGAATCCCTGGATTCTTGTCCTGATCATATGCTTGTATCGTTGATCTTTCCTGGTCCTTCCTCATTGTTCCCTATGTCGTCTTCTCCAGCGACATTGTTCGTTGTCCTACCGACCAGCAAGGCGGAGCACCTCCCGCGGACCAGCAGCAACCTGGAGATCAAGCCCAGCACTCCGGAGTAGCCTCCAGAGTTGAGCCTATTGGAGAAGAGCCACCAGTCCAGCCAGTTCAGCCTGCCGAGCCTGATGATGGCACTTTGGTAGGACTCGTCAGGACCTTGATAGCTTTCCAAGACCGGCGTGGAGATGCCTTGCACCAGGCAGTGACGGATGCTTTGACCCGGGGTGGTTATCAGGATAACAGCACGGCCAACAGCTTCAAGCGCTTGAACCCTCCCTTCTTCGACGGTAGTGAAGATGCTATCGCTGCAGATGCCTGGCTTCAGGATACAGAGGTGATTCTAGAAGCAGCTAGGACCCCAGAGAACGAGAAGGTAGTCGTGGTGCGCCTGCAGTTGTTAGATCTTGCCCGCAGCTGGTGGGCAGCGCAGGCCGTTGGATTAGCAGCACCCATTACTTGGGCATTATTCAGAAAGAGATTCCAGACCAAGTATTTCGATGCCGCGGCTCGGTATGATCTGCAGACAAGGTTTACCAATCTAAAGCAAGGAGGCAGGATGGTCGACGGATATGCGACCGAGTTTTCCAGACTCAGTCGGTTTGCTCCCACTTTGGTGGCAACCGAGTATGATAGAGCCCAGCGATTCCAGCAGGGACTTCACCTAGAGATCTTGTTGGCAGTTGAGCAGTTTGAGCATTAGACTTTTGATACAGTCTTGAGAGCAGCCCGGAGGCATGAGTATACCTCTCAGAGGATTGTGGATAGGGCTGGAGGTCAGAAGAGATCTCACGGCCAGATGAATCAGTCTTCAGCACCAGCCCCGGCAGCCAGGGCTTTGACTATTGGAGCTCCGAGGCGAGCAGCCTCAGTAACATCGGTTCAGCATTCCACTCCGACGCACCCTCAGCAGCAACAGCAGAAGCAGAAGCAGACTTCCGCAATGGGATGTTCTTATTGTGGGAAGCCAGGCCATGTAGTGGCAGAGTGCCGCAGGGCACAGGGATTATGTCTGGCTTGTGGAGCAGCAGACCATAGGGTTGGATCCTGCCCGAATAGGGGTGGTTCATCATCGTCCAACCTTTCTAGCTCTTCGGTGAGGGGACCAGCCCCAGTTCCAGTCCAGCAGCAGCAGCAGTATCCATTGCCGAGGCCCTTGCCGAGGCCCTTGCCGCCTCAGACCCAAGTATTCCAGCAGTAGAACCCCCAGCAGTATGTCCAGGCCCAGAGTCAGAATAGGCAACGAGGATTTCAGCAGAGGGGACCAGCACCCCGAGGGCATGGTCATGCTATGGTGATGACCGTAGAGGAAGGATTAGCACCAGGAGAGGTAGTGGCAGGTACTATTCTCGTCAACTCCTTTCCAGCTTCAGCTTTATTTGATTCTGGTGCATCACATTCTTTTATGTCTGCACGATTCGCGACACGGATAGGATTGAAGCTCGAGTCATTATCAGTAAGGCTCAATATACTTACTGGTAACGGACTTGTGGGAGTAGATAGAGTATTTTCCTCGTGTCGGATCGTAGTTAGCGGTAGAGAATTCCTCGCTAGATTGATAGAGTTTCCGATGGCCGATTATGATGTGGTCCTAGGGATGGATTGGTTAAGGAACCAGTATGCTAGAATAGACTGCCATATCGGCAGGGTTGTTTTTAGCATTCCAGGCGAGCCGGAGTTTTCTTTCTCCCGAGGCGCAGTTGAGCCATCTCTTCCAGTATTGCGGATGGCAGTAGCAGCAGTGCAGTTGCCCAGGATAGTGGATGAGTTTCCAGATGTTTTCCCAGAAGAACTTCCAGGTATTCCTCCGGAGCGGGAGATCGAGTTCACTATAGACTTGATTCCCGGGACAGCCCCAGTGTCAGAGAGAGTCTACAGGATGGCGCCGTCAGAGTTGGAGATATTGTACAAGATGATTGAAGAACTTCGAGCCAAGGGATGGGTATTGAAGTTGTTCTTCCTTCCAGTGTGGCATTGATGGCCAGTATGCATGTTCAGTCCACTATAGTCGAGAGGATCCGGATGGCGCAGTCAGCAGATTCCAAGCTTCAGCGACTCAGAGCAGAGTGTGAGGCAGGACGAAGACCAGAGTTATGCATTCATGAAGATGGTACACTTCGGCATGGTAAGCGTCTTTGTGTACCCAGCAGAGATATTCGGCAGGAGGTCATGTCAGAAGCGCACAGTTCTCAGTATTCCATCCATCATGGCGGTACGAAGATGTACCGTGATATCTGTCAGCACTTCTGGTGGAATAGCATGAAGCAGGAGATAGATCGGTTTGTCTCTCGGTATTTGGTTTGCCAACAAGTTAAAGCCGAACATCAGAGACCGGCTGGACTTCTTCAGCCCTTACCGATTCCAGAATAGAAGTGGGAGCATGTGACCATGGATTTTGTGACTGGACTACCTAGATCCCCAGCTGGTAGAGATGCTATCTGGGTTATAGTTGATCGACTTACGAAAGTGGCTCACTTTCTTCCATTCAGAGTTGGTCAGTCGACAGCTCAGCTAGCAGAGATGTACCTCAGGCAGATTGTCAGGTTGCACGGTGTGCCAGTCAGTATCACCTCGGACCGAGATTCAAGATTTATGTCACACTTTTGGCGTAGCTTGTAAGAGAGTTTGGGAACTCATCTCCAGTTCAGTTCAGCATATCACCCGCAGACAGATGGTCAGTCGGAGCGTACAATCCAGACTCTTGAAGACACGTTACGGTCTTGCACACTTGACTTTGGTGGTTCATGGAAAGATCACTTGCACCTGGTGGAATTCTCGTACAACAACAGTTTCCAGGCCAGTACCCAGATGGCACCGTTTGAGGCACTGTATGGTAGGAAGTGCAGATCCCCGCTAGCCTGGGATGATGTTGGAGAGAGACAGATGCTCGGTCCAGAAATGATTGCCCAGACAGTTGAAGTGGTCAGACGAGTCAGAGATCATCTTCGAGTTGCCCAAGTTCGCCAGCGCCATTGGGCCGATTCTCATCGGCGCCCTCTCGAGTTTTCGGTCGGCGATCATGTATTCCTGAGGATTTCGCCTAACCGTGGCGTCATTCGTTTCGGCGTACGGGGCAAGCTTAGTCCTAGGTATATAGGACCGTTTGACATTTTGGAGCGAGTAGGAGATGTATCCTATCGTCTCGCTCTTCCGCCGTCGCTAAGCGAGGTGCATGACATGTTCCATGTATCCCAATTACGACGGTATATTCCGGACCCGAGCCATATCCTAGATCATTCGGAATTGGTTGTTGGTACCAACCTTTCGTTTGAGGAGAGGCCCGTGTCTATATTGGACCGGAGAAAGAAGATCCTCAAGAACAAGACTATCAAGTTAGTCCGAGTTGCTTGGGGTCATCACTCTTTGGGGGAGTCAACGTGGGAGCGTGAGGATGATATCCGATTGCGATATCCCGACTTGTTTGACGCATTAGGTATAATGTCTTTCTTATGCCTCATGCCTTCGATTCCTTGCTTGAATGAGTGATTGTCTGCCTAGTTATAGCTTGCATGTGATAAATGTAGCTTGTCATTGCTCCTCTAGCCTCTTGATTAAATTTCGAGGACGAAATTCTTTTAAGGTGGGTAGAGTTGTAATGCCTGTGGTTCGTATTACGTATTTTTGGAATACGTGTACGTATTTATTCTTGTATTGCATGATTTCCTGGCTTAGCATTTCTTTCTTGGCTCGGTTTATTCTTGGCCCGAGTTGGCTTGGTTCGGCCTGGCTTGGTTTTTCTTGGTTCATGATGAACCCAAGTGAACCCCCTACCTACCACCATTTGTATTTATTACCCCTTCTTCTTTCTCTCTCTTCATTTATCATCTTCTTCTTCCTCATTTACTTCCTTACCTACCAGAGAGAGGAGAGAGAGGTCTAGGCAAGTGCAACTTGCTTCATGGAGGAACTCAAATTTTATTACTTTATTCTCTTCCTTACTACATTCTGAAATACTTTAGTACTTGATATTTCTAATTTCCATGGCTAGATACTTGTAGATCTAAGTTTATTTCATTTTCAGAATTTTTAGGTTTTGATCTACTTAACCTTGTTATTTCCGAGTTTTGATGGTTCCAAGTTGTAGATAATTTCGTTCTACCCTATTTTGACCTATGGAAGTCCGGATTTGGGCTCCAGATGATGGAGTTATGGAGCTTGAGAACTTGGCTCTCATGGTGTTCTTCTTCTCAGAAATTTGGAGAAGATAAACTGTGCTTAGACTTGACTTGACTGCATGGCAATTCATGCGGCAAGTGATTCGGCCGCATGGGACTCTCAGCCGCATAGGCTGGATCTCACTTCCTGAGCCGCATGGGCTCATTCCCCATCGGCCGCATATGCGCCCATCTCCTTGGCTGCATGAACTCTAGCACTTGCGGACCGCATAGGCCCTGATCCTCGAGCCGCATGAGAACCCAGATCTAGCCGCATGGACTTCTCTTCTAAACTGAATTGAGCCGCATAAACCCCCCTGCTCCTTTTCAGCTGCATGTGTCCTTTCTTCTGAGCCGCATGGACCCGTGTCTTCTCGGCCGCATATGATCCATTCCCCCGTCAGTCGCATAAGCAATCACCTTGACCCAGCCGCATGGGGCTCAACTTGGTTGAGCCGCATGGGAGCTAGTCCCACTTCCAGCCGCATAGGTTCCTGCCCCTTCAGCCGCATGCGCACCCGTTCCCCGCCAGCCGCATGAACCCCCATCTCAACACTTCCCAGCCGCATGGACCCGAACTCCTTCTTAGCCGCATGGGCTGTTCTCATCCAGCCGCATGAGATCTTTCCTGGCCGCATATGACTTAGCCGTATGGCTCTTCTATAGCCCTGTATATTGATATTTTATTAGATATTTTATGTCCATTTTATATCCTTACGCCTTTTGTCCTGAACTTGAAAATCATGATTTTATTGATATATTTGGAATTGATAATTGAGCATGACCTGTTAGTGACCCGTAGTGGTGTACTCCTGACATAATAACTTGACATGACCTGATAGTGGCCCGTCGTGGTGCACTCCTGACTAGTACTCTTGACATGATAACCTGACATGATATATCTTAACAAGCTGTTGCGACGGCTACCTGACATGACATGACCTGTATAATTAACCTGGACACCGTGGACGATGTGCTTGTACAAATAATCCAGTCATGTCTTGCATCATGTCTAGGAGGGGACTCCTGAGTACCACGGTCAGGAGTACCCATTGAAAGGGACTAAGGCTAATAACTAGATTAATACATTAGTCATGAAGAGATCTCACAGCTACAGGCAATCCCGTTACCTGGGCACGCCTTGGGATCTGTAGCCTGCCGTCGAGTAGGGCATATTTCCAGCACACTATCATGTGTTGCACCCTTCAAGCTACCTAAGGGTACATTCGTTTTCTGGACGATGTACCCATCTGAATTCAACTCTAATCTTTTAACCCGGGTAACCTGGATGGTCTGCAGGGCTTGGGGCTGTGGAATAATCTCACTGCATCTTGTTAGTAATTAAGCTTGTGACAACCCTAGTTAGTTAAAGTATCAAGCCGTAATTCTTGCTTGGCCGTGAAGTGATTGGATGGAGTCTAACCAGTCTAGTCTTGTCCTGATCCTGTTCCAGATTATTGAATGACCTGAATGCTTGTATTTATTTTATCGATAAATGGTAAGAATTTCAAGTTCTATTCAGACGAAGGGTTACAACCCCGATCCTTGTTTGGTTTACGGGTTGTAACCTGGTTATCTGAATAGTTCCATGGTTATCTCGTCGTATATCATCCTGATGTATTTTCCTTATTTCCAGTTCTTACTTTTATTTATTTCTTGTGCTGATTGCTGCTTTTAGTTCCTAAGTGAAGCTTCCTTTGTGGCACTTGCTCTTTCTGGGATCTGACCCAGCTGGTTTTGTGTGGCCAGATTTTGGAGCAGCTCCAGAGGATCCACCGACGTTCCAGCCAGATGGTAGCCACTAGACGGAACCCTGGCAACGAGTGGGTTATTTTTGGCTCTCCCACTTTATTGTAAAAATATTCTTTTGAGGCGTTTAGCCGACAAGCACCTGTTTAGCTCGATTGCACTTACTTACTGTCTGCCTACGGGCTGTAACGTGATTGACAGATCCTAGGGTTGATCATGTATGACTAAACTCTTGCTAGTCTTAACATTTTGTAACGACTAGCTTCATGATCAGCTGAATATGTAATGTTTGGGACGCCTTACTTTTGTATATTTAATGATCATACTTCTTGTAACTTTTTTTGTTTACTTGCTTGTGATTGAGACAATAGGCTTGTTCATGACCTTAAGAGACTGCTGGCTTGTAGATGAACCCTCATGTATCTAGACAGCCGTGAGCGTATAGCGAGATGGAATCCATTTCAATATACGTAGCTGGCTATGTCTGCCCCCGCTCTCCAGTATTCTGGTTCTGGGGCGTGACACTAAGACACAATAATATAACCTATCATCGCCGCATGGAGGAATATAATCACCACTCAATCACATAAATCTAAGAAAGATAAATACGATGATAAAGATAAGGATAAAGATGAAGTAAATAGTCTGAAATAATGCTGAGCCACAATAACAAGCTCAGAATTTAAAGACATCACAAGATCCTAAATAAATACTACAAGTCTTAAAGTATCAAGCTGGAATATAGTCCAGACAAAATCTAGCTAAACTAAATCACTACAGGCGGTGCGTCCTCTACGAGCACCGGGTCCACAGGCTGGTCCTGGTCGTAGGCTCCATCTATGCCAAATCCGTAGTAGGTCAGACAATCTGTATCTAAATCTTCTAAAAAACAACGGGGGTTAGCGTGTCAGGATATAAGCAAGTACAAACACCAACAGCAATTTCATTTGAATTGATAAATACTATATGATGCAATTATAATAAAGTAAATGATGAATGTCAAAACTGGAAGTAAAACTGTATAAAGAACTGAATAGCATATCATCGGTGAGATGTAAGGTAAATCTGGAAAAAGCGGTAAATGTAATCTGATGTACGATGTAAACCTATAAAGTAAGTGCCATGAGATATTAGAGCGTTATGTGATCGGCTTGGGTCAAGATCAGGCTGTCCAATTTGACCGACTATGCACAGGTAGTACAATAGTATAGGGATCAGGCCGACCAAAATGGAAAGCTATACACAAGTAGTATAAGGTCAGGCTATACCCTACGTGTGGTGCGGGTGGAGCTATGCACAAGTAAGAAACAAGTAGGGATAATGATCACATAACCTCTAATAACTCCCCATCCCTGAGTAGTATAATGATTCCAGACATGATAGGTCACGACACAGGATTTCAAGAGTAGAGGGCCAGCCCACTCCCAAATCGGTGTCTATACAAGTACAGGAAACAATATCTAACAATGTACTTATATACCAGGTAAACCAGGAATGATATCTCATGACGAGATTCACGTATACTAGTCCGTGTATCCTCGTGTTGAGAATCAAGTATAACACTACAACAGAATCAGATATAGTAGATATCAAAGCAATAAAAACTATCAGAGAATGTACTTGCCTGCTGTCCTGAGCTGAGAAAATCGAACTACAAACCACTCTATGGGCCACGAACGGTCAACTCGCACAATAATCTGCTAATGCTTAAACAGACATTACCAACATTCTCAGAATGGTCAAATTAGCTAAAAAGTCTATCCATAAATCTAATTCTAGACAGAGGGGTAAAACGGTAATTTTGGGTCAAAACGGTGTCCGCCGTTGCACCCGTTTTGCACCAAAAAGAGTGTCAAACCTACGGTCTCTAAAGTCATCAACCTATATGTCTACAGGTTCGGTTTGACGAGACGAACCCAACCATATCTCCAAAAGTTGGATTTCGGTGGGCCGTACACAAATTTTCCCGTTGGATCGGGTTACGGGCCCGCCAAATAGTGTTCGGGTCGACCTTCTCAGATTCGTACCAAACTTGGCAAACAGGACCAGAAAAATAATACGGTTCTGTTGGCGTAAATTTTGTCTCGATATGACGAGTATGCACAAAGTAATTGACAAATATGCAAAAGCCCGATACGGTGAATTTTGACGGATACGCATCAAATTCGTCGTGCACACGCGACCAATTTGAATTCTGTCAAAGCCCACACATTCACGAAGTTGATACACACCTTTCGATGCTCTCGGTTCGTGACCACGTCGCCTGGATTGACGGGACGGACAGCGTATCGGGATAATTTTTCTAAAAATTCAGTTTTAAAAACTAGTTTTTTCTCAATCTTCACAAACTAATAACTTTCTATATAATGTATGAAAATCAAATCTACAAGAAGGGTTTTTATCTCCTATATGTTATCTACAAGTCTCTTCAGAAGATTTTCCAAAGTTTGCGATATTCTGTTGCAAATCGACCACAAACATAGAGTTTAGGGACAGTTTCTAAACCCAGAAAATCGAGTTTTTTCTTAATGTTGGAACTTGTTTTTCATCGCACGTGATGCGAATCGGTACGAACTATTTAAAGGGAATTAAAGGTATATATGTTAGGATCATACCGAAAGAAAAGGCTCGGAAATCGATCGAGGTGCACGGAGAAATTCTGTTGCGAAGTCGACTCCTCGCTGACAGTTTTTGCGCGCAGGTGGGCTGTTCGTTGCTCGTTTCCCGACGATGGACGGTCGCGGGTTGGTCGACGGTGACGTCGGGGTGCATGCTGGGTTGGGGTGACGGCATAGGGTTAGGGTTTTATAAAAATCCCTCTCCCTCTCTCTATCGAAATATATATAAAGAAAGGAAAAATCGGGCTGTGTTCGGTTTTGCCGAACGGGTTAAGGGGCTCGGCCCCCCTTCGCGGTGTTGTGCTTTAGGTGTGCGTGTGTGTTTGGTGCTTTATTTCTTTCTTTCTTTCATTCTTTATTACTTGTAACTTACTTTAATACTTTATATATATATATATATATATATATATATATATATATATATATATATATATATATATATATATATATATATATATATATATATATATACTTTATATATATATATATATATATATATATATATATATATATATATATATATATAAAATATATATATATATATATATATATACACATACAAACATACATACATACACACATACACATATTATATAATTATATAATAAATCCTTTAGCACTCTCCCACTAATAAATATTTCTTATTAAAATCTTTTTTCTTTTTCTTTATATATAAATATTATACATATCCATAAATATTATACTTCGGTCGTGTATAGACAATTTTGATCCCATTAGCCGTGACTAGATCGTACTTAAATAATTTCGACCATACCCTTGGTCATGCTTAAATGATTTAGATTTTTAGTCTTGCCCAATTATGTTATTTCTGTAATTGATTATGCCTAAACAATTTTTTATCGTGCTTAAGGTCTCGATCCTTGATCATTATCATGACTAAACCATTTTGGTACTATTTCGATCGTGCCTAAATTTAGATTTTGATTATGCTTAGATGATCATGCCTAAATAATTTTGATTTTACTAGTCATGACTAAATTTTGATTCTATTCGTGCCTAACTAGTTTTGATCATTTTCAAATTTTCGTATTTGATTATTCTTGGTCGTGCCTAGTCGTGCCATTTTAAATTTCAAGGACAAAATTTTCTAAGGTTGGTAGATTCATAGCCCCTCTTTCCAATAAATAAAGTCTATTATTTTTGGAGACTTTTCTAATATTTTTAGAATTATTTAATTGGAAATTATTTTATATTGTTGTAAAAGAATGGCAATTTTTTAATTAAGAAATGGCATAGTTGTAAATATTTGAAAAGGGATGGCTATGTTAGTAATTGTTTGGGAGTCCATGGTGGAATACTTAGCCACAAGGATTAGGTGGAAACATTCTAGAAATCCTTAACTAATTAAGGATTACCACTAATTAATCTCAAAGAATATTCCATGGAATATTTCCTCCTAACCCATGTGCCAATGATTCTAGGATCTTCCTAATGATCCCTTTAAGTAGCCTAATTATTTGGGGGATTAGCATTCATAATTTTCCTACATGTTCCTAATGATCGTGTCCTAACTGTGTCCGTGTCTATTGCATTTTGTTCTATTTCTAGCTATTATATTTATATTTTCTCGTGTCCATCATGACACAGACACATCCAATTCTAATACCCAATCCCCCATTCCACAAACCATTGTGTCTTGTATCCCCTGACACAGACACGTTTCCTAAGGACTACAGACTAAAACCCTAATTTTAGCGACCACTGTGTCCAGCCGACACTACCATTGCGTTAACATCTTAGGCCAACGCTGCCGCTCCTCGTCGCAGCCACCATCCATCGTTGAAGATCGCCAACGTCTTCACCGCCATCGTCTTCTCGAGTTACCAACGTCCCGTCCTAGACCAGAGTTGCTGTCGTTCTTGATCTCTTCCTCGAGCCGACTACCATTGACGGATGCCACCACCGACTTTTAAATTCGAGCATGCAACTTCCTCCTCTTCGGCCTTCTCCTTCAAATTTTCGACCACTGCTCATAGCCGCCACCAGAATCTGGACCTCCCACCACCGCCTTCGACCACTATGTTCCTCTCTAGCTGTTCCTCTATCCCGACCGTCCAATGACCGGCTGCTACCCTGATCCGCACCAAGCAAGCACTGGACTCCGACCTATCAGAACCCTAGATATACACTTCACCACTCCTCATCAGCTCGAACCACGATCGTAGCAGAGATTTCAGTCGCTTCCTTCTAGATCTGAAGCGTCGCTGTGTTCTTTGATCGAACTCCACTAGATCCGACCGTTGTTCTCAAGGCAGTGTCGTCACGACAAGGTAAGCCATTATCTTCTTGTTTCTCTTTCTTTTCTAAGAGGTTCTAGAGTATTCGAGTGAAGAATAGAGAGATAGTAAGAAAAAGGGGGTTAACAGTAGGGATCCGGGTCAGGTTCTATGGGCTGGACCTGGGCTCCTATTTAAAACAAGGAAAAAAGAAGTTGATCTAGTGGGCTATACTAAAAAAATTAATAAAATAAGGGTTTTGGGCTGGGTTTAAGGGAGTTTTTGTTTAATATTAGTGTTTTGATTTAATTAGTATCTTTATTAATATTTAGCATTTAATTAGTAATTATTTTATCTTCTAGTATTTTATTAATATAATTAATGATTTAAAATTCTTCTAATTAATAATTATTAATATTTTAGTAAGCAAATATTGTAAAACTTTGTTAATATTTTAGCTATAACTATTTTGTTTAGTAATACTTTATTTTGGCTAGCCATTATTAATCATTTTATCTAATTATTATAGAATAAGTTAGTTACTGTAGAAAATACTCTAAAGATCCTAATTATATTTTGTAACCAATTCTAGGTGGACATAGAGACAGTTGCAACCTTCCGGTAAAAGGCAAGTAATTGTACCTCAACTTTACTTAGTAGCTTTACATGCATGATTGTACTATATCAATTGCTTAACGTGTTTCTCGTGTTTCTTACTTGATTGACATGTTTCTCGTATTTCATGTCGGAAGGGAGAACATTCATGAAGCATGTAGTTTACCTTGGTCTATGGACATTTACACGACTGCTAGCACTATACGTGTTTTACGTCAATCATGTGCGTGTCTGCTAGCATCATCGATAGACATGCCTTATGCTCCTTATCGGTTATGATATGCCTTACTCTTACTTGCCTGACTTCTAGCATATCGTTTACGATGTGCCTTATTCGTAATAGCCCTTACATGCTTATTGGTGTTCTATTGTACATGTTTTACTTAGTTAGGACATGATTTCAAGTACTTTCCAGTTTAGTTGTTATTTAATGTCTTTGCTACTTTATGTACTATTTCATCATGTTGTTGAGTACGGTTGAGTTACATTTTACTTTGCTCATATCCTGACTAGATAGTTGATATATTAGACCAGGTCATGAGGATGGCATTGGATTAGACGATGACTTATGGAAGGTTCCAGAACACTTAGATTCTATGTAAGATATATGTAGCAGATTGTTTTGTGAAACATATGTATGAGTTGTAGTATTTCTTGTGGATATGATTTACTAAATTTGCCTTCGGATAGATGGCATGTTCTATGTACTAAAAATACTGATAGTGAACTCTATGGTGATTTTGGGTGCTGGTTGTTTTTCGTTTGTTAGTTCTGTAGTTGAGCAAAAGAATGATTATCATTATCATGTTTTGACTATCAAGGTTTAGACAACAAGCCACCGTCGATTCTGCGACGTAGACTGGACATATCCCCGTACTCGTACCCGATCATGCAGGCGCGGGTCGTAACACCCCATGATGGTCAACTTCAACAAGCCCTTTCTTTCCTTCAATGGAAACGATATTTAGCCGTAAACATCCAATAGTTGTTATCCTGGTCAAGAACCCCAATTTTACAGGATCTAGCTAATGGGCTTGTTGGAGTGGAGATAGGACAAGGTATGGATTTATGAGCTAGGTTAGGAGAACAATTATTAGGAAAGAAGTTGGAGAGGAAAGGTCAAGGGTTAATGTAGTTTTTGCATCTAGCCTACTAACCTATTTGTTCTCCCCAAATTGTTGTTATGCCATTCTGTAAACTTTAGGACTGCACCACATATCTAGTATCAAGAGACTGCATAGATACACATGGATACACCAATTTCTTCATTTCAAAATGATGATGGGATTCTGTAAACTAAATGATGGTATCCATACCACAATTTTTAGTTTGATTATGTAAAGTAAATTATTGGATTCTGAACCTGAATCTATGTCTGCAAACTACAGGGATGCAGTTACCTATGTGTGCGGGTGCAAAGTAGTGTATAGTGGAGACATTATAAACTTCAATATCTAGCATGCAATTCTTGATAACTTACTATAAGTGTTGGTTATCTATAAGTGTTGGTTACTCAGTAGCATCTATGACAAAGCTGGAACATTAATATCTAGCATGCATGCACTTCTTGATAAATTACTTCCATGCCTTGGATAAGTCCTTGATAAATTTACTTTTCTCTGCCTACTTTATTTGCAAGAAAGAAAGAAAGATTGATATATAGAGCCCCATTGCCTCATTTGAAAAGGGTACCAAAATAAAAAAAAAGAAGAAAAGAATCACTCAATTGAGTCACTCGCTATCATGGAGAGGATGAGTTGGGTTCTGAGTACTATGCGCCTTCACGGGATAGTATGAAGAAATCCAAGGCGGCACGGGCCATGCGTTTCAAACGTGCTATACGAATAGTAAACCAGAGATGCGCACGCAAAATCATGCGTGCTACCGATGGTAAACTGTACTGAATCGACTCGGGTGTTTGCACCAGATATGAGCCGACTCTTAAAGTCCCCCTCCCACTTGGGTGCAGCTATTGCACTTGAACCAAGTCGGGAGGAATCTCTTGCGGGCCAGACCCCATGCGGCCCATCGAGAATGTAGAAGCTTCTAACTTGGACTCTTCCTACTACGCACCTTTGGGTGCTAAGTCGAGGAAGTCTAGGGTAGTACGGGCCCAACAAGTCCAGTCAACTGTCCAAGATGCTGACCGTCAGCGGGCACCGTTAACTGATTATACAGGCGCCTGATGGAAAGTTGTAGAGAACCACCCGCGTCCAGTCCCCCAGGGCTAACGGACATGGTGGGTCTCAAAAGTCTCCCTACGACGATCAAGCGTAGTGCTTTACTAGCCGTTGATCATGGAGCGAGCAAATATGATGGTCCTAAAAGTCTCCCTACAACGATCGAGCGCATTACTTTACTAGCCGGTGATCAGGGAGCAAATATGATGGTCCCAAAAGTCTTCCAACAAAGATCGAAAGAAAGTTCTTTTACTAGCCTCAGATTAGGGAGCAAATATGATACCTACGCACCTGGGCGTTCGGGATACCCGGACCCACAAAATGGATATGAAGGTAGATCAATCCGCTAGCAACTTGCGAGAGTGATTACTCACAAACGCAAGAAGAGAGAAGCAAACTTAGCGTGCGATGAGCCCTTTCCCGGATATCACTGCACCCAAGCAATCATCAACTGCCGTGGACACAAGACAGTGGCTCCTATATCAAGACAGTCTGTGTTCCAGCGACTGCGACCTACTGCGCCTTTCCAACATTATCTCAGAAACATGATGCCAATTGAAGATGTTGTAAACGGCCTACTATCAACTAGATGCATTACTCAGATTTCTCAGTTAGGCACATCGTCTCTGTCAAGCGCATCACAATCTTCTGAAGGAGTCCACCGTCAAATCTTCTTCGAACAAGAAGATCCATAATCCACAGTGCCAACACTCGCCAAGGGGAGGGTCGGTCAAATTCATTTTTTTTGAGAAGTCAAGAGGGAGACAAACGAAACTCTCTCAAATCGTGACATTCGGTACAGCACCTTCTCCTAGGGCCCCCATACCCATCCAGCCAGAATATATCCTTCATGCGGCTTAGTCATAAAATATTCCTCATACGGCTCGGTCATGAGATGGCCTCATGGTGCTCGGTCAAAAGGCATCCTCATGCGGCTCGGTCATGAGACATTTCTCATGCGGCTCGATCAGAAGGCATTCCTCATGCGGCTCGGTCATGAGACATTCCTCATGCGGCTCAGTCATGAGACGTCCTTCATGCGGTTCGATCAAGAGACATTTCTTATGCGGCTCGGTTATGAGACGTCCTTTATGCGGCTCGGTCATGAGATATTCCTTCATGCGGCTTGGTCATGAGATATTCCTTTACGCGGCTCGGTCATGAGACGTCCTTCATGCGACTCATGCGGCTCGATCATGAGACATTCTTTCATGCGGCACAGCCATGAGACATTTCGCATGCGGCTCGGCCAAGAGACATCCTTTATACGGCTCGCCACAAAGATTAGTTGATGCACGTGACAAGTTGACCAGGTCTCAACTGCTCGAATTTGCTACAACAACAAATCCCAACAAATCTTCAGCTATCAGTCACAGACCGAGTCTCGAGGCATGATTACCGCCATGTGGCCCGGGGATTTGCCACGTGGCCATCTATGCAGCTCAAAATATCATTCATCTCAAAATTGCTATAAATAGCAGGGCACCACACCCATGCAAATGGTTGGCAATCCAGGGCTGGCAACCTTCGAAAAGTAATTTATTCAAGAGCTAAGGACTGCATCAGATAGTCCAAGGAGTAAGGCAGAGTTGATAGCAGTTTTTCGAGCCTCTACCATCACCCCCCAGAATCAAAACTAAACAATTGTACTTAGATTGTTTCCTAGGATTTCTTTCTAGGCTTTTCTTCATAGTTCTCCTACGGCTGTTGAAGAAAACCTATGTACTTCCTCCGGGTCATGCCGCCGGCTGTGCTGCTTCCCCCTCCTCTTCCTGCCCACTTCTTCTCCTACGACTCTACACTTGAGCTGGATGTCATATGTGGCTGAGAGAGTCAAATAAAAAGAAGGAAAGTAGGGAGGAGCAGATTGGTTCAGAGCCATGGTGGAGGAGAGGAGAAGGAAGATGCTTGATCAGAACGGATGGCTCAGAACACAAGCCAAGATTCATTCTAGCATACATTAGTGTGAATCATCTATGTTCTGTACATATGGTGTAGTATATGTTCTTATCGTATCTATTATTTGAAGAACGTAACAGAATCAAGATGAACTCACTAATGTAATACTAAGACATCATCTACTACTATATAAGATATAGTGATAGGTTGTCGTATCATCTTTGCCGAGGGATGGGGGTCGGAGGACAGGCAACTTTATCTACGGCTACTTAGTTTCTGCCTCGCCAGTCGAATGGCTGCAGGGACTATATCCTGATCACCATGTCGTACCGTAGATTAATGCAAATGGAGCTGAAAATATCCGTCGCTAACCGGTCACTAGTCCGTCGGTAACTGAGAATTTTTTTGAAAAAAAATTGTAGCACTTTCCCTGTTCACAAAAATATGCATAAACCAAACCAACATATAATGCATACCAATTATCCAAGAATCACATAGACCAAATATGCACATACGAATTTAATGCACGCCAATTATCCAAGAATCATATAGACCAAACCAAATTAATATAAAATAGACATCAATTATCCTGAAGAGTAACCTAATATTAGTCGTTATAATTCGATTTATCTTCAAGTATGAGAACGGATGGCTCAGAACACAAGCCAAGATTCATTCTAGCATACATTAGTGTGAATCATCTATGTTCTGTACATATGGTGTAGTATATGTTCTTATCGTATCTAGTATCTTAAGAACGTAACAGAATCAAGATGAACTCACATAATGTAATACTAAGACATCATCTACTACTATATAAGATATAGTGATAGGTTGTCGTATCATCATTGCCGAGGGATGAGGGTCGGAAGACAGTCAACTTTATCTACGGCTACATAGTTTCTGCCTCGCCAGTCGAATGGCTGCAGGGACTATATCCTGATCACCATGTCGTACCGTAGATTAATACAAATGGAGCTGGAGCCAAAATACAGAAACCAAAATACAGAATCAAATACCTGGGACGGATGGCTCAGAACACACCCAACCGGAGAGGATACTCTGAGAGATCCATCTGAGTAGGACGTATACTCTGAGAGATCACCTTTACAAGAATGATATCAGTAGTGGAATTGAGTGCTGAAGGGGATATTATCAGAGTATACGTCCTACTCAGATGGGTCTCTCACCGTTACTATTTTTTTCTGACAGCATGGTGGATGTGCTCCGTCAACAGATTCTTGCTCCGAGCCAAAACTTTGTCCCGGAGCTCAAGTGGACATCCTTGGTGTAGAGCTCGAGTGAGAGGTTCCTGACAGCATGGTGGTCTCCTTTGTCAAAGTATCCGTGCTCGTCCCACAACCAATATGGGATTAGCACGGATACTTTGACAAAGGAGACCACCATGCTGTCAGGAACCTCTCACTTGAGCTCTACACCAAGGATGTCCACTTGAGCTCCGGGGCAAAGTTTTGGCTCGGAGCAAGAATCTGTTGAGGGAGCACATCCACCATGCCGTCAGAAAAAATTAATAACGGTGAGAGACCCATCTGAGTAGGACGTATACTCTGATAATATCGCCTCCAGAACTCAATCCCACTACTGATATCATTCTTGTAAATGTGATCTCTCAGAGTATACGTCATACTCAGATGGATCTCTGAGAGTATTCTCTCTTATTGGTTGTCGTATCATCATTGCCGAGGGATGAGGGTCAGAGGACAGTACAAATAGTCTAATACAAAAACAACTCAATATGTAGTCCAATACAAATAGTCTAATACAAAAACAACCCAATACAAATAGTCCAATACAAATAAGTACTAATAGCTAATGAGAACCACGCTGCTCACGCAAACGCTCAGTGATACGTTCACGCAACCACCTCAAAAAAGCGAGATTTTTGGCACGAGGAGAGCTGTCGTCCCTTGCAAGGACTGCATGAAGAGTCCTCTCGGTCTCACTAGCTACCGGTGCTGGATGAATAGAACTTTCGGTCTCACTAGCAACCGGTGCCACTTCCTCCTTAACTGTAGGAGGAGCCACCTCAGCATTCACTGTTTTCCTCAAACGACGTGCCGCTCCTCGGGTCATGGGTGCCATCTGGTAAGATCGATAGTCATAAATAATATAATTGTAACATAAGCAAGCTAACTAAAGGAACCATCATGTAATTTGAGTACAATTTCGAAAGCCGATAAAGTATAAAAATTCAATTTTTTGCCAAGTGTGAGAACGGATGGCTCAGAAGACAACCCAAGATTCATTCAAGCATACATTAGTGTGAATCATCTATGTTCTGTACATATGGTGTAGTATATGTTCTTATCGTATCTAGTATCTGAAGAATGTAACAGAATCAAGATAAACTCACATAATGTAATACTAAGACATCATCTACTACTATATAAGATATAGTGATAGGTTGTCGTATCATCATTGCCGATGGATGAGGGTCGGAAGACAGTCAACTTTATCTATGGCTACATAGTTTCTGCCTCGCTTGTCGAATGGTTGTAGGTACTATGTCCTGATCACCATGTCGTACCGTAGATCAAATGGAGCTGGAACTGGAGCCAAAATACAGTACTACTTCACCATGTCGTACCATTTTACTCTCTCTCTCTCTCCTTCCCCCTCCGGCGCTCTCACTCTCTCCGGCGCTCTCACACTACTAATTCCTATGTGTTTTAAGTGTGAGAACAGATGGCTCAGAACACAACCCAAGATTCATTCTAGTATACATTAGTGTGAATCATCTATATTCTGTATACATATCGTGTAGTATATGTTAACCTTATCATATCTAGTATCTGAAGGACGTACGTAACAGAATCAAGATGAACTCACTAATGTAATACTAAGACTTCATCTACTACTATATAAGATATAGTGATAGGTTGTCGTATCATCATTACCGAGGGATGAGGGTCGAAGGATAGACAACTTTATCTACGGCAACATAGTTTCTGTCTCGCCAGTCGAATGGCTGCAGGGACTATGTCATGATCACCATGTCGTACCGTAGATTAATGCAATTAATGGAGCTGGAAATATCCGCCGCTAACCCGTAACTAGTCCGTTGCTAACTGAGATTGTCACATACACATATGTATATCACAGCTAGATGTATAGATATATACATCTATACAGAAGCACACAACTGATAGAACTCGTACTGTCCTTGAGACAGTGAACATATACACCATGAATCCAAACCCCATATATATTCACATTTACTAATCCAAACACCACCAAACTAATGGAACACCCAATATGGATAACACATTATTTAGCCAATATATAAACTCAGATGAATTTGAGAAGCAAACCCACCCGCCGCCCCCGACCAAAGCCCGCCGCCCCAAGCCCGCCTCCCAGTAGTTTGGTTGCATATATATATGAAGAGTGCTTATGGGTGTGCGTCGGTTGCAAAAAGCCCCGACGTACACGCCCCAAGCCAGCCGCCCAGCCCCCGACGCCGCCGCCCCAAGCCCACCGCCCAGCCCCGACCCAAGCCAGCCGCCCAGCCCCCGACGCCCCCGCCCCAAGCCAACTGTCTAGTCCCCGACGCCGCCGCCCCAAGCCCACCGCCCAGCCCCCGACCCAAGCCAGCCGCCCAGCCCCCGACGCCCCAAGCTCGCCTCCCAGACCCCGACGCCTCCGCCCCAAGCCCACCGCCCCGACCCCGACCCAAGCAAGCCGCCCAGCCCCCGACGCCCTAACTCCAAGCCCGCCTCCCAGACCCCGACGCCCCCGCCCCAAGCCCACCGCCCAGACCCCGACCCAAGCCAGCCGCCCAGCCCCCGATGCCCCAATCCCAAGCCCGTCTTCTAGACCCCGACGCCCCCGTCCAGCCCCCGACGCCCCAACCCCAAGCCCGCCTCCCAGACCCCGATGCCCCCGCCCCAAGCCCACCGCCCAGACCCCGACCCAAGCCAGCCGCCCAGCCTCCGACGCCCCAGCCCCAAGCCCGCCGCCCAGCCCCCGACGCCGCCGCCCCAAGCCCACCGCCCAGCCCCCGACCCAAGCCAGCCGCCAAGCCCCGGACGGCCCAGCCCCAAGCGTGCCGTCCATCCCCTATACGACATCGAGAGAGAGAGAGAGAGAGAGAGAGAGGGGGGTTACCTTCGGGAGAGAGAGAGAGGAGAGGACGCCGACGACGACACCGACGCCGATCACCGAAGCCGACACCGGCGAGAGAGAGAGAGAGAGATAGAGGGAGAGAGAGAGAGAGGAAAGAGAGTAAATTTGGGGGGAATGCAAAAAGTTCCCCCCGTCATTTTTTTTAAAGTCTGGTACGTATATATAGCGACGGACTAGCGACTGGTGAAAACCAGTCGCCCAGCAGTCGCCTGTTTTGATAAGTGCCGACTGAATATCCGTCGCTAAGTCGTCGACGATATGTTCCGCCAATTCTCTACACAATTCCTGCCAAATAATCGACTGTGTAGCGACGACGATAAATCCGTCGCTATATCACCGACAGTCTAGCGACGGATGTGCGACCTTTCATTCCCCTAAAATTAAAATAAAAATGGCAAAGGCGTGTAGTCGGTAATCCTTCGCTGAGCGGCCACGAAACGGTCGCTAATATCGACGAAAAAATTCTGTCGCTAAAAAGCCGTCGCTAAATGAGCGTATTTTGGTAGTGACGGTATGCCGTCGGTATACACCGGTATACTGGCGGTATGCCGACCAAGGAGAAAATCTATAAGTTAGAAAAAATTTTAAAGCATTATGAAAACCAAGGAAATACAAAATACACTATAAAATACGTATCCATATATAAATACCGATACTGTGAGACGAGTCTCACAGCCAGCACCTGTCCGACAATAACTCAAGAAATAGGTGCAAATTTCGGGGGACAAGGAGTTTCCTTTCGCCTCCTGTAATTCGACTCAAAAGGTTCTTCCTGGAAAGGGAGGAGCGAAGACAGGCTCTTCCAGCCCGGTCATCTCGACCAATATTGTAAGGAGACCCTCATCTGGTGGGTTACTACCGACAACCACATGGGGTGTCTATTTAGGCACTCGATCCAAAAAGAAGCTTCCAGCACCCGAGGGTGCACCTTCGGCCTCCTTGAGAGTAGATGAAGCTGGGGTTAGCAGTCCCCTCAATATATGGAACAACCCGGTGTACCAAGAGCACAAACAGGGGGTAGAGGTCCTCCAGAACTGCGCAACAGACTTGGACTTCCCTGAGGGCCATCACCCTCACCAAGATGATACTGCTTCCTGTACAGGGGGTAGCACCCCTTCCGAGTCCAAGGAAGATGACATTCTGACATTCTTCGACGATTTCTCTGTACAAGGGTACGACACAGAGAGCACCTCTGCTACGATCCCTTCCATCTCTACCCACGTGAGGATAGTCTTTATGGCTGACAATGATCATGAAGCACCTTCTGACCGAAGACGTCTAGAAGTACTTGAAGCCATGCTCCTGTCCTTGGTCAAGTCCGTGGATGAAATCAAAGCTGCCTTGCCAACCCAACCGGCAAGGACGCCCGAACAAACAAGCTTGGGACCTGCAGTCAACGCAGACTCCAACACGACTGCCCTTCCTCTGGGTGATGATCCCTTAGGATCATCCATTCCTTCAGCTGCAGAAGAAGCCAAAGAGGCAAGGAGGGAAGTCCAGGAGCTTCGAATAATATTTAATGCCCGAGACTCCTCTCGAGACCTCAGAATACGGCAGCCATATCCTGTTGCATGGATAGATGTGCCTTTTCCACCATGGTACAAGCCATTCTATATCGATTCTTATGACGGAAAGACCTTTGATGGTCCGTCCATGACTTACTTTGAAGTCACAACTGACTACTTGCCGCATAGTAATGCCATCCTCACGCGATTATTCATCGGAGCATTGGAGGGGATGGCGTTCGATTGGTACCGTAACCTTTCCGACAACTGTATCCATTCTTTTGACGGCTTCAAGTACATATTCCTGGAAAGATTCTACGAAGTGGGGCATGATGTAACGATGTTATCTCTCATGGATGTCGTTCAGGGAGAGAGGGAGCTAACAAGGAACTATATCGAGCGGTTCCGCTAAACCGCAATGAGATTGTCCCAAGGCAATCCTGAGAGCTCCTTGATCGAAATTTGCCAAAAGAAGTTGCTCCCCGCAATTAGCCTCTGGATGGATGACGATCAGTTTAGGGATTAGACGACCTTCATCATAAGTGCTACCAATACAGAGGCAAAATTGAAGAAGGATCGCCAGTTGGGATTACACATCCTAGACGGAGAGGATAAGAGTAGATGTCCTGATTCCACCTTCAGCAACAACAACAGTGGCGCCACCTCCAACCGAGACAATAAGGGCAAACAGGCCATGGTCGCTGATGCAACCCAGAAGCCCGAACAAAAACAGGCGGAAGGCAAGTGGTCCAAGGTAAATTACTCATTTAAAGATAGTCATGTCAAACCTATCTTCGATATGCTCTTGCAAGGGTGTAGGATCCAGCTTCCTCCACCAAGGCACGAGCCCCAAGCGGCATAAATGGAGGACCCAAAATATTATCACTTCCACCGCTATGTCTATCATTCCACTCATGACTGCTTCCAATTAAAGTGGTACATTCAGAGTCTTATCGACTCCAAAGCTCTGTCGATAGACTTTGAAGAGGTTACCGTGGCGACGAACATGGTATCGATTCAGTTCGTCGACTTCCCTCCAACAAGCACTCCAGACGGGGTAATACCTGTCCCTCGGCAATGATGGAGGTTACTAATCTTCCACCCGTCCGGAGCCAGACATCTGGATTGGTACCTCTCACCACATCGCGAGGAGAGATCATGTGGGTGCATCTAGACTTAGTGCCCGAAGTTACCTAGGAGGTGTCATCTCCTACCAACAAGAAAAAGGACAGGAAGTCTAGATCCTGCCTTACAATTTCAGCCGAAACTAATAAAGCTGCAGCCATTGTTACCGGGTCTGAAGCACAAGTCCAGCCCATACGGGATAGCTCAGTCGAAGATCCTCAGCCGGCAACGTTGCCTCCCTCTGATGTTCCAAGGCCATCTCAGCCTCCACTGGCGGATAAATCCAAGCCAAAGGAAACCCGCTTCGACAGGCCACTCTATAATGATGTACCTCGGGGACTGGAGAGACATTACAACTTTGACATATTAGCACAATTGGCTAATACGCCAGTAAAGTTGTCATTATACGAGCTCCTAAGACTCTCCAAGGATCTTCGTGTCGCATTAAGCAAAGCACTCCAGAATGCTGACGACTACTTAGCTAAGGTCAAGCCTCCAGGGGAAGACCCACCAAAAGATCTATAGGGCAGCAATATCATAGATGCAATGCCTAACATCATATTTACTCCACAGGACATGTTGATCAAATCCAATTTGCATGATCGCCCCGTGTACTACACTGGATACATATGCAACATCAAGGTGGATTGGATGCGTATCGACCCTGGCTCGTCAATAAGCATCATCCCAAAAAGCTTGCTCCAACTTCTCGGCATCCCTATGCACCTGCTAGCGGCGACCAATACTGCCATTAGCAGTTTTAACTCGAGAAAGAGCTATTCCCTAGGAAAGATTCGATTGAAATATCAGATTGGTGACCCGAAGACGGAGGTTACCTACTACGTCATAGAGGTAGATACGCCCTACAACATCCTCTTGGGGCGTCTGTGGATACATGACTATATGATCGTGCCATCCACCCTCCACCAATGCTTCAAGTATATCAGTTGGCACGGCTTCGTGAAGACTGAATTCGCCAACATCGATCCCTTTAAAGGGGTTGAGTCTTATTATTCTTCGGAGGCTTGTCTATATGAAGAATCCAAGAAGTACATCACTGACAAACTGGAGACCATCATAGGACCAGATAAACCCTTGATAATTCATCTTCAGACCCATAAACCAGGCAAAATTGTACCCCTTGTCGCAACTTTGCATAATGAGGTACCCGGTTCTCTCGTCCAAGCTGTGCAATCAGAACCAATGGTCATCCGACTACCAGAGCCAAGGGCCAAAGCCCGTCATAGGGTCGATGGTGATCCGATTGTCAAAATCCACTCAAAGGCAATTAGAAGACACAAAGTCCCTTGCCGAGCCAATTGTCATTCGTCTTTCCAAGATGAGATGGCAACCAAGTGCCGATCCGACACACTCAGGCAAGCCAATATCACAAGCTCAACCCTTGGTGGTCAAGTTACCCAAGACAACATCCCGACCTTTGGGCTCGTAGGGGGTAGCCGAAGAGGATATAGAACTCACCAAGTACATGGTTGCACAAGTGGATAGTCCCTCTCCTGATGATGTAATTTTCGTGGACAGAGTTCCTTATCTCACTAATAAGAGGCTGTCGATTAGATTAAAAAAATTCTGCCTAGAGTGTCGAGTTATGTACATCAGGTACCACTGAACTTACACTCTGTTCACCCTGAGGGGACTCACATTGCATCTCTTCGAGTGACAAGTCATGTACATTGATACCTCTTAACTTCTAATGCTTTGTCATGTATCACCTCTGTTGGGTTTTGTTTCAAATCTATTACCTGCACCGCTAGTGCACAAAGGGTAATAGGTCCACAAAAGTTATCCTAATCTATTACTCGCACCATCGTTGTACCAAAGAGTAGTAGGTCCACAAAATATCATTCATATATATTTGTTCGTATTTCCAGATGCACAAAAGGGCAATAGGCCCACAAAATTCTCCAACGGGAAAAACAACCACGTCTATATTATCTCTGAGTTGTTTTTCCGTCCATCAAAAACAAACCACCCAATACATAGAACTTCCACGTTGATAGCACCTCTGAATTGTTCTGTGTATCCTCATTAGGCCCAATCCTACCATGTCCTCATTACCTCTGAGTAGGAAGGCTCTACTTTAGACCCATATTTACCATGTCCTCATTACCTGGTGTGCAGTCGTAGGTACCCAAAAATAAAATCTTTACTCTTAAAATAATTTGTAGAAGTGAGAGTAAGGATCGATCCCACGGAGAGCAATTAGTGTACTTTAATGCAATGTGAATAAGGATGGGGGAGGTCTTGAATATGATAAGAGAAAATTTAAGAAGAGAGAAAAAATAATTAAAGTATTAAAATGAATCAACTGGAGGAATATTGGTTTTAGTGAACATTCACAATTGGAAATCATAAAATTGATCATCGATGCAAGCATAAATTAAATCATACTTTGAATATTTACCGTTGGAAGTGTCACGCCCCAGAACCAGAATACTGGAGAGCGGGGGCAGACATAGCCAGCTAGCCGCATAAGACCCATCCCCCGCAGCCGCTTGAGTTTCCTATCTTCCTGACCGCATGCGCCCCCTTGTCTTAGCCGCATGGGATCCAGTGACTCTGGCCACATGCGCTCTCCTAATTGGGCCGCATGAGTCTACCCTCTCCTGACCGCATATGACTTTCCTGACCGCATATGACTTAGCCGCATGACTCTTCTATAGCCCTGAATATTGATATTTTATTAGATATTTTACGTCCATTTTATAGCCTTACGTCTTTTGTCATGAACTTGATAATCATGGATTTGTTTAATATTTTTGGAAATGATACCTGAGCATAACACGATAGTGACCCGTAGGGGTGCACTCTTGACAAGTAAACCTGACATGACCTGATAGTGGCCCGTCGTGGCGCACTCCTGACAAGAACACTTGGCATGATAAACCTGACATGATATATCTGATAAGCTGTTGCGACGGCTACCTGACATGACATGACCTGTATAATAACATGGACACCGTGGGCGATTGTGCTTGTACAAATAAACCAGTCCTGTCTTGCATCATGTCTAGGGAGGGAGCTCCTGAGTACCACGGTCAGGATTACCTATTGAAATGGACTAAGGTTAATAACTAGAATAACACATTAGTCATGAAGAGATTTCCCAGCTACAGGCAATCCCGTTACCTGGGCGCCCCTGGGATCTGTAGCCTGCCGTCGAGTAGGGCACATTTCCAGCACAGTGTCATGTGTTGCACCCTTCAAGCTACTTAAGGGTACATGCGTTTCCTGAACGGTGTACCCACCTGAATTCAACCCCTAATTTCGACCTGGGTAACCTGGATGGTCTGTAGGGCTTGTGGCTGTGGAACAATCTTACTGTATCTTGTTAGTAATTAGGCTTGTGACAACCCTAGTTAGTTAAAGTATCAAGCCGTAGTTCTTGCTTGGCCGTGAAATGATTGGATGGAGTCTAACCAGTCTAGTCTTGTCTTGATCCTGTTCCAGACTACTGCATGACCAGAATGCCTGTATTTATTTTACCGATAAATAGTGAGAATTCCAAGTTCTGTTCAGACGAAAGATTATAACCCATAAACCAAACAAGGACCGGGGTTGTAACCCTTCGTCTGAACAGAACTTGGAATTCTCACCATTTATCGATAAAATAAATACAGGCATTCTGGTCATGCAGTAGTCTGGAACAGGATCAAGACAAGACTAGACTGGTTAGACTCCATCCAATCATGTCACGGCCAAGCAAGAACTACGACTTGATACTTTAACTAACTAGGGTTGTCACAAGCCTAATTACTAACAAGATACGGTGAGATTATTCCACAGCCACAAGCCCTGCAGACCATCCAGGTTACCCAGGTCAAAATTAGGGATTAAATTCAGGTGGGTACACCGTACAAGAAACGCATGTACCCTTAAGTAGCTTGAAGGGTGCAACACATAACAGTGTGCTGGAAATGTGCCCTACTCGACGGCAGGCTACAGATCCCAGGCGCGCCCAGGTAACGGAATTGCCTGTAGCTGGGAAATCTCTTCATGACTAATGTGTTAATCTAGTTATTAACCTTAGTACATTTCAATAGGTACTCCTGACCGTGGTACTCAGGAGCTCCCCCTAGACATGATGCAAGACAGGACTGGTTTATTTGTACAAGCACAATCGCCCACGGTGTCCATGTTATTATACAGGTCATGTCATGTCAGGTAGCCGTCGCAACAGCTTATCAGATATATCATGTCAGGTTTATCATGCCAAGTGTTCTTGTCAGGAGTACGCCACGACGGGCCACTATCAGGTCATGTCAGGTTTACTTGTCAAGAGTGCACCCCTACGGGTCACTATCGTGTCATGCTCAGGTATCATTTCCAAACATATTAAACAAATCCATGATTATCAAGTTCATGACAAAAGACGTAAGGATATAAAATGGACGTAAAATATCTAATAAAATATCAATATTCAGGGCTATAGAAGAGTCATGCGGCTAAGTCATATGCGGTCAGGAAAGTTATATGCGGTCAGGAGAGGGTAGACTCATGCGGCCCAATTAGGAGAGCGCATGCGGCCAGAGTCACTGGATCCCATGCGGCTAAGACAAGGGGGCGCATGCGGTCAGGAAGATAGGAAACTCATACGGCTGCGGGGGATGGGTCTTATGCGGCTAGCTGGCTATGTCTGCCCTCGCTCTCCAGTATTCTGGTTCTGGGGCGTGACAGGAAGTATCTTCCTATCTCTCTTAGGCTTAGTTAATTAGATACAAGCGACCTAATTAACTTTAATTACTAAATAATCTCAGACAAGCGCTAAAGATTTAATCTAGCAATTTCTTAAAGAACAAAGAGATCGATAATGCAAAACAATACAAGCACAAGCGGTTGTATTTAATTTTGTCAAAAGCTTTTCCTCTAAGATCTAATAAAACAAAGCAGTTCATTAAATCTTGGTTGCTTCACAAATTAGAAACATCAAACAATTACGAATTTGATATCTAATTTAGTAGTAGATCGAAATCAATAATAAACTAGTAGGCCTCCTAGTAATTAAACAAAACAATCATGAAAGTTGGCATAGAAAAACATTCAATATTCAAAGTATAAAATCAAACATATAGAAACAATTTAGATCTCACAAGTTTATTGATTCCAAGGCTTCCGAACACTTCGACCAACAAGACTTTTAGCGGCACATGTTCTTTAAAACTTCAAAAGAAAAGTTAGAGAAAGAGAAGAAGAGTTGTGTTGTGTGTTATCTTCTCATGATTTCTACCCCCTTTTATACACCATAAATTAGTTGTTTCAAGCCCACAATATCTCCCCACATATCCTCTAAAAGTTACAACTTCTCAAACCAAATAGAATAAGTCATAGAACAAGTAGGGAAATGGTTATTTTGGTTCCTATTTTTGTTCACAGCATCTTTGACCCAACTTCAAGTCTGATTTCGTCCATGATTCAGCATGATTTGCAAAAAAACAAAATATAAACATTGTAGCCCTGTGTCTTAGCTTTCGAAATCTTTTTGAATTACCTCCATTGCTTTTCGGATGAGAAAGTTATGGTCATTTTGGTAAAAGGTGTCAAAACTGTCTATAATTGCAATTTAGCTCCATTTTGTACATAGTGTCTCCAACTGCAACCTAAATCAAAATAGAAATATAATAAGTATCTTTAGTCATAAAATGATCATAAATGGGGAACATTAAGTGATAAAACTATAACATTTTATGTTCCCATCATTACCTCTGAGTAAATATGTTAGTTTTCTCTCCACTTATTATCCGCACTCGTACCGTCAGTACACAAAAACGATAATAGGTCCACAAATGTCCTCTGTTGACCACAAATGCTGTATTAGGTCCTCTACTACATGCACCCCTTCTTCATAATCATATGCTTCTGGAACCCAGTTGTTCCGTGGCATTCATTACCCATTACGTAGAACTTCTACGTCCATATAACCTCTGAGTTGTTCTATGTATCCTCATTTGAGTCCACTCCCACCACGTCCTCATTACCATCAACCCCATATTTACCATGTTCTCATCACCTCTGAGTAAATATGATGGTTCCCCCTCTCAACTTATTATCCGTACCTAAAACCAAGGTACGCCAAGAATAATAAGTCTACGTAAAATCCACAGCAGAAGTACCCAAGCCTATCTCGTCCATGTTGCCTCTGATAGGATTGCCACACCTAAACAACTCTACTTTCTATGCTTCTTATTCAAAGTGTTCCAAATTTACAATTTGAAAACTTTGAAGGGGGTCTTGTGGAAGCATAGAAAATATTGCTTTTAGTCCCACATCGGAAAGAAGAAAAAGAAAGGGCTCATTCCATTCTATATATAGAGCCCCCTTGCCTCATTTGAAAAGGGTACCAAAATAAAAAAGAAGAAGAAAAGAATCACTCAATTGAGTCACTCGCTGTCATGGCGAGGATGAGTTGGGATCTGAGTACTATGCGACTTCACGGGCTAGTATGAAGAAATCAAAGGCGGCACGGGTCATGCGGTTCAAACGTGCTATGCCAACAGTAAACCAGAGATGCGCACGCAAAATCATGCACGCTACCAAGGGTAAACTGTACTGAATCGACTCGGGTGCATTTGTACCAGATATGAGCCGACTCTTAAAGTCCCCTTCCACTTGGGTACAACTATTGTGCGTTAGCCAAGTCGGGAGGGGGAGAATCTCTTGTCACGACCCGCACCCGCTTTTCGGGTGCGAGCTTATGAGCAAGCCAGCTACGTATCGAGCGGACTCCAGCCCTACTCGAGTACGTATAAGCTGTCAAGGTCATGGGTATCATGTCTAATCTAAACTATATCTCAATCCACATGAATCATATAAACCAAGAATGAACAAGTATGGGTCGTGGTCTGCAGCCCACTAGCATATATATCCGATTAGACTCCAAGAATAATATGAGTCTATAAAGCTAAGCTGATAAGCAGGATATATCATGAAAGCATGAGAAAGATAGTAAATCAATATCACTAACAAAATACCTGAATCATGCAGATGAAGTCAACTACCACATGCTCAGCTAACTAACTCCGTGCTATCAGCTACCTGAAGAGATCATCAGGTCCTCAGAGGACTAGCAAGATACATAAAACATGCCTACTAATATGACAATAAATAACATGTATGAAGGATAAGAACACTGCAAGAAGAAACATCTAAAGACGACGAGTCGTGAGGAAATGTAATACTAGACTTGGCTACCAATCAATCGATTAACCTCTATAGCTTGTAGTACAATGCGAGATACTTCCAATCTATAGTAGGTTTTGACTGTAATACAATGCAAGATAATCCCAGTCAAGATTAGCCAATTCTAGTATCGATCTCCTCTCATAAAGGATACAAAGTCAAATAGACTCCTATAAATCGTAGTACAATGCAAGATACTCCTAATTTATAGTATCGCAAGTCAAGTCAATCAATCAATCAATATATGCTATAGGTCGTAGTACAATGAAGATACTCCCAATCTATGGCATGTCTCAAGTCAAGTCAATCAAGTGATATCAAGGTAGAAGAATCGGCTATAGGTCGTAGTACAATGTAAGATACTCCCAAGCTATAAAATGTCTCAACTATAGTACAATACAAGATACTCCCAGTCGAGAATGGTCAAGGACAGATATAGAAACTGACAACTCAATCACGAGAAAAGGTAACACAAATAGACCAATATCTAGCAATGTCAAATACCCTATACGTGCACGTAATCTAGAACAAGTAAAGCATCAAGGACAAATCAATCACAATATGGAATCATGTGACAGTATAAAAAGGAATACAATAAAGGGAGAGAAACCATGTAAATACTGTATATGTTCGGTAAGGTATACTTGCCTGGAGGTTGCACGGAGAACCAACAATGTATCGCCAATCAATCAAGTCAAAAAGTCTAAGTCATCACAACTGTCTCCGAAAGCTAAAATAAACGTTACCAACATTCTCAGAATAGTCAAAATAGCTAGAATTGCCTGTCCTTAAGTCCAATTCTGGACACGGGAGCAAAACGGTAATTTCGAACAAAAACGGTTGTCACGACCCGATCCCAAATAATTGGGTCAAACCGGATTATGCCCAGCCCACACCGTTGTTGAGACGGCGGCAGTAAGCTGTTCCATTAGCAGGTAACCACAACAACAACATCTATATTTGTCACAATTCAATATTCGGGAATTAAAACTTTATTAAACATTTGAAATAAATACAACTGGAATTTAAAAGTACTGAATTCAAATAAATAGAATTTTTTAAATAGACAACAAAAACTGGGAAAAAGAAAATCTAGCTAAACTGTCGGCTCATCGGCCTCAATGCTTCTGTCTGTCCTGGGCAATCCTGAGCTTGTCTTTGATCATTCTCACCTTCTCTGCTGCATCGGTCACCATCTCAGGTCCAAGCAATACTCGTTCTCCGACGTCATCCCAAGCAAGTAGAGTGCGGCAACGACGTCCATAGAGTGCCTCGAACGGTGTCATACCGATGCTAGCTTGGTAGCTATTATTGTAAGAGAACTCTACCAAGTGCAAATGGTCTTCCCAAGACCCTCTAAATTCTAAGACGCAGGATCTCAGCATGTCTTCTAGCGTCTGGATTGTTCTCTCTGATTGTCCGTCGGTCTGGGGATGGTAGGCGGTGCTGAACTTCAGTTGTGTTCCCAAACTGTCATGCAAACTCTTCCAAAGTGAGAGATAAATCTATTATCTCTGTCAGATACGATACTTACCGGTACTCCATGAATTCAGTAGATGTGCCGTATGTACAGTGCTGCCAACTTTTCGGTGGATAGACCAACCTTGAAGGGGATAAAGTGAGCTGACTTCGTCAGTCGGTCCACGATTACCCAAATGGCATCCTTCCCTCCTTGGGATCGAGGCAGTCCCGATAAGAAATCCATTGTTATGTGCTCCCATTTCCACTCCGGAATGTCAAGCGGCTGCAATAGTCCTGCTGGCCTCTGCCTGCTAGCTTTTACTTGTTGGCAAATTAAATATCTAGCCACATACCTGGATACGTCCTTCTTCATTTCGTACCACCACACTATAGTACGCATATCCCAATACATTTTGTTGGCTCCAGGATGTATGGAATACTGCGACTGGTGCGCTTCTTGCATCAGCTCGTTCCTCAGTTCCCTAGTTGGTACGCAAAGCCTCATACCATTCTTCAGTGCTCCTTCGCTGGCGATTGAGAATCCTTCAAGTGTTCCTGCCAGCACTTGGTCTCTGAGTTTGCAAAGCGTCTCGTCTTGGAATTGTGCCTCCGTGATTCTGTCCATAAGACTTGAACGCACTTGCAACTGCATCATTGTTGATTCAGCTCCTGGTACAATAGCTTCTCTTTCCAGTTTCTTCATCTCTTCCTCAGGCAGTACAATCTCCAATCCAAGCTTTTCCATGTCCTCCAGCAAATGGCGCTCCTTGGTCAAGAACATTGCCATCGGGTATCGACTAAGTGCATCTGTAACAACATTAGCCTTACCCAGATGATACTGCATGTTGATGTCAAAATCCTTCATCAGCTCCAGCCATCGTCTCTGTCGCATGTTCAGCTCCTTCTGAGTGAAAACATATTTCAGACTTTTGTGGTCTGTAAATAACTCCACTCTTTCTCCATAAAGGTAGTGCATTCATAGCTTCAATGCAAATATCACCGCTGCAAGCTCCAAATCATGTATGGGATAGTTCTTTTCATGAGTCCGTAATTGACTAGATGTGTAAGCAATTACTTTCCCGTGTTGTTGAAGAACGCAGCCTAATCCCTTACCGGAAGCATCACTATAAATTGAGAAACTGCCGGTACCTACGGGTAGCACAAGTATCAGCACTGTTGTAAGCCTCTTCTTCAGTTCCTCAAAAGCTGACTGGCAAGCTTCAGACCAAATAAATTCTTCGTTCTTCCTGGTAAGCTTCGTCATTGGTTCAGCAATCTTGGAGAAATGCTTCACGAACTTCCGGTAGTAGCCAGCTAAACCGAAAAAGCTTCTGATCTCTGCAACCGAGCTTGGTGCAGTCCACTTCTCAATAGCAGCTATCTTCTTTGGATCTACCAAAATTCCTTTTCCTGTGACAACATGGTCCAAAAATTCCACTTTGTCTAAAAAGAATTCGCATTTGGATAGCTTACCATAGAGCTTCTCCTTCCTCAAGGTGCTCAGCACTTTTCTCATGTGCTCTTCATGCTCTTCCTCAGTCTTCGAGTAGATCAGTATGTCATCGATGAAGACAACAACAAACTGATCCAGGTATTCATAGAAAACCTTGTTCATGAGGTTCATTAATACCGCGGAAGCAATTGTCAGTCCAAACGACATGACCAAGAATTCCAATTGCCCATACTTGGTGTTGAACGCCGTCTTGGGAATATCCTCCTTCCTGACCTTGATTTGATGGTAGCCTGATCTGAGATCTATCTTCAAAAATACCTTGGCTCCACTCAGTTGATCAAACAGGTCATCGATCCGGGGCAGAGGGTACTTGTTCTTGATGGTGATATTGTTCAGCGCCCGGTAATCGATGCACATCCGCACAGTTCCATCCTTCTTGGGCACGAACAAAACTGGTGCTCCCCAGGGTGAAGCCCCGTCTCTGATAAATCCTTGTGCTTTCAGCTCGTCAATCTGGTCCTTAATCTTCTTTGCTTCCTTGGGGTTGACTCTGTAGCATCCCCGAGAAATAGAAGAAGATCCGGGTACTAGATCGATGGTAAATTCCACATCTTGATCCGGCGGCAATCCTGGAAGACTATCTGGAAAGACGTCCATGAATTCTGCTATGATAGGGTGAGGAGGCCCGGGTTCTTCAGTGATTGAGGAGTAGGTAACACTCTTCATGTCTTCCGGAGCTCGAGAGATTTCAAACTCTGGTTCTCCTGGTGGGCTGAAGATTACACACCCTCTATGACAATCTATCAGCGCATGCTGCTCACTTAACCAGTCCATCCCTAGGACCACATCATAGTTGGACATGGGCATCACAAGTAAGGGTGTTAAGAATTGATGGCCTGAGATAGTTATGGGACAGTTACAAGCCTCAGTAATGGGTATGGGACCACCACCAGTCATAACCCTACTAATCACCTTGCTAAGTCCCGTATCTAGTTGGTGTACAGAAATAAACTCTGATGATATAAAACTATGTGATGCACCCGAATCAAATAATGCTAGAGCAGGATATGAAAACACATAAATGGAAACTGTGATGACATCAACAGTGGGTTCCTGCTCTGGTTCCTGCTCATCTGCTGCTAGGGAAAAAGCTCGCCCGGTCTTCTGCTGGTGTTGTCTGAACCGTTGTTGCTGAGTGGGTTGGGGAGCTCTTTGCTGAGTTGCTCCTGTCCGATGGGCTGACGAGGGGCAGTCCTTCACTTTGTGGGTGGCAGACCCACAGACTAGGCAGTGTCCTAGCCTCTTCCTGCATATGTTCGACTGATGTCCTAGCCTCTTGCAAAAATCACATACAGGGATCTGCCTCTGAGGCAATTTGTCGTCGGTTCTTGCCTGATAGTGCTGCTGCTGGTGGTGTGAAGGCCTGTTGTTGTTGTTGTTGTTGGGCCTCTTCTGGTTACCCTGGAAGTTGCTAGTTCCAGGATACTCCCTCTTGGTATGAGAAGGCTGGCTTTTCTCCATGTCCTGAGCTCGTATCAGGATCCTCTCATATATCTTGGCGCCATCTGCGATCACAGGGGTACGAATCTCTTTTCTTAGTCCATACCTGAATCGTTCAGCACGATCCTTGGGGTCAGCAACCAAGTTTTGGGCAAAGCGGCTAAGTCGGCCGAACTCTGTCGCATACTCGCCGACCGTCATGTTTTCTTGCTTCAGGTCCGAGAACTGTCTTTCCATCTCCCGTATCTCCGATGTTGGGAAGAACTTCCTGCGGAACAGCCTCTTGAAGGTGTCCCAGTCGAACTGCTTGTCCTGGAGTCGGGGTTCATTCCGATACCAGGTGCTCGCCACATCTTGTAGCTGGAGTCCTACTGCTTCGATCTTAAGGTCCTCTGGGAGTCGAGCGACGCTCAAGAGACGCTCCATGCTATCTAGCCATTCATCGGCGTAGATGATACCCTCGGTTCCTTTGAAAGGTCGAGGGCCTTGCTTCTTAAAGCTCTCTATATCTCCGACCTTCATGCAATAATATGTCTCTAATCAAAAGAATGGCCTTAATGATATAAAACTTAACTCCTGAATTATGCTTACCTTGGCAGGTCGTGGCTCCAATGAAGTGGTTCCTCCTCTCTCGAGGGCAGCCATAGCCACATTGTGGGCATTCTCCATGCCTTCTCTCATGATCGCGGTCTGCTCGCGATGGGCTTCCGCTTGGGCTGCAGTCTGTTCTTGATGAGCTTCTGCTTGGGCTCTCTGGGCTTCGAGCACTCCACGTAGCATGCCTACTTGATCAGTGGGATCCACGGGCACTGGTAGGGCAGCTGGTGCGGCTACTACCGCAGGGGTCAGCGGCTCAGCCCGGGAAAGTGAAGGTTCCGCCGTTTGCGCTGTAGTAGCATAAACGGGACGGGATGCTGGTGCAGCATAGGGACGGTCAGTCAGCTGCAAAGGTCGTGGGTCCCGGCGTGCTTGAAGAGATGGGGTGTGATCAGTAGATGACACCTCATCATCAGCAGGGCCGGATTGGGTAGTCTTCCCTTTGGCCATAATCTGGAAGGTTTAGGGTACAAACATAAGCAAGGTATCCTACCCGTCTATAATCAAACAAAAATATTTATTTATATATAATCCGGACCTATGTTGTGATAAATCAATGTTCTAGTGTTCTAATGGTTTCTAGGTATGTTTTCCTAAGTTGTTGTATGGGACCTGCATGGGCCACCACAAAAAACATGTCACGACCCGATCCCAAATAATTGGGTCGAACCAGATCATGCCCAGCCTGCACCGTTGTTGAGACGGCGGCAGTAAGCTGTTCCATTAGCAGGTAACCACAACAACATCTATATTTATCACAACTCAATATTCGGGAATTGAAACTTTATTAAACATTTGAAATAAATACAACTGGAATTTAAAAGTACTGAAATAAATACTGAATTCAAATAAATAGAATTTTTCAAATAGACAACAAAAAGTGGAAAAAAGAAAATCTAGCTAAACTGTCGGCTCATCGGCCTCAGTCCCTGCGTCCTCCAAAGGTGACTCTTGCAGCACCACTGGGTACAGAACCGGGTCGTAATAACTGCTGATTAACAGCTCAGCATCCTCAATATCCCCTAAAAATGTATCTCCAGTCAGGAGGGAGCAAAGTACAATTTATGCTAATTTGACAGTTAAAATAATAATAGAATCATGCACTTTTAAACAATTTGAAATAAACAGTTTTATAGCAGTTAAACAGTGTGATTTGAATAGACAATGAATATGACCTGCTTGGGTTGTACAGTAGTATCCTATTGATACGATATAGCTTATCCCCGTGTGTAAGAGGGGTAAGCTAATACAGTTCTAAGTTATCAGTTGGATGTGGTCATAAACATTGCACTATTCCCCCAGTACCCAACAGTCAATCAGTCAGTACTCTCAGAGAGAGTTTCGTATTGCATCGTGGTTTAAACTTGCAGTAAAACGATTATTAAATAACTGTAAACTAACACAAAAAGTACTTGCCTCAAATGGACTGGACTTGAAGGAATGAAGACTTCGAGATGGGATTTAGACTCGTCCTCGAAATCCTACATTCGAGAAGTTGACTCAGAAACCAGGGTTACCAAGCTAACTATGCTAGTTGAAATCTCTAATTGTGTCCTAATCAGTTTTAATCTTTATTTATTAAACACGAACAAAACGCGATTATCAGTGCGTTGCAATTAATAACGATGGAAAGGTCAATTTAACTTGTATTTTGGAAAAACTCGTAGTTACAAATTTAATTAATTAAAACTTTGTATTTTCGTAATTATACATATAAAACTATATTTCTTATTTATTGAGAAAAACATGATCGTTGTTAAATATTAAAAGCTTGTAAATTTTAATGTGAGAAAACTTCATTAATTTTCTATTCAAAATAATATTTATTTTTGATTTACGCGTACGCTAAAAACTCGCAAAACCAGAGAATAACAGAAAACCTATGCTACAAAATTACAGGTCACAGAGAAAATAGACAAGCTGTGCTTATGCCCATTATAATTTATTTTACATAAATTGAAATAAGAAGAAACGGTTGTTAGTTCTAAAATCTTCCTACAATTTAATATGAATAAACTAAATAAAAAATAAATTAAATCTTAATGTGTCTCAGATATTGGTCCAATCGTCATATAGGCTAATGCCTCAACGTCCGGGCGAAGCCGGTTTCGTTTGCACTTCGCCAGGGCCCATTGACCAATACGGTCGTCGCCCGAAATCCAAAATAATAATATTTTCCAAAAAACCATTTTAAATTCATTTTAAAAATATAATTAAATTTTATGGAAAATTCGGCAGCATTTTCTCTATTTTTGGTCAACCCAAAAACTGGGAAAGTGTGCCAATATTTTCCTGCAAATAATCCAAACCAGGGAATTCCAAAATATATATATATATATAAAACTAACCACAATCATTCCCAATATTAATTTGGAACGACCCGAAACGAATTCGGGAATCCGAAACCAACCCAAAAACATTACAGCACAAATCGAAAAGATCCGAAAACCAAATTATTCTCAGAATTCATTTCCAAAAGTTTCGGAAAATCAAAACCAACTAACAGAGGCTTTTCCGAAGGTTTCTCGGAAAATTCCGGAAACAAACGTAACCCAAAAATCGAATTCCCGAAGGAGATTCGTGGACCAATCTCATCACAGACACGGGAGGGACGAACTACTATGATTAACCAGAAATTACCCAAATTGACGGAATTAGAAGGGTTGCCTCGTACTCGGGACGCGCGAAACCACAGAACGAACTCGAAATCCTGTGGACAGCGATGGACAGTGCTGTCCATAACAGCAGGGCTCGTGTAGGACCGTTGAGCACCTCTAGAAGGGGGGTGAATAAAGTGTGTGTGTGCAGCGGAAAATAATCACCAATTAAAAATTAAACTATGGCAGAGATATAAGAGACAGTAAATAAAGATAGAGAATTCAAACTCAGTGACACAGCGATATATACTGGTATCCCTCTGAGATGACTAATCCAGTCTCGAGTACTCTTGCTCGATGTTAATCCACTATGGCACAAGCTTTAACTGAGAGCTTGTAGTCTCTTACAACACCGTGCTTGGTGACGAGCACACGACCAGCTCCACAATACACACCGTACTTGGTGACGAGCGCACGACCAGCTCCACAACAGGAAAAGTTGTTAAACTTGGAACGACCTCTTTACAACTCTTGAAACACCAAAAGATTCTAAATCAACTCTGATAGTACTGGCTTTTGGCTAAGAGATGTATAGGTATGATTTGAAAATCTTAGATCGTTTGAAAACACTTGAGTAGTAGAGAAGAGAGAATGAAGAATGAATGAATGATTTGAAATGAAAAGTTCTTCTCTATTTATAGGTGTTTTCTCGAACCGAACTCGGGCAGAGTTCGGGCAGAGTTCGGATGCAAATATCTCGCAAAGAGACGTTGCTCGCTGATTTGGAGGCAACAGAAGTTTGAATCATTTTTGACCGAACTCGATCAGAGTTCGGACCGAACTCGGGCCGAACTCGGTTACGAGTTCTGTCAGGAGATATTTGAAAATCATTTGTAAAAACAGTTTTCAAAATATGTTTTTGGTTATTTGTAAAATCATTTGTAAAGGCTATTTTTAAAATATGTTTTTGAAATGTTTTGTAAATGAAATACGAATGGTAAATAGGTAGACTTTTGGAATGTGGACAGTTTTAACCCTAAGCCAGTATTACCAAAACTTATTTTACAAAATAAATCCTAGACTCAATAAAATATAAAATACAGAATAAAATAAGAAATGAGTCTTCTGAAGATTTGATGATGTTGACGCTTTGTTTGATGCAGTACATCGTCCGTTGAATTTGATTTCATGTATCCTGAAATGATTAGCAGCATTTTCTATATTTTGTGTATTGACTTAAGTGTATGTTGATTATCGAAATCGGGTGTGACCTTGGAATGGGCCAACAATCTCCCCCATTTTGATAATTGATAAACTTGAGTCTATACCAAAATATATTTATATGAAATAGAACAAAATACAAAGTACCTGAAAAAATGAGATGTTTGATTTTGTTTTTGGATTTGTATATGCTTTGCTTTTTGGTATTGTACTCTTTTTCTTCCCCTTTGTCAAGTAGTAAAATGACTTGGCTCCCCCGTAATATGTGAAGCCAACAATAGACAAACACAAAACAAAATAAAGCAAAAAGACATAATTACAGCATAAGACATATGGAAACAACTAATATAGAAAGAAACAGCTCATAATAAACTGAAACAGTCATGAAAATTTCCACTAATAATCCAAAAGTACAACTGAAAATGTCTAACTAATCAGTTTAGACATGAAATAAAAAAAACTACATCAACTGATCATCATCTAACAAATGTCCACTAGCCCATAGTTGAATCCACGTCACATCGTGGGGTCGTCCGCACCAGGAGCCTCATAAGGAAAGTAGGCTGTAGTCGGGTCGAAATACTGAAAGGAAGCCTCATCAGTAAATCGAGGACCCGGAAAGGTAGGGTGAGGTAAGATGGTGACTGGATGGACAGGATCATGAGCCAGGCTGTAGTGGAGGTCAGCAATGCCATTCCTCAACACCTGGGCCTGAGTAATACGCGAGAACTTCGAATCCAGATGACGTTGCACAGAGACAACAACAAAGTCATCAAAGCGCTGATAGAACGTCTGATCAAATCCTGGGACAGGGGCCGGAGCAGGAGGAGCATCAGCAGGAGGGACCTCAGCATCAGCAGCTGGAGCAGGATGAGCTCCAGGAGGCAGAGGTAGAGTAGGAAATCGACGAGATCTAGTCAGCTCGACAGGAGTGAAGGAGATGGCACACGTCTTAAGATCAATCTCGAAACGTCGAAAGATAGAAGCTAAGTGCATTGGATATACTAGATTCCTACCTGCATTTCTGCAGTTAAGCATCCAGGACATCACAGTTTTGGGAATAGAGAATGGGATGCCAAAGTGAATATGATACAAAGCAGATAGTTCCATAAAGGTTACTTCATCAGTAGAACCTTTCTTTGGAAGAAGGACAGAGAAAACCATACGATGAAGTTCATAGAATGTTTGGTTCAAATTTTTGGCTAAAATTCTACGGGGAACAGGGTTAGGATGACAAATTAGTTCCCTGAAGTAAGCAAGAGTGACATCAGCAGGGAATTGAATATGATAGATGTCAACCAAGGCATCACCAAGATCAGGAATATGGAAGAATTCGCTGATGTCGGTGGCGCTAAATTCCAATTCTTGCCCAGCAACGCAAGAATAGAAATTTCTGTTTGGTTTTACTTGCAGGTTGCAGTAAAACATACGGACGATGTTGTCATAAATATTTTCTTGTACCTCGAAGAAATCTCGGTACCCAAGTTGGTCAAAAGTTGGAGCGTACTCAAAGAAAGTAGTAAAATTTACAAAAGCTCCAGTATAAATACGACGACCAGAAAAAGAGTTGAACCAGAGATCCAAAAAATCTTTGTCCAGGAACAAAGTAGAGTCATATTCATCGGGATCTCTAGGTCGTGCTGGACTGAATAGACTAGCAGGGGTATATTCAGAAGAAGAGGAGGCACCTTGGGAAGTGGTTCCTCTATGACATTTGGAGGCCATAAGAAAATAGAGAGAAAGTACCTTTTGAAGAAAAAGGAAGGAGGAACAAGATGATCGCCCACTAGATCTCTTCGGAACCTTGCTAGGATGAAGGAGGAGAAACTTCTAGGAAGAAAGGAGTGATTTCCACGAGTTGTTGTATGGAGAAAGTGGAAAAAAAGATGGGTTTTATAGGCACTAGGGCCGGCTGTTCTGTTCTGGAATTAATACAGCGCTGACCGAACTCGGTCCGAATTCGGTCCGAACTCGGTCAGAGTTCGGGCCGAGTTCGGCCACTGGCATTCCCGAGACAGTCAATGCATTCTGGTAGGTTTAAAAGTAGAATTTAATAACTTTGACTGTAATATTAAATAACGACTATTATTTTTGGGTTAACTGTAGGGATTGTCCCAGCTAACGGAGGTTCACCGGGAAACTCTTAAATACCGCTTCGCTTCGACCGTAGTCGTGGTGATAGACATACCCTTTTTAAGTTTGTACCCAAAAACAATTTTCGTTAAATAAATAATAAAGTATCAAGTCATAAATTCAATTTTAATTACCATATACATTATGAGTCTGAGAATTCAAGAATGCCGAGCTCACGCCTCAAAATGTTAAAACGGTCTTCAGCCAATGGTTTAGTGAATATATCTGCTAGTTGATGATCAGTGTCAATAAATTCTAGGCAGATATCCCCGTGTTGTTGATGATCACGAAGGAAATGATGTCTAATTTTTATGTGCTTTGTGCGTGAATGACAAATAGGGTTCTTAGTCAGATTTATAGCACTAGTGTTGTCACAATAAATAGGAACATTAGTGTAGTGCAGATTGTAGTCCTCTAAGGTTTGCTTCATCCACAAAATCTGAGCACAACAACGTCCTGCGGCGATATACTCAGCCTCAGTTGTTGATAATGCTACTGAATTTTGTTTCTTGCTAAACCAAGAGACTAAGGCCTTTCCTAAGAAATGACATGTGCTACTTGTACTTTTATGGTCCACTTTGCATCCAGCAAAATCCGCATCCGAGTAACCTATAAGGTCAAAGGATTTGGTTTTGGGATACCATAAGCCAACTGTAGAAGTTCCTTTAAGGTATCGAAAGATACGCTTAACGGCACTAAGATGTGATTCCTTAGGATTTGCCTGATAACGTGCACAAGTGCAAACGCTAAACATAATATCAGGGCGACTAGGAGTTAAGTATAATAAACTACCAATCATACATCGATACTTACGCTGATCGACAGGTTTGCCACTTTCATCAGCATCAAGCTTTGTAGATGTAGCCATAGGCGTCCCGATTGGCTTTACATTCTCGAAGTCATACTTTTTCAGTATGTCCTTCGTGTATTTAGCTTGGTTGATGAATGTTCCGTTCGAGTGCTGTTTGATTTGAAGTCCTAGGAAGCAGTTTAGCTCTCCCATTATACTCATCTCAAATTCACTCTGCATACACTTGGCAAAATCTTGACAGAGTTTTTCATTAGTAGAACCAAATATAATGTCATCTACATAAATTTGTACTAGAAGAATATCATCATTCATGGATTTAATAAATAAAGTAGTATCAATCTTTCCTTTCGAAAATCCATTATCAAGTAAGAAGGCGCTTAGGCGTTCATACCAAGCACGAGGTGCTTGTTTGAGTCCATAAAGTTCTTTCTTAAGCTTGAAGACGTGATCAGGTTTTTGAAAATCTTCAAAACCAAGGGGTTGTTTCACAAAAACCTCTTCTTTCAAAAATCCATTTTAAAATGCGCTTTTCACGTCCATTTGAAAAAGTTTAAAATCATTAAAACATACAAATGCACAAAACATGCGGATGGCTTCTAGTCTAGCAACAGGAGCATAGGTCTCATCATAATCAATTCCTTCTTCTTGATTATAACCTTGTGCTACTAGACGTGCTTTGTTGCGTAGAACTTGTCCATCTTCACTGAGTTTATTTCGGAACACCCATTTGGTACCAATTATAGATTGACCAATTGGTTTAGGAACAAGTTCCCAAACTTGGTTTCTCTCAAATTGATTAAGTTCCTCTTGCATGGCAGAAATCCAAAACTCATCAGTAAAAGCATCATCTACATTCTTAGGTTCTATTTTTGAAATAAATGCTATATTTGCTGCTAATTCAGAATCTTTAAGAGATGAACGTGTACTTACACCTTTGGATACATCACCTATAATGAGAGTTTCTGGATGATCTGGCTTGAATCTCAATGATTCAAATCTTTGGGCCATATCTTTCACAAGGCTCTTCTCAGTTCCTGCACCTTCGAAACTTTTATCAGTCCTTGCCTCTTGGTTCAGATCTTTCTCAGAACTCTTCTTAGTCTTTGTATGTGTATCTTCATCATCACTGTCGCTAGATCTGTGACTATTTAACTCATCAAAGGTAACATTAATAGTCTCTTCAACAATCATAGATCTTTCATTAAAAATTCTATATCCCTTACTCTTAGCAGCATATCCGAGAAATATCCTGTCATCTGCTTTGGAGTCGAACTTTCCCAAGTTATCCTTGGTGTTCAGGATAAAACAGCAACAACCAAAAACTTTGAAATAAGAAATGTTTGGAATTCTTCCAAACCAAAGCTCATATGGTATTTTCTTCGAGATTGGTCGAATTAACACCCTATTTAAAACATGACAGGCTGTATTAACAGCTTCTGCCCAAAAATATTTAGGAAGATTATACTGATTCAGCATGACTCTAGCCATTTCGCTTAGAGTATGATTCTTCCGCTCCATAACACTATTTTGTTGGGGAGTTCTAGGACAAGAAAATTCGTGGTAATATCCACTATCATCACAAAACTTTTTGAAATCAGAATTTTTGAATTCGCCACCATGATCACTTCGGATACGAATAATCATGAAGCCTTTTTCGTTTTGTACCTTTTTGCAAAATATCTGAAATTCAAAAATTGCATCACTTTTGTTTGATAAGAAATAAACCCAAGTAAATCGAGAGAAATCATCAACAATAACAAAAGCATAGAGCTTACCGCCAAGACTAGCGATTCTACTAGGACCAAATAAATCAATATGAATTAATTGCAAAGGTCTCGAAGTACTTACAGCGTTGATGGATTTAAAAGTAGACCTATGTGCTTTGTTCTTTTCGCAGTCAGCACATACCATATCTCTCTTGAATGGAATTTCAGGGAGTCCTCTTACCAACTTCTTTGTATTTAGACATGAGATAGTATCCATGTTTGCATGTCCTAGTCTCATGTGCCATAGCCAGCTTTCATCTTGATTGGCTACTAGGCACCTTCCTGCATTATTAGTATTCTCCAAAAAGAAAACATAAACGTTGTCTTCTCTAATCCCTTTATATACGGGATCACCAGATGACATATCATATATGGTACATTTATCTTTCACAAAATTGATACCATAACCATTATCTGCCAAATGACTTATGCTTAATAGGTTATGTTTCAATTCAGTTACTAGACAAACATCCTTTATTATTGGATAAGGAGAAATACCTACAGTACCATTACCTATTATATCACCTCTCAAGTTATTTCCGAAGGAGACGTATCCTTCTTTCTTCATCGATAGCGTAGCGAATCAAGATGCATCACCAGTCATGTGTCGTGAACATCCGCTATCGAGGATCCATTTGCTTCTAGCATGAGAGGGTTGAGGGTCCACCTACAAGACAAGTAGATGAATCCTTTGGTACCCTTTTTCTGAAGGGTCCACTCAGATTAGCTTTAGGTCTCCAGACTAAAGTATGGTTGTCAACAAGCTTTCTTGCAAGACAATATTGTGATATGTGTCCGTGCGTACCACAATATGTGCAAGTCAGTTTAGTGGTAGAAACTGTGTTTGCAAGCTTGTTTTGTTTGGAGAACCTATAAGGGAAAGCATGATGATGTTCATGTTTCTTCTGTGCTTTCTTGTGTTTAGTCCTTTTAGGTGTATGCTTAGCATTAGGACTAATCTTAGGCTGTGTCACAGGTATTGCCTGTTTGCCTAACTTGATTTCTAATTTTTTAGAAATTGCAATAGACTCTTCGTATCTAGCAGTCATATCTAGGAGTCTTTGTTCAGTTACTAAGTGCATCTTCTTCTCTATGTCATAAAGCTTTTGTACTTTGACATAGTCCCTTTCTTTTTTTTCAATATTGAGGATAGCCTCATGATAGTCTACCTTGAGTTTGGCTATCTCTTCCGTGTTACCGATAGTAGATGTCTCTTTAATATCTTTAATCAGATTGGACAGTCTAGCTATCTCGGTTGTGTGTGCCTTAATCTCTTTTTGAGATTGCTTATACTTGTCGAGCACAGTTTTGTGATCTTCAAGTAGTTCGCTAAAGGCATTCTCTAATTCATCGAAAGTGAAATCATCAAACAAAGGGTTAGATGATACCTTATCAAATGCCATGAGACAAACATTTGCATTGCCGCAGGGTCTGTCTTCTTCTTCTGTATCACTGGCATCACTTTCGTGCCAGATGCTTGTGTTGGCATACTTTCGACCAGATGTTGCTTTTCTGCTTGATCTTGATCTATCGTATGGATTGCTTTTCTTGGTGGTTGGACAGTCCTTCTTCATATGCCCTGACTTCTTGCATCCAAAGCATATAGTTTCATCTTCGTTGCTTTTTTGGACATCTTTCTTCTTTCTGCTTGTGAACTTTAGATATTTCTTGAAGTTCTTCACAAGTAGGGCTCGTTCATCACCACATGACGATTCTTCATCGGAATCGTTGTATGTTGATTTTCTTGCTTGAGCTTTGAAGGCAATAGATTTCTCCTTTGGTGTTGCTTCTTCAAAATCTTGCAAGTCGAGTTCATGGGTCATGAGTTTGCCCATCAGCGTTTCCAGTCATAGTGTTGAGATCGTTTCCTTCAATGATTGCTGTGGCTTTTGGATTCCAGTTCCTTGTTAGAGCCCGCAGCACTTTTCTGATCTTCTCGTGATTGCTGTAATCCTTACCAAAAGATTATAAAGGATTAGTTATATCAAGGAAACGAGTAAACATCTGTGTAATTGACTTATCGGGTTTCATCTTAAAAGATTCATACTCCTGTGTCAGTCTACTAATTTTGGATTCCTTCACTTGGGAAGTCCCTTCATGGGTTACCTCAAGGAGTTTCCAAATTTCGTGAGACATCTTACAGGTTGAAACTCTGTTGAACTCGGTTTTGTCAATTGCACAGAATAGTGCATTGATGGCACGAGCATCTAGGCTAGCTTTAGCCTTTTCAGCTTCAGTGTACTTATCATGGGTCTTTTCCACCAGTTGGCCTTCAACCACAGTTTGTGCTGGTTTCTTATAACCATCAATGACTATTGACCAAAGATCAAAGTCGAGAGACTTTAGAAAGAAAGTCATTCGTGTTTTCCAGTAGGTATAATTTGTTCCATCAAATAAGGGAGGTCTATTTGTGGATTGCCCTTCACCGTTGAATATAGATTTCACGGCTGCCATATATATATACTCTCTAAGGTACGTTATATAAGAATATAACCTGCTCTGATACCAATTGTAGGACCGTTGAGCACCTCTAGAGGGGGGTAAATAGAGTGTATGTGTGCAGCGAAAAATAATCACCAATTAAAAATTAAACTATGGCAGAGATATAAGAGACAGAAAATAAAGATAAAGAATTCAAACTCAGTGATACAGCGATATATACTGGTATCCCTCTGAGAGGACTAATCCAGTCTCGAGTACTCTTGCTTGATGTTAATCCACTATGGCACAAGCTTTAACTGAGAGCTTGCAGTCTCTTACAACACCGTGCTTGGTGACGAGCGCACGACCAGCTCCACAACACACACCGTGCTTGGTGACGAGTGCACGACCAGCTCCACAACAGGAAAAGTTGTTGAACTTGGAACGACCTCTTTACAACTCTTGAAACACCAAAAGATTCTAAATCAACTCTGATAGTACTGGCTTTTGGCTAAGAGATGTATAGGTATGATTTGAAAATCTTAGATCGTTTGAAAACACTTGAGTAGTAGAGAAAAGAGAATGAAGATTGAATGAATGATTTGAAATGAAAAGTTCTTCTCTATTTATAGGTGTTTTCTCGAACCGAACTCGGGCAGAGTTCGGGCAGAGTTCGGATGCAAATATCTCGCAAAGAGACGCTGCTCGCTGATTTGTAGGCAACAGAAGTTTGAATCATTTTTGACCGAACTCGGTCAGAGTTCGGACCGAACTCGGGCAGAACTCGGTTACAAGTTCTGTCAGGGGAGAGGGTTTTGAGTAGGGGGTTGATGGAGAGTGAAGTGGTGGTGGAGAGCTTTTGTTCTCTGGAAGGAAATGGAGAGTTGGGTTAAGAGAGGAGTTGGTGGTGGCTTGCTTAGTAATGGGGAGAAGTGATGGGGTTATAAGAAGTGGGAGGGAAAGAATGTGTTCTCTGTTGTGTAAGAATAATGTGTGGTAGAGGTGGGAGTCAGGAGAGGAAAGTGAGGAGGAGAGGGGAACGTAGGGGAGGGGAGTTGGTCCATGGGTGGACCAACTCAAAGAGTGAAATTGATTTATTAGTTTTTTAAATAAAATCAGAATTCAAAAGAATGGGTTAGGACCGGGTCTGGGTTTCGGGAACTGGTTCGGGCATGGGTCAGGTCAGCAATCAAAAAATGCATTTAATTTTTGAAATAATTTTTTTTAAACTCATAAATAATACTAATAATAATAGTAATAATATTTTAATAATAATATTAAATAACATTACAGAAACTGGGTTTCACAATGGTGTCCGCCGTTGGACCCGCTTTGCACCGAAAAGTGTGCCAGAGTCAATGGTCTCTAAAGTCGTCAAACTACATGTCTACGGATCCGGTTTTCCGATACGAACCCAACCGTATGTCCAGTTTTGGATTCCGGTGGACCGTACACAAAATCACCCGTTGAGTCGGACCGGGGGGGCCCGCGATACGGTAATTTTATCAACTGTCTCAGAATCGGACCAAACTTGGCGTACAGGACCAGAAAAATGATATGGTCCTGTTGGCGCAAGTTTCGTCTCGATCTGACGAGCATGCGTAAAGTAATTGGGAAATTTGCACAGAGGCCGATACGGTGAATTTTGACGGATACGTATCAAATTTGTCGCGCACATGCGACCAATTTGAATTCCGTCAAAGCCCACACGTGAAGCCGTTATGCACCTTTCGATGCTTTCGGTTCGCGACAACGGCGCCCGGTTTGACAGGACGCACGTAGTATCGGACAATTTTCTAAATTTCTAAACTGTTTTTGCCAAGTTTTTCTTGGTTTTTTAAACTGATTTATATTGATGTCTATTTAACTATAATTAAAACTAACAATAGCGTTTTAATCCTGTTTATCTTGTCTTTAACTCTCTTTGAAGGAATTTCCTAAATTCTAGGTGTATTGGCAGAAATCTGCCTTCCAAATAGGAAGAAAACTGTTTAGTGCCCTGTTTCTAATATTTAAGAAAACTAGATTTTTTTTCATGGATTTGATTCAATTTCTTATCGAATCCGATTATGTTCCGCCTGAACTATTAGAGAGGGTGTCGAGTTGGTCAAGTTGTCTATCTAACTAATCAGTCAGAACGAAAAACGACGAAGCATGGGCAGCGATATCATACCTGAAACGTGGCTTCACAATCCCGCTGTTGCTGTCGTACCTCTTCCTTGTGTGTGCGGCCTGCACGTGCGCGGCCGTCTGCCGCCGGCCGACGGTGGCTCCGGTGCCGCATGGCCATCGGGGGCCGCCCAGGGAGAGATGGTGGTGGCGTGGAAGTTCGCTTAGGGTTAGGTTTTAACTCTCGAAATCTCTCTCTCCTTCGGTATATATGTATGCGAGCAGTTATTAAGGAAGGGCTCGGGTTTGATAGTTCTGTTACTTAACAGAATGCTTAGTAACCTAGAGGGTCGAGTCGGCCTATGGGCTTGGCTGCTCGGGCTAGTTGCATGGGCCGGGCTGCCCTTCTTTTCCTCTTTCTTTTTCTTATTTCTTTTTTTTATTAAGCCTAATATATATCCATATATATATATATATATATATATATATATATATATATATATATATATATTCATATATATATATATATATATACACATATACGTAAATATATGATATATATTTATATATAAATACATAAATATACATAAATACCTTTGTACTTATATATACATATATATATACTCATATATACATATGTATAATATATTTTTATATAGATACACATATATACACATATTATATATATATATATTTATGTATACATATATGTACACACAAATGTCGTTTATACATATATATACGTAAACATATATAATATATTTATATATACATACAAATACTAACATATTATATATATTTTTTATATATACACAAACGTACACACACACACACACACACACACACACACACACACACACACACACACATATATATATATATATATATATATATATATATATATATATATGTTAGAGAATAAAATAATATTAACTGAATAAAAAAATATATATATATATATCTATGTTAGAGAATAAAATAATATTAACTATTAATAATAAATAATTTATTTATTTAATAACCACAATATTTACATTAATAATAATAATAACCATAATAATACAGTAATTAAACCAACAATATATTTCTGTGAACTCATCAAACACACCATTTATTTGGCTCCAGAAATTCGTACAATTATTCTAACATTTAAATAAACTATTAAATATTAAGAAAGTATTTGTCAAGTCCTAAAAATAATTAAGAAAATATTTGTATACACATAAAATGTCTACATGGCCGTCCCGAGTTTCACTGCATGCCTACATGGGCATGGATTTGGTTCGGCCCAGTTTGGACTAACTTGGTTCAACCGGGTTCCTGCAAGTCAATAAATCTAATAATAATTAATTAAACTATTTCTAATAGTCATGCTATAGCTTGGCCTGGTTTTCCTAGTTAGGACACAACTATGGCTGGATCTTCCTTGGCATGGCTAATATACTAGTCAAGGCACGTCTCCGCACTATCTGTGCCATGATTCCTAGTCGTCATGTACTTCAAGACTCAACTCTGGCTAAAATCATCTACCATAATAATTAATTAAATAATTATTTATAAAAAACAAAATTAAAAAAATCACCATTAAATCAAATAAAGGAATAAATAATTATTTCAAAAATATTTTCGGGAAAGGGAGCTACAAATCTACCCTCCTTAAAATAATTTCGTCCTCGAAATTCAAATTCATAACTATTTCTTAAAATTCAAAGTCTAATATCACCTTAATCTCCTCAAATTTAATTTCTCAAAAATATTTTATGGCCTTCTCTAGTCATTTGGTATTTACGAAATCTCGAGGACTTCTACACACCTTTGGTCACACTACTCCTCAATTTACGGTCACTAAAGTCTTATGGACTTCTAACTAGTTGCTAACAATTCTATTGGCAGATATCTAGGCATATGGCATCTATACTCCCTTATATCTATAAACAACCAAACATTCAATAGTCAAGCAATATTATACTATAATTTAATAGTTTCTAATGAATCCTAGACAGCACGATCATTCGTCACCTCGGAATAGGAAGGGACGAGAATCAATGGTACAAGAAGGCAAAGGAGAATAATTGAAATACGAAGTTTCAAAGACGGTAAAGAATTTCTAAGAGAATTTTTAAGGCAGAGTGGATTGAGATTTCTAAGGTCTAATCAAGGTCGCTGGCTCGTACTGGTACAGTTACGTAACCGACACGATATGCTCTGACCTGCATGGGCCACCACAAAAACTTGTCACAACCCACACCCGCTTTTCGGACGCGAGCTCGTGAGCAAGCCAGCTACGTATCGAGCGGACTCCAGCCTAACTCGAGTACGTATAAGCTGTCAAGGTCATGGGTATCATCTCTAATCTAAACTATATCTCAATCCACATGAATCATATAAAACAAGAATGAACAAGTATGGGTCGTGGTCTGCAGCCCACTAGCATATATGTCCGATTTGACTCCAAGAATAATATGAGTCTATAAAGCTAAGCTAATAAGCAGGATATATCATGAAAGCATGAGAAAGATAGTAAATCAATATCACTAACAAAATACCTGAATCATGCAGATGAAGTCAACTACTATATGCTCAGCTAACTAACTCCGTGCAATCAGCTACCTGAAGAGATCATCAGGTCCTTAGAGGACTAGCAAGATACATAAAACATGCCTACTAATATGACAGTAAATAACATGTATGGAGGATAAGAATACTATAAGAAGAAATATCTAAGGACGACAAGTCGTGAGGAAATGTAATACTAGACTTGGCTACCAATCAATCGATTAACCTCTATAGCTTGTAGTACAATGCAAGATACTCCCAATCTATAGTTGGTTTTGACTGTAATACAATGCAAGATAATCCCAGTCAAGATTAGCCAATTCTAGTATCGATCTTCTCTCCTAAAGGATACAAAGTCAAATAGACTCCTATAAATCGTAGTACAATGCAAGATACTCCCAATTTATAGTATCGTAAGTCAAGTCAATCAATCAATCAATATATGCTATAGTTCATAGTACAATGAAGATACTCCCAATCTATGGCATGTCTCAAGTCAAGTCAATCAAGTGATATCAAGGTAGAAGAATCGGCTATAGGTCGTAGTACAATGTAAGATACTCCCAAGCTATAGTATGTCTCAACTGTAGTACAATACAAGATACTCCCATTCGAGAATGGTCAAGGACAGATATAGAAACTGACAACTCAATCACGAGAAAAGGTAACACAAAGAGACCAATATCTAGCAATGTCAAATACCCTACACGTGCACGTAATCTAGAACAAGTAAAGCATCAAGGACGAATCAATCACAATATGGAATCATGTGATAATATAAAAAGAAATACAATAAAAGGAGAGAAACCATGTTTACTGTATATGTTCGGCAAGGTATACTTGCCTGGAGGTTGCACGGAGAACCAACAATGTATCGCCAATCAATCAAGTCAGAAAGTCCAAGTCATACAACTGTCTCCGAATGCTGAAATAAACATTACCAATATTCTCAAAATAGTCAAATTAGCTAGGATTTCCTGTTCTTAAGTCCAATTCTGGACACATTGGCAAAACGATAATTTTGGGCAAAACCGGTGTCCGCCGTTGGATCCGCTTTGCACCGAAAAGCGTGCCAGAGTCAATGGTCTCTAAAGTCGTCAAATTATATGTCTACGGATCCGGTTTTTCGATACGAATCCAACAGTATGTCCAATTTTGGATTCCGGTGGACCGTGCACAAAATCACCCGTTGAGTCGGACCGGGGGCCCGCGATACGGCAATTTTATCAACTGTCTCAGAATCGGACCAAACTTGGCATACAGGACCAAAAAAATGATACGGTCTTGTTGGCGCAAGTTTCATCTCGATCTGACGAGTGTGCACAAAGTAATTAGGAAATTTGTACAGAGGCCGATACGGTAAATTTCGACGGATACGTATCAAATTCGTCGCACACACGCGACCAATTTGAATTCCATCAAAGCCCACACGTCAACGAAGCCGCTATGCACCTTTCGATGCTTTTGGTTCGCGACCACGGCGCCCGATTTGACGGGACGCACGTATTATCGGACAATTTTTTAAATTTCTAAATTATTTTTGCCAAGTTTTTCTTGGTTTTTTAAACTAATTTATCTTGATATCTATTTAACCATAATTAAAACTAATAATAGGGTTTTAATCCTGTTTATGTTGTCTTTAACTCTCTTTGAAGGAATTTTGTAAATTCTAGGTGTATTGGCAGAAATCTGCCTTCCAAACAGGAAGAAAACTGTTTAGTGCCACGTTTCCAATATTTCAGAAAACTATATTTTTTCATGGATTTGATTCGATTTCTTGTCGAATCCAGTTATGTTCCGCCTGAACTATTAGAGAGGGTGTCGAGTTGGTCAAGTTGTCTATCTAACGAATCAGTCAGAACAAAAAACGACGAAGCATGGACGGCGATATCATACCTGAAACGTGGCTTCACAATTCCGTTGTTGATGCCGTGCCTCTTCCTTGTGCGTGCGGCCTACGCGCGTGGCCGTCTGCCGCCGGCCGACGGTGGCTGCGGCGCCGCATGGCCATCGGGGGCCGCCCAGGAAGAGATGGTGGTGGCGTGGAAGTTCGCTTAGGGCTAGGTTTTAACTCTCGAAATCTCTCTATCCTTCGGTATATATATATATATATATATATATATGCGAGCAGTTATTGAGGAAGGGCTTGGGTTTGATAGTTCTGTTACTTAGCAGAATGCTTAGTAACCTAGGGGGTCGGCTCTATCCTTCGGTATATATAACATATACGTAAATATATGATATATATTTATATTTAAATACATAAATATACATAAATACCTTTGTACTTATATGTACATATATATATATACTCACATATATATATGTATAATATATTTTTATATAGATACACATATATACACATATTATATATATATATATTTATATATACATATATGTACACACAAATGTCGTTTATACATATATATACGTACATATATATAATATATTTATATATACATACAAATACTCACATATTATATATATATTTTATATATACACAAACGTACACATCTATATATATATATATATATATATATATATATATATATATATATATTTATATATATATATAAAAAAAAAAAATAATAAAAAAATATATATATATATATATATATATATATATATATATATATATATATATATATATATATATGTTAGAGAATAAAATAATATTAACTATTAATAATAAATAATTTATTTATTTAATAACCACAATATTAACATTAATAATAATAATAACCCTAATAATACAGTAATTAAACCAACAATATATTTCCGTGAACTCGTCAAACACACGATTTATTTGGCTCCAGAAATTCGTACAATTATTCTAACATTTAAATAAACTATTAAATATTTAGAAAGTATTTGTCAAGTCCTAAAAATAAATAAGAAAATATTTGTATACACAAAAAATGTCTACATGGCCGTCCCGAGTTTCACTGCATGCCTACATGGGCTTGGATTTGGTTCGGCCCAGTTTGGACTAACTTGGTTCAACCGGGTTCCTGCAAGTCAATAAATCTAATAATAATTAATTAATCTATTTCTAATGGTCATGCTATAGCTTGGCCTGGTTTTCCTAGTTAGGACACAACTATGGCTGAGTCTTCCTTGGCATGGCTAATACACTAGTCAATGTACGTCTCCGCACTATCTATGCCATAATTCCTAGTCGTCTTGTACTTCAAGACTCAACTCTGGCAAAAATTATCTACCATAATAATTAATTAAATAATTATTTATAAAAAATAAAATTAAAAAATCACCATTAAATCAAATAAAGGAATAAATAATTATTTCAAAAATATTTTCAGGAAGGGGAGCTACATCTCTTGCGGGCCAGACCCCATGCGGCCCATCGAGAATGTCGAAGCTTCCAACTTGGACTCTTCCAACTATGCACCTTCGGGTGCTAAGTCGAAGAAGCCTAGGACAGTGCGGGCCCAACAAGCCACTCAACTATCCAAGATGTTGATCGTCAGCGGGCACCATTAACTGATTATACAGGCTCCTGGTAGAAAGTTGTACAGAACCACCCGCGTCCAGTCCCCCAGGGCTAACAGACAGGGTGGGTCTCAAAAGTCTCCCTACGACGATCGAGCGCAGTACTTTACTAGCCGGTGATCATGAAGCAAGCAAATATGATGGTCCCAAAAGTCTCCCTACACCGATCGAGCGCAGTGCTTTACTAGCCGGTGATTAGGGAGCAAGTATGATGGTCCCAAAAGTCTTCCTACAATGATCGAGAGCAAGTACTTTTACTAGCATCAGATCAGGGAGCAAATATGATACCTACGCACCTGGGCGCTCGGCATACCCGGGCCCACAAAACGGATACGAAGGTTGATCAATATGCTAGCAACTTGCGAGAGGTGATTACTCACAAACGTAAGAAGAGAGAAGCAATCTTGGCGTGCGATGAGCCCTTTCTAGGACATCACTACACCCAAGCCATCATCAACTGTCGTGGCCACACGACAGTGGCTCCACTATCAAGGCAGTTTGTGTTTCAGTGACTGCGACCTACCGTGCCTTTTCAACATCATATCAGAAATATGATGCCAATTGAAGACGTTGTAAATGGCCTGCTCCCAACTAGATGCATTACTCAGATGTCTCAGTTAGGCGCATCATCTCAGTCAAGCGTATCACAATCTTCTGAAGGAGTCCACCGTCAAATCTTCTTCGAACAAGGAGATCCATAATCCGTAGTGCCAACACTCGCCAAGGAGGAGGGTCGGTCAAATTTTTTTTTTCAAGAAGTCAAGAGGGAGACAAACGAAACTCTCTCAAATCGTGACATTCGACACAACACCTTCTCCTAGGGCCCCCATACCCATCCAGCAAGAAGATATCCTTCATGCGGCATAGTCATGAAATATTCCTCATGCAGCTCGGTCATGAGATGGCCTCATGTGGCTCGGTCAGAAGGCATTCCTCATGTGGCTCGGTCATGAGACATTTCTCATGCGGCTCGGTCAGAAGGCATTCTTCATGCGGCTCAATCGTAAGACATTTCTCATGCGGCTCGATCATAAGACGTCCTTCATGCGGCTCGGTCATGAGACATTTCCTCATGCGGCTCGGTCATGAGACATTCCTTCATACGGGTCGGTCATGAGACGTCCTTCATACGGCTCATACGGCTCGATCATGAGACATTCTTTTATGCGGCTCAGCCATGAAACATTCTTCAAGCGGCTCAGCCATGAGACATCCTTTATGCGGCTCACCACAGAAGATTAGTTGATACACGTGACAAGTTGACCAGGTCTCAACTACTCAGATATGTTACAACAATAAATCACAACAAATCCTAATAAATCCTCAGCTATCTGTCACAGACCGAGTCTCGAGGCATGATTACGGCCATGTGGCCCGGGGATTTGCTACGTGGCCATCTATGCGGCTCAAAATATCCTTCATCTTGAAATTACTATAAATAGCAGGGCACCACACCCATGAAAATGGTTGGCAATCCAGGGCTGGCAACCTTCGAAAAGCAATCCAAGGAGTAAGTCAGAATTGATAGAACTTTCCCGAGCCTCTACCGTCAACCCCCAGAATCAAAACTAAACAATTATACTTAGATTGTTTCCTTGGACTTCTTTCTAGGCTTTTCTTTGTACAAGCGAGTTTGCAATCAATTTCAGTGTTCCTATAATATATGTCTTTGATTTTTTATGGCAAACACGATGGCGACTCTGCTGGGGATGTCCTTCTCTTCTGTTGAGAAGTTGGTGACGCAATCTAACGTGTCCAAGCTCGGCTCTACACAGCAGATGCTTGTGGTTCGTTTTGACCAATAAGCCTTCAAAGAATTTCTCTCTGAAGGGAGCACCAGCCGTCACGGAAGCGAGACAACCCAAAGCGGACTCGCAGGACGTCGACGCACAAAACTGTTGCCTTCGACCAAGTTCTCAAAGAAGCTCCTTCTGCAGTCCAAGACGGTGACCAAAGCTCTCATGTGGCTTTATTTCCGACCGCAGAGGACCCCACTGTCCCTAAATCCAGCAGAGAAAAAAACTACGATGCTGAGTTTTTGGGAGCACAAAGGAAATCCATGCAGACAAAGAAGAAGCCGTATAAGAGAGATTGGTAGTCTGTCCATGCGACAACCAACTCTGGCCGCAGGCAGACAACACATGCGGTAACCAACTTTGGCCGCAGACAGAAAACTCATGCGACAGCCAACTCTGGCCGCAGGAAGATGGCCCATGTGGCAGCCAACTCTGTCGCATGAAGATGGCCCATGTGGCAGCCAGCTCTGGCTGCTGGAAGATAGCCCATACGGTATCCAATCATGGCCTCAGACAGGATGTCTCGTGCGGCCCTGTCAGAAGCTGTAGCTCCCCTTCCCAGAAAATTCTAAAATATTTTTTTATTTTATTTATTTGTTTTAAATGGGGTTTTACGATTTTTGTAAATAATAATTTAGTTAATTATTACGGTAGATGATGTTAGCCATGGTTAAGTTTTGAAGTACAAGACGACTAGGAATCATGGCACGGATAGTGTAGTGGCATGCTTTGACTAGTGTTTAGCCATGGTAGGGGAATGCCAAGCCATAGGTGTGTCCTAACTAGGAAAACCAGGCCAAGCTATAGAAATAGTTTAATTAATTATTATTAGATTATTGACTTTGCAGGAACTCGGTCGAATCAACTTGCCCAGATTGGACCCGAACTAAGCTCAAGCCCAAGCAGGCGTATAGTGAGACCAAAAAACGTCCATGTAGGTAGACAAATGTGTATATACGTACTGGCAGCCCATTTTATAGCTTAGTGATCAATTATATAGCGGAATATTTAATATTGCATATTAAGTATTCTATTTCTGTTATTATTATATTGCTATTAATCGTATACATAAATATATAGTTATTACTGGCTATTTTCCCGTCTTCTAGCAAATAAATATAGAAAAAAAAGAATTAGTAATTTAAAGTAGATATATATAGAGTAGACAAATAAATAAAAATATATATATGTATATATTGTATATGTATATATATATATATATATATATATATATATATATATATATATATATATATATATATATATATATATATATATATATATATATATATAAATGTATATGTGCGTATCTGAATTTATATAAAAATATAAATATATTGTATTTGTGCATTTGTATATATAAATATATATTATAAATATATGTATAATTGTGCATATATCTATGTATATATATACATAGGTACTTATGAGTGTATATATAAATATATATTATATATATATATATATATATATATATATATATATATATATATATAGATAGATAAAATATATACGTATATGTGTATAAGTGTATGAATATCCAAATATGTATTTGTATATATATAGGATAATATGTATATGTATATATATATATATATATATATATATATATATATATATATATATATATATATATGACTAATATATATATATATATATATATATATATATATATATATATGACTAAATATATATATATATATATATATATATATATATATATATATGACTAATAAGAAAAGAGGAATAAAAGAAATAAAACAACTAAAGCCCAACCAGCCATAAACAGGCCCAAATCAGCCCATTCAGCCAGGTCCACCAGGGCCCGAGCCCAAACCAACCTTATTGAGCCCACAGCAGCTTCAATTTCCCAGCCGAGCGTTGAGAAACCCGTACGAGTATATATCGAGAGGGGGGAGTCGTCAAAACGAAAACCCTAAACTCGCCAACACCGCCACACCCCCAACCCCGACCTCGAGGGCGGTCCTAGTACCGCCGCGAGGCCCCCGCTGGCATGGCAAGGCCGTCGCGCGCGCCGGAATTTGCAACAACGGTGCAACACAACGACAGCAGCACACCGTCAGGTAACCAAGTTCTCGACTCGATTTCTAAGCGTCCAGTTCATCAATTTCAATTCTGTAAGATCCTACGTGAACCCAATATAACCCTCATGAATCCCTGCTAATTAGTTTGGGGTTGAACTATGTTATTTTCGCTAGAAAAGTCGAGCCAAAACCAGTCGAAAACTGTTTTAAAAATAGTTTATAGGAAATTCGACTTCCCCTGTTTACTGATAAATTTTGAGCAACCCAGTAACTGTGTAAAAGATCTATTTGAAGACAATTATTAACAACCTATAGAACTCTAGAACCCATTTTATAGTTCCTAATTTCATCAAGATTTCAGAAAGATATCAGTTGTTAAAAACTGAGAAAAATATGTTTTTATAAAACTAAATTTATTAAAAATCAATCCACACGACGTGCGTCCCGCCATTCCGGGCGACGTGGTCGCGAACCGAAGGCATCGAAAGATGCATAACGGCTTCGTGGTCGTGTGGGCTTTGACGGAATTTAAATTGGTCGCGTGTGCGCGGCGAATTTGATGCATATCCGTCGAAATTCACCGTATCGTACACTTTGCAAATTTCTCAATTACTTTGTGCATGCTCGTGAGATCGAGACAAAACTTATGCCATCAGGACCGTATCGTTTTTCTAGTGCTGTATGCCAAGTTTGGTCCGATTCTGAGACAGTTGATAAAATCGCTGTATCGCGGGCCCCCCGGTCCGACTCAACGGGCGATTTTGTGCACAGCCCGCCGGAATCCAACTCTGGACATACAGTTGGGTTCGTATCGAAAAACCGAATTTGTAGATATGTAGTTTGATGACTTTAGAGACCTTTGACTCTGGCACGCTTTTCGGTGCAAAGCGGATCCAACGGTGGACACCGTTTTTTCCTAAAATTACCGTTTTGCCCCTGTGTCCAGAATTGGACTTAAGGACATGCAATCCAAGCTAATTTGACTATTCTGAGACTGTTGGCGATATTTATTTTAGCTTTCGGAGACAGTTGTAAGGACTTGGACTTCATGGCTTGGCAGTTGACTGTATTTTGTTGGATCTGTGTGCAACCTCCAGGCAAGTATACCATGCCTCCCTCTACAGTTTATTTACATGCATATTTCTATTATTATACAGTTTTACCAGTTTGTTATTTACTTGTGATTTGTACATCATGCTTGCTAGTATAGATATAGTCTATGGACTTGGTTAGCCTTGTAGTTCATATTGGACTGGTTCTCTCGTGTATCGTGATTGGGTCGTGTCGTGTCTTCACCTGCGTCTTGACTGAGTTGTGTCTACAAGTATGAGTGAGTGAACTGCTATTCCTTTGTCTTTACCACAACCTGCGAGTCCACACACGGGGCGAGGGTTGCCTTTGCACCTGCGAGTCCACAATCGGGGCGAGGGTGACTTGTCTTGAAACTGACCTGCGAGTCCACAATCGGGGCGAGGGTTGGTTATCCATTGAATCTACCAGCAGTTCATTTATGCACACTTGATCCCGTATCCGAGTTCATAGTTACCTGTTAGTAGCCACTTGTCAGTCGCTTGTCTAGTTCCTGTTTACACCCTGTATATATTATTGCATGATAAAACTGTTAGATAGGCATGTTTTATGTATCTTGCTAGTCCTCTGAGGACCTGATGATCTCTTCAGGTTTAGCGATTGCATGGAGTTAGTTAGCAGAGCAGGATGATAGGGGATTGTGATGTATGATACAGGTATTTTCTTGTGATATTTTTTTATTATCTTCTCGTGCTTTATATTCCATACCATGATATACTCTGCTTATTTATAGGCTCATATCATTCTTAGAGTCTAATCGAACAATATGCTAATGGGCTGCAGACCATGAACCATACTTGTTCATTCTTGTTTATATGTTTCATGTTGATTGAGATATAGTTTAGATTAGACATGACCTTGACAGCTTATACGTACTCGAGTCGGGCTGGAGTCCGCTCGATACGTAGCTGGCTTGCTCACGAGCTCGCGTCCGAAAACCGGGTGCGGGTCGTGACAAGTTTTTGTGGTGGCCCATGCAGGTCAGAGCATATCGTACCGGTTACGTAACTGTACTGGTACGAGCCTGCGACTTGACTAAACCTTAGAAATCTCAATCCACTCTGCCTTGAAAATTCTCCTAGAAATTCTCTACGTCTTTAAAACTCCATATTTGTTCTCGATTATACTTCCTTGCTTTCCGTACCATTGATTCTCGTCTCTCTTTATTTCTAGGGGACGAACGATCGTGCTGTCTAGGATTCATCAGTAATTCTTAAATTATAGTATAATATTGCTTGACTATTGAATATTTGATTGTTTATAGATATAGTGGATTATAGATGCCATATACCCTAGATATCCATTAGAAGGACTGTTAGCCAGTAATTAGAAGATTATAAGAAATTAGTGACCGTACTTTGAGGAGTAGTATGACCAAAGGTGGGTAGAAGCCCTCGAGATTTCGTAAATACCAAATGACTAGAGAAGGCCATAAAATATTTTGAGAAATTAAATTTGAAGAGATTAAGGTAATAGTAGACATTGACTTTTAAGAAATAGTTATAGATTAGATTTTCGAGGACGAAATTATTTTTAAGGTGGGTAGATTTGTAGCTCCCCTTCCCGAAAAATTCTAAAATATTTTTTTATTTTATTTATTTGTTTTAAATGGGGTTTTACGATTTTTGTAAATAATCATTTAGTTAATTATTACGGTAGATGACGTTAGCCATGGTTAAGTTTTGAAGTACAAGACGACTAGGAATCATGGCACGGATAGTGTAGTGGCGTGCTTTGACTAGTGTTTAGCCATGGTAGGGGAATGCCAAGCCATAGGTGTGTCCTAACTAGGAAAACCAGGCCAAGCTATAGAATGACCATTAGAAATAGTTTAATTAATTATTATTAGATTATTGACTTTGCAGGAACTCGGTCGAACCAACTAGCCCAGATTGGACCCGAACTAAGCTCAAGCCCAAGCAGGCGTATAGTGAGACCAAAAAACGTCCATGTAGGTAGACAAAGGTCTATATACGTACTGGCAGCCCATTTTATAGCCTAGTGATCAATTATATAGCGGAATATTTAATATTGCATATTAAGTATTCTATTTATGTTATTATTATATTGCTATTAATCATATACATAAATATATAGTTATTACTGGCTGTTTTCCCGTCTTCTAGCAAATGAATATGTATAAAAAAAGAATTAGTAATTTAAAGTAGATATATATTTAGAGTAGATAAATAAATATATATATGTATATATTGTATATGTGTGTATATATATATATATATATATATATATATATATATATATATATATATATATATATACATAAATGTATATGTGCGTATCTGTATTTATATAAAAATATAAATATATTGTATATGTGCATTTGTATATAAATATATATTATAAATATAGGTATAATTGTGTATATATCTATGTATATATATACATAGGTACTTATGAGTGTATATATAAATATATATTATATATGGGTGCATGTATATATATATATAGATAAAATATATACGTATATGTGTATAAGTGTATGAATATTCAAATATGTATTTGTATATATATAGGGTAATATGTATATATATATATATATATATATATATATAATATATATATATATATATATATATATATATATATATATATATATATATATATGACTAATAAGAAAAGAGGAATAAAAGAAATAAAACAACTAAAGCCCAACCAGCCATAAACAGGCCCAAACCAGCCCATTCAGCCAGGTCCACCAGGGCCCGAGCCCAAACCAACCATATTGAGCCCACAGTAGCTTCATTTTCCCAGCCGAGCGTTGAGAAACCCGCGCGAGTATATATCGAGAGGGGGGAGTCGTCAAAACGAAAACCCTAAACTCGCCAACACCGCCACACCCCCAACCCCGACCTCGAGGGCGGTCCCAGCGCCGCCGCGAGGCCCCAGCCGGTGTGGCAAGGCCGCCGCGCACGCCGGAATTTGCAACAGCGGTGCGACACAACGACAGCAGCACTCCGTCAGGTAACCAAGTTCTAGACTCGATTTCTAAGCGTCCAGTTAATTCAATTTCAATTCCGTAAGATCCTACGTGAACCCAATATAACCCTCATGAATCCCTGCTAATTAGTTTGGGGTTGAACTATGTTATTTTCGCTAGAAAAGTCGAGCCAAAACCAGTTGAAAACTGTTTTAAAAATAGTTTATAGGAAATCCGACTTCCCCTGTTTACTGATAAATTTTGAGCAACCCAGTAACTGTTTAAAAGATCTATTTGAAGACAGTTATAAACAACCTATAGAACTCTAGAACCCATTTTGTAGTTCCTAATTTCATCAAGATTTCAGAAAGATATCAGTTGTTAAAAACTGAGAAAAATATGTTTTTCTAAAACTAAATTTATTGAAAATCAATCCACACGACGTGCGTCCCGCCATTTCGGGCGACGTGGTCACGAACCGAAGGCATCGAAAGCTGCGTAATGGCTTCGTGGTCGTGTGGGCTTTGACGGAATTTAAATTGGTCGCGTGTGCGCGACGAATTTGATGTGTATCCGTCAAAATTTACCGTATCGTACACTTTGCAAATTTCTCAATTACTTTGTGCACGCTCGTGAGATCGAGACAAAACTTGCGCCATCAGGACCATATTGTTTTTCTGGTCCTGTATGCCAAGTTTGGTCTGATTCTGAGACAGTTGATAAAATCACCGTATCGCGGGCCTCCCGGTCCGACTCAACGGGTGATTTTGTGCACAGCCCGCCGGAATCCAACTCTGGATATACGGTTGGATTCGTATCGGAAAACTGGATTCGTAGACATGTAGTTTGATGACTTTAGAGACCTTTGACTCTGGCACGCTTTTCGATGCAAAGCGGGTCCAACGGTGGACACCGTTTTTACCCGAAATTACCGTTTTGCCCCTGTGTCCAGAATTGGACTTAAGGACAGGCAATCCTAGCTAATTTGACTATTTTGAGACTGTTGGCGATATTTATTTCAGCTTTCAGAGACAGTTGTAAGGACTTGGACTTCATGGCTTGGCAGTTGACTGTATTTTGTTGGATCTGTGTGCAACCTCCAGGCAAGTATACCTTGCCTCCCTCTACAGTTTATTTACATGCATATTTCTATTATTATACAGTTTTACCAGTTGGTTATTTACTTATGATTTGTACATCATGCTTGCTAGTATAGATATAGTCTATGTACATGGTTAGCCTTGTAGTTTATATTGGACTGGTTCTCTCGTGTATCGTGATTGGGTCGTGTCGTGTATTCACCTGCGTCTTGACTGAGTTGTTTCTACAAGTATGAGTGAGTGAACTGCTATTCCTTTGTCTTTCCTACAACCTGCGAGTCCACACACGAGGCGAGGGTTGCCTTTGCACCTGCGAGTCCACAATCGGGGCGAGGGTGACTTGTCTTGAAAGTGACCTGCGAGTCCACAATCGGGGCGAGGGTTGGTTATCCATTGAATCTACCAGCAGTTCATTTATGCACACTTGATCCCGTATCCGAGTTCATAGTTACCTGTTAGTAGCCACTTGTCAGTCTCTTGTCTAGTTCTTGTTTACATCCTGTTTATATTATTGTATCATAAAACTGTTAGATAGGCATGTTTTATGTATCTTGCTAGTCCTCTGAGGACCTGATGATCTCTTCAGGTTTAGCGACTGCATGGATTTAGTTAGCAGAGCAGGATGATAGGGGATTGTGATGTATGATACAGGTATTTTCTTGTGATATTTCTTTATTATCTTCTCGTGCTTTATATTCCATACCATGATATACTCTACTTATTTATAGGCTCATATCATTCTTAGAGTCTAATCGAACAATATGCTAATTGGCTGCAGACTATGACCCATACTTGTTCATTCTTGTTTATATGATTCATGTGGATTGAGATATGGTTTAGATTAGACATGACCTTGACAGCTTATACGTACTCGAGTTGGGCTGGACTCCGCTCGATACGTAGCTGGCTTGCTCACGAGCTCGCGTCCGAAAACCGGGTGCGGGTCGTGACAAGTTTTTGTGGTGGCCCATGCAGGTCAGAGCATATCGTACCAGTTACGTAACTGTACTGGTACGAGCCTGCGACTTGACTAAACCTTAGAAATCTTAATCCACTCTGCCTTGAAAATTCTCCTAGAAATTCTCTACGTCTTTAAAACTCCATATTTGTTCTCGATTATACTTCCTTGCTTTCCGTACCATTGATTCGCATCTCTCTTTATGTCGAGGGGACGAACGATCGTGCTGTCTAGGATTCATCAGTAATTCTTAAATTATAGTATAATATTGCTTCACTATTGAATATTTGATTGTTTATAGATATAGGGGATTATAGATGCCATATACCCTAGATATCCATTGGAACGACTGTTAGCCAGTAGTTAGATGATTATAAGAAATTAGTGACCGTACTTTGAGGAGTAGTATGACCAAAGGTGGGTAGAAGCCCTCGAGATTTCGTAAATACCAAATGACTAGAGAAGGCCATAAAATATTTTGAGAAATTAAATTTGAGGAGATTAAGGTAATAGTAGACATTGACTTTTAAGAAATAGTTATAGATTAGATTTTCGAGGACGAAATTATTTTTAAGGTGGGTAGATTTGTAGCTCCCCTTCCCAGAAAATTCTGAAATATTTTTTTATTTTATTTATTTGTTTTAAATGGGGTTTTACGATTTTTGTAAATAATTATTTAGTTAATTATTACGGTAGATGACGTTAGCCATGGTTAATGTGAAACCCGTAATCTTGATTAATTAGAATAATTAATTTAAATGCATTTTTATTTTAATCTTGATTGTCCTTGGAAAATTAATTTGATAAAACTTTGGTTAAATAAATTATAAGTATTAATATTGTTATTATTAGTAAGGTTATAATTATTAATATTATTATTATTGGGCTGAAACTATTTTTAAATAATAAAATTGGGCTTTTGGTTGCTGACCCCGACCCGAGTCCGAACCCAGACCCGAGCCTGAGCCAAACCCATATCTTTTCATTTCTTTCCAATTTAATCTGACTTGGTTTACCAATTAAAAATATATATATATATATATATATATATATATATATATATATATATATATATTTTTGTACGTTGGTGAGCTGGTCCCGAAGGACCAGCATTTTCGTGTGATGACTCCCTCTCCCATTTCTATTTCTTACTCACCCTCAACTTCTCTGGACCACACGAGCTCAACCAACTCCCCTTAATAAATTCCTACTTTCCCCACTCCCATTCACAGAGAACAACCCTTTCTCTTCTTTCACTCGTAACCCCCACAGCACTACACCTTCTTTACTCCTTACAACCTTTCCCCTTAACTCTCTCTCCTATATTCACTCCTGTCCACACACGTATTCTTTGCATACCCAACGATTCACATCCCCACCTCCTTTTTATTCTCCCACGTATGCTTTTCTCTTCCTCATAAATCTCACAACAGAAGCTCCCTAAACAACTCTCAACAGAGAGTAGTCTCCTTTCCCACACACAAAAAACCAACCACTCTACTTCTTCCCTCTCTCTTCCACTCTCAGATTTCCTCTCCTGGAGAGAACCCAAACTTTCCCCGAAACCCAAGCCCTAGCCGAGCCGTCCCGTCGCCGGCGCCTCTCCGGCCGGACCCGAGCCCCTCTCCCCGCCGCCAGCTCCTCGCGCCGACTTCCCGCGCGCGATGCCACCGCGCCGCGTCCGCGACCCGAGGCGCTCCTCCCCGAGCCCGCGACCGCCCCGGCCTACTCCGGCCGCCACTCGCCGGCTCCCCCGCGGGTCAGCCTTCGCGCGCTGCCCCCTCTGCGCCGGCTCCTCGCCGAGCCTCTCTCCGGCGCGCACCCCCGCGCGCCCTTCTCATCGTCCCCGCGCCCTCCGGCGCACGCTGCCATCTCCGCGATCCCCTCCGCGCCCCGCTGTCAGAACCCGACCCCGTCGCTGTCCAGCACCCTTTCTGTGGATTTCCCCGCTGTCCGTGGACTTTTCCGCGGTTCGGATCTTCGTCCTGCTGCCGACTTAGTTCGGATTCCTTTCCCGAGTTTTTCCCACGGCTCCCCGCCAACGAAAACTGGTAATTTCTGATAATCAGAGTAGTTCGTCCCTCCCGTGAGTCAATGATGATAGATCGGTCCCCCGGTTCCCTCTCGGGAATCCGGATAGCTGCGTTTTATATTTCGATTAGCTGCGTTAGTTTGATTTCCTGTGTTTTACTTGCTGGGTTGGCGTGAATTGGTTGGTATTGGAATTCCCGGATATTTCGGAAATTATTCGGTGGATTGGAATTAATTCTGTGGTGTTGGAATTATTTTGGCGGATATTTCTGTGGACTATTTTGGGTTGGAAATGGGTTTCCCTGGTTTGGGACATTTTGCAGGAGTTGTTGGCGCACTTCCCAGTTCTTGGGTTTGTCCCGAAATAGAGGAAGTGCTGCCCAATTTTTACAAAATTATATTTTTATTGATTTCAAAACCGGCTTTCGAAAATGATTTATAAAACCGATTTTCGGGCGACGACCGTACCGGTCTGTGGGCCCCGGCGAAATGCAAACGCACCGGTCCGACCGGACGTTGAGGCATAAACCGAATTTGAGGAAATGGACCGAGTCTGAGACTCCTAGCTTCCTTTAAATTATTATTTTATTTTTTTAGGCTAAATATTATAGTCATTTAAATTCTGCATTTTATTTAATAATTCAGTCATTTTCTTATTTAATGTAAAGAAAGATGTATCGGGCATAAGCCTACCCTAGGACCAGTAGCTGTGCCATGTATTGGTGTAGCGTAGTTTGTTTTCTTTTCTTTTCTGGTAGATGTAAATTTGGGTGGTTTGGATTGATTTCATATTCGTAGTTATGACGTAATTTACGGCTTAAATACGAGTTTAGCTAAAATAAATAAAATATTATTAATTCACTGTTTGTCACTAAAAGAAACTGTATTTTATATACATATTATGAAAACACAAAGTTTTCCAAAATTGTAATCGATTCTCGTGATTTTCCATATAATCCAATTAACCGGTTAATCAACGCACGTAGTTGCGACGTAATCGTTAGTTGTAAATAAATACAACTTAAAACCTGACTAGGACAGGTCTACTAGAGATTGCAACTAGCACACTTAGTCTGGTTATTCAGAAATCTAAGTCGAGTTCTCAACTGTAGGAACTCGAAGTTACAACTGACGTTCCTCCTCGGTACCGACTCGTCTATCCAGTCACAATAACAAAGGCAAGTGCAGTTATGTCTATTTGGTAATTTATCTAGTAATTGTTTTATTGCAACTTTAAACCACATTACTACACGGAACTCTCTCCTAGAGTTCGAATATTGACTCATTGATTGAATCTGATTGACTCGGGATATTGGGGGAGTAGTGTAGCGTCTATGACCAATACCCCTATATTGCATCATTGATTGTGCGAGCTGATTCCTCCTATACACGAGGATAGGCCGGACCGTATCATTAGGATATAATTGAATCATCCCAAGCCGGTCATAGTTCGTTACCTACTCAAATCACATTGTTTTTAATTGTAGAATTGTGAAAAATATTGTTAAAGTATTTCAAATTGTTTAACATTGCAAATTTCAAATTATTATTTAAATTATTGGATATTCGTAATTGTACTTTGCTCCCTCCTGACTGGAGACCCAACATTTTAGGTATCACTGATGAGGCTTTGTTACGCGATCCCAAGACGAGGAATTCGAGATTGCTGAGCTGTTTGCCTAGAGTTTTCTTTTATTCATGATGTATAAAAAAATGGTTTAAGTTGTATCTTTTATTTCATGTAAAAGTTTAATAAAGTTTTAAATTTTCGAATGTTGAGTTGTGACAAATATAGTGTTGTTGTATGGTTACCTGCTACTGAACAGCTTACTGCCGCGTCTCAACAACGGTGCAGGCTGGGCATGATCCGATTCGACCCAAGCAATTGGGACCGGGTCGTGACATGTTTTTAGTGGTGGCCCATGCAGGTCTGAACAACAACTTAGGAAAACATACCTAGAAACAATTAGAACACTAGAACATCAATTTGTCACAACATAGGACCGAAATATATTATAAATAAATATTTTGCTTGATTATAGACCGGTAGGCTACCTTGCTTATGTGTGCGTTCTAAACCTTCCAGAGAATGACCGTTGACCAAATCCTGCTGGCGATGAGGTGTTATCTCCGGATCATACCCCATCTCCTCAACCAAAGCCCAGGGTCTTTCCCCTCGCGGCTGTTTGACCGTCCTCATAATGCATCCAGTGAAGTTTTTTCTACACTGGCGAATCCTACCTCATCTCAAACTGAATTGCATTTCCTTGGTGGAGTATTCATTTTTGTTGCTCCACCAGTACCAGCAAACACCTTCCAAATGGTTATCCTATTTTAAGAAATCATGGAGATCCAGAAAGCACAAGTTGAAGCCCAGCAGGAACAGAAGAATATCACGAGAGAAGACATGAAGAACGTCATGATGTAGCCTTAGTTATCTCCAACCAAGTTAGAGCAGAACTTTTGTCCTAGGAAGGATACCCTTGAAACTAGAAGATATTTGGGTCCCATCAAGTACTCTACTTTCGGCAGCCTTGTCGTAAGAAGCTATGGGCTTGTAACTACTGCAAGAGGCCTGGTCATCAGACCGTTAGTTGCCGCAAGAGTTTGGGACAATGTTTGGCATATGGATCTGTTAAACATCGGGTAAAGGATTGCCCCTTATCTTTTCATCATACCAGAATACCTATTCCAGCAACGCCTGTTAGGCCACAATCTAGGGACTCTCTTCCTATCTAGCAGACCTTGCCTCCTACAAAGGCATGATGCAGACTCGAAGTTCATAGAAGATGAAGGACCAGATCAATGAAGGCTCTAGGATTTATGCAAATGGAACTCTACCTTAGGGAGTACCTATCTTGTTTATGTCCAAGAAGGATGGAACAACGGATGTGCATCGATTACCAGACACTAAAGAAACAAGTACTTTCTGTCCGGGTCGAGGATCTGTTTGATCTGGTTATGTGGAGATAGGATGTTTCGAAGTTTGACTTAAGATTTGACTACCATCAAATCAAAGTCAGGAAAGAGGACATTTCCAAGACGGCGTTCAAACACCAAGTATGGGTAGTTTTCTTTGGTCAGGACGTTAGACTGACAAATGCTTCTGCTGTGTTCATGAATCTCATGAACAGAGATTTTCATGAGTATTTGAATCAGTTTATCTTCTCCATAGATAACATTCTGATATAATTTGAAGACTGAAGAAGAACATGAAGAACACCTGAGGAAGTTTTGGAAACTTTGAGGAAAAAGAAGTTTGGTAAGTTATCTGAACGTGGATTGTTGACAAGGTGGACTTTTGGCCATGTGGTCAAGAGAGAAATTTCGATGAAGATAGTTGTTGTTGAAGAGTGGTATATCCCAAGTTCAATTCAGAAGTTTCTTGAACTTGGCTGGCTACTATCAGAAGTTCGTGAAGGATTTCGCCAAGATTGCTGAGCCGATGACGAAGCTCACTTGGAAGAATGAAGAGTTCATCTGAACGAAAGTTTGCCAAGCGGCATTGAGGAGCTGAAGAAGAGACTTACCACTACACCAATCCTCGCGCTACCCGCAGGAACCGGTGGGTTCTCAATTTACTGTAATACCTCTGGAAGAGGACTGGGTTGCGTTCTTCAACAACATGGGAAAGTAATTGCTTACACGTGTAAGCAACTACAGACTCATGAGAAGAATCATCCCACGCCTAATTTGGAATTTGCTGCAATTATCTTTACTTTGAAACTATGGAAACATGATTTTTATGGAAAGGGAGTGAAAACTTATACGGACTACAAAAGTCTGAAATATGTCTTCACTCAGAAAGGGCTGAATGTTAGACTAAGAAGATGGCTGAAGCTGATGAAGGATTTCCAACATCGACCCGCTACACCACCCGGGTAGGGCTAATGTGAATCGCTGATACACTTAGTCGATACCCAGTGGCAATGTTCTTAACCAAGGAGTGGCACCTACTAGAAGACGTCGAGAAGTTTGTACTGGAGATTATACTACCTGGAGATAGAAGGACGGAGCTGGATGCTGATTCAGTATTGATGAAGTTCGAGGCTGAGGGATAAAAATCAAGAGAACGTAGTTTCAAAACGAGGCACTTTGCAGGCTTAGAGCTCAAGTGTTGGCAGGAACACCTGAGGGTTTCTAAATTAATCAGCATTGGAACTCTGAAGAATGGTACGAGACTTTGCGTATCGGCTGACAAACGGAGGAACGAGTTGATGAAAGAAATGCACCAGTCGCAGTATTTCATATATTCAGGAGTTAATAAGATGTATCGGAATATGCCTCCATTTGATTGGTGATATGAATAAAGAAGGACAATTCCAAGTATGGGATTAGATGTGAATTTGTCAACATGAAGAATTTAGCAAGAGGACACAAGCTTGTTGAAGCCGCTGGACAATTCGGAGTGGAAGTAGAAGTATATAACAATGAACTTTGAGTAAGGATTGCCTTGTTCCCAAGGAGGGAAGGGCACCAATTGGATTATTATAAACCGACTGACTAAGTCAGCACTTTTTTTTTCCTTCAAGTTGGTTTATCCACTAAGAAGTGGGCATCATTGTACGGGAAGCACATCTACAGGATTCATGGAGTACCGCGGGACGAGCAATCAGAGAGGTCAATCCAGACGCTTGAAGATGTATTGAGATTTTGCGTCTCGGAATTTGGTATGTCTTGGGAAGACCAAATTGCTTTTGGTGAAGTTTTCTCCTACCAGAGGAACAATCAGTTTTGACGAGCTGGAAATTAAGGCCAGGAACATCAGGCCATTTGAAGTTTAAGACAAGTTGGAAGTAGCATACCAGTTAGCTCTACCAGCTAATCTTGGGAGTGTGCAACGTTTTCTACGTCACAGCTCAGACGTTACATTTCGGATCCGAGTCACATTTTGGATAATTCAGAGTTCAAGTTTGGACTTAACCTTTCAGTGCCAGAGAAACCAGTTGCAAGCCTAGTCAGAGGTAAGAAGAAGATCAGAATTCGAGTCATCACTTATTTTCTTTCTTTTCGTTCTAAACTTGACTGATGCTGACGAAGTTAGCCTAGTTTTGCAAGCTATTTTTTTGTCAAGCTTGATCATGACGGTATTTTATTGGGTGCACCCACTAATATATTGTCTAATCAGGACCGGTGCATGATGGTCTGATCAACCTCGTGTACTTTGGTTCGCTTTTGTATTTTTTTTTCTGCGTAGATTATATCATAAAACTTGTCCCTAAACCGTCTCATCCACGACTGCCTTGAAAATTCTTATTGTTGGACCTGAGTTACGGGCGTGGTACCCGTAGCCGTTTGATTCTCCTACCCTTACTTTAAATTTCGAGGACGAAATTTTCTAAGGAGGGAAGGTTGTGAAACCCGTAATCTTGATTAATTAGAATAATTAATTTAAATGCATTTTTATTTTAATCTTGATTGTCCTTGGAAAATTAATTTGATAAAACTTTGGTTAAATAAATTATAAGTATTAATATTGTTATTATTAGTAAGGTTATAATTATTAATATTATTATTATTGGGCTGAAACTATTTTTAAATAATAAAATTGGGCTTTTGGTTGCTGACCCAGACCCGAGTCCGAACCCAGACCCGAGCCTGAGCCAAACCCATATCTTTTCATTTCTTTCCAATTTAATCTGACTTGGTTTACCAATTAAAAAAATATATATATATATATTTTTGTACGTTGGTGAGCTGGTCCCGAAGGACCAGCATTGTGTGATGACTCCCTCTCCCATTCCTATTTCTTACTCACCCTCAACTTCTCTGGACCACACGAGCTCAACCAACTCCCCTTAATAAATTCCTACTTTCCCCACTCCCATTCACAGAGAACAACCCTTTCTCTTCTTTCACTCGTAACCCCCACAGCACTACACCTTCTTTACTCCTTACAACCTTTCCCCTTAACTCTCTCTCCTATATTCACTCCTCCACACACGTATTCTTTGCATACCCAACGATTCACATCCCCACCTCCTTTTTATTCTCCCACGTATGCTTTTCTCTTCCTCATAAATCTCACAACAGAAGCTCCCTAAACAACTCTCAACAGAGAGTAGTCTCCATTCCCACACACAAAAAACCAACCACTCTACTTCTTCCCTCTCTCTTCCACTCTCAGATTTCCTCTCCTGGAGAGAACCCAAACTTTCCCCGAAACCCAAGCCCTAGCCGAGCCGTCCCGTCGCCGGCGCCTCTCTGGCCGGACCCGAGCCCCTCTCCCCGCCGCCAGCTCCTCGCGCCGACTTCCCGCGCGCGACGCCACCGCGCCGCGTCCGCGACCCGAGGCGCTCCTCCCCGAGCCCGCGACCGCCCCGGCCTACTCCGGCCGCCACTCGTCGGCTCCCCCGCGGGTCAGCCTTCGCGCGCTGCCCCCTCTGCGCCGGCTCCTCGCCGAGCCTCTCTCCGGCGCGCACCCCCGCGCCCCTTCTCGTCGTCCCCGCGCTCTCCGGCGCACGCTGCCATCTCCGCGATCCCCTCCGCGCCCCGCTGTCAGAACCCGACCCCGTCGCTGTCCAGCACCCTTTCTGTGGATTTCCCCGCTGTCCGTGGACTTTCCGCGGTTCGGATCTTCGTCCTGCTGCCGACTTAGTTCGGATTCTTTCCCGAGTTTTTCCCGCGGCTCCCCGCCAACGGAAACTGGTAATTTCTGATAATCAGAGTAGTTCGTCCCTCCCGTGAGTCAATGATGATAGATCGGTCCCCCGGTTCCCTCTCGGGAATCCGGATAGCTGCGTTTTATATTTCGATTAGCTGCATTAGTTTGATTTCCTGTGTTTTACTTGCTGGGTTGGCGTGAATTGGTTGGTATTGGAATTCCCGGATATTTCGGAAATTATTCGGTGGATTGGAATTAATTCTGTGGTGTTGGAATTATTTTGGCGGATATTTCTGTGGACTATTTTGGGTTGGAAATGGGTTTCCCTGGTTTGGGACATTTTGCAGGAGTTGTTGGCGCACTTCCCAGTTCTTGGTTTGTCCCGGAATAGAGGAAGTGCTGCCCAATTTTTACAAAATTATATTTTTATTGATTTCAAAACCGGCTTTCGAAAATGATTTATAAAACCGATTTTCGGGCGACGACCGTACCGGTCTGTGGGCCCCGGCGAAATGCAAACGCACCGGTCCGACCGGACGTTGAGGCATAAACCGAATTTGAGAAAATGGACCGAGTCTGAGACTCCTAGCTTCCTTTAAATTATTATTTTATTTTTTTAGGCTAAATATTATAGTCATTTAAATTCTGCATTTTATTTAATAATTCAGTCATTTTCTTATTTAATGTAAAAGAAAGATGTATCGGGCATAAGCCCACCCTAGGACCAGTAGCTGTGCCCATGTATTGGTGTAGCGTAGTTTGTTTTCTTTTCTTTTCTGGTGGATGTAAATTTGGGTGGTTTGGATTGATTTCATATTCGTAGTTAGGACGTAATTTACGGCTTAAATACGAGTTTAGCTAAAATAAATAAAATATTATTAATTCACTGTTTGTCACTAAAAGAAACTGTATTTTATATACATATTATGAAAACACAAAGTTTTCCAAAATTGTAATCGATTCTCGTGATTTTCCAAATAATCCAATTAACCGGTTAATCAACGCACGTAGTTGCGACGTAATCGTTAGTTGTAAATAAATACAACTTAAAACCTGACTAGGACAGGTCTACTAGAGATTGCAACTAGCACACTTAGTCTGGTTATTCAAGGATCTAAGTCGAGTTCTCAACTGTAGGAACTCGAAGTTACAACTGACGTTCCTCTTCGGTACCGACTCGTCTATCCAGTCATTCTAAAACAAAGGCAAGTGCAGTTATGTCTATTTGGTAATTTATCTAGTAATTGTTTTATTGCAATTTTAAACCACATTGCTACACGGAACTCTCTCCTAGAGTTCGAATATTGACTCATTGATTGAATCTGATTGACTCGGGATATTGGGAGAGTAGTGTAGCGTCTATGACCAATACCCCTATATTGCATCATTGATTGTGCGAGCTGATTCCTCCTATACACGAGGATAGGCCGGACCGTATCATTAGGATATAATTGAATCATCCCAAGCCGGTCATAGTTCGTTACCTACTCAAATCACATTGTTTTCAATTGTAGAATTGTGAAAAATATTGTTAAAGTATTTCAAATTGTTTAACATTGCAAATTTCAAATTATTATTTAAATTATTGGATATTCGTAATTGTACTTTGCTCCCTCCTGACTGGAGACCCAACATTTTAGGTATCACTGATGAGGCTTTGTTACGCGATCCCAAGACGAGGAATTCGAGATTGCTGAGCTGTTTGCCTAGAGTTTTCTTTTATTCATGATGTATAAAAAAAATGGTTTAAGTTGTATCTTTTATTTCATGTAAAAGTTTAATAAAGTTTTAAATTTTCGAATGTTGAGTTGTGACAAATATAGTGTTGTTGTATGGTTACCTGCTACTGAACAGCTTACTGCCGCCGTCTCAACAACGGTGCAGGCTGGGCATGATCCGATTCGACCCAAGCAATTGGGACCGGGTCGTGACAACCTTGCCTTAAGTTACTCGTCCTCTCTGCGACCCTAAACCTACTATCATGATCTTCTGGTCATTGGGGTCCGAGAATGATTAGGATCTTTACCTTGACCAAATGCCAACCTAGGAGACTACCTATTCTCCAGAGACCAAATGTTGTGAGCCTCTAATCATTTGTTTGAATCTTGGTTTAACTAAAACCCTTGTGATAATAGTCTGGCAGGTTTGACACAAATAGAAATACACAACTTAGTTGTTGGAAATCTTTTCGAATGATGTGCCTTAGAGTTGGTTACCCCGTAGATAACTCTTGTATACTATGGACGAGTAGATCGTTCTATTTTATCGACCGTGTGTCATTACACACTCATTTTCCATTTAGTAATGAACGATCTTGACTTGACTTATATCTACCGTATCTCGTATGTTGTGCCTTATTCTCTATTAACCAGAGTCGAGGTACAATATTCGGACCTTGAAATCCTTCTAACCCATTATTCCTAAAACCATATCCTAGCCTCTAAGGTGGGTAGACTGTAAGCCTCCTGAAATTTTGAGATATACGAGGTTTACCAATTGATTAGAATAATTTCCATTAGGATGATAATTAGTACCCCATGGACTCCCACTTTCCATTTAGATCATTTTGTGTCCCGGTCGTGTCATTAATATTCGGAGCACGAGACCAACTGTTACCTTCCAACAGGTTTCATATGCAAGATCTAGACGAGTCCACCTTCATCTAGGTATATCATGTCCTACTCAAACCCGTCCCCTTGTACTCTATTTTGTGGTACGACTTTCAGGACAAAAAGGATTAGCCATAACCCTTACCGTAATACCGGTATACTTCCCGACTTCCATTATAGCCTCAACCTCGATTCAATTCCTTCGACTCAATATATGGTTGTGATCTACTCGAAGCCCACTACGCACATGCCACTAGTGTGCCACCCAATTGAGGCCTTATGTGCTACTTAAACATAAAGGCACGGAAGGCGTATTTCGGGCTTTAGGAACCTAGCTAACCAACCTGACTAGCATCTAGCTCAACCCCTTGGATAGAAACCTATTCTAGAATACCCTAATCTAGTAGGAATAGTTTTATCATTGGAATCTTGTCCAGTCCATATAGATTGCAATCCAAGGTTCACCCAACCAATGAGGGATGTCCAAATCAGGCAGCCCATTAAGACTCAGTAAAACCCATCCATGCATACCACCATATTCGGACTAGAAAACCAAACTATTTGAACTAGTCCCTACACCTATTATGTATTCTCCACCTTTTAGAATGTGAAGTCATTCGTAAACCTTATTTCATCTACCAGGAAGTCGCGATACGATCTTGTATTGCATTTATATTCCTTGCGCGTGTGTTTAAATAACCACGGAAAAGATCACAATCTTGATTTCTCAAATTCTATTCTATTTTGGAACCTTGTTTAGAATTTCGAGAACAGAATTTCCGTATTACATGTATTGTAAGACTCTCTACGAAACGAAGGGTTCTTCGATTTAGCAAGTACTGGTCTGGAGTAGCCCAATTTTGCAAATAAGGCAGTGGTTCATAAACTTTCTTTCTATCTGCATCATTGGATACTCTCTACCGCTCTTGAAACTCCCTATTTGCTCTCAGTTATTTTCCTTATCTTCCTGTCCCTCTTATTTTTAGAGCGACGAATGGTCATGCTTATTAGAATCTATCAATATTTCTTAGCTACTTGTGTAAATTTGTGCTTGTTAAATTTTGTGTTGCTGGATAGATAAGAGAAGATTAAAGATGCCTCATGCAGTAGATATCTGTTGGTAGGATGGTTAGCAGCTAGTTAGAAGATTATAAAGTTTTAGCGACAGAAGAATTAAGGAAGTTGTGCGACCAAAGGTGGGTAGAAATCCTCGAGGTTTCGTAGTTACAAAATGGCTAGGAGGAAGATATAAACTATTTTCGAGGAATTAAAAAATTCGAGGAGATTAAGATAAAGGTAGATTTCCTTTTTGAATTTAAGGAATAGTTAGGAATTAGAATTTCGAGGACAAAATTATTTTTAAGGTGGGTAGATTTGTAGCTCCCCTTCCCGAAAATTTTGAAATATTTATTATTATTTTTTTATTGGAATGATAATTTTTAGGTTTTATAAATAATTAATTAGTTAATTATTATGGTAGATGATTTTAGTCATGATTAGGGGTTGGAGTACAAGGTGACTAGAAATTATGGCACAGATAGTGCAATGGCGTGCTTTGACTAGTGTTTAGCCATGATGGAGGAAGGCCGAGCCATAGTGATGTCCTAACTAGGAAAACCAGGCTAAGTTGTGACATGACCATTATAAATAGTTTAATTATTTATTATTAATATTATTTGACGTTAGGAGACCCGGTTGTACCAAACCAGTCCGGACTAGACCCGTACCAAGCCCAAGCCCATGTAGTCATGCGGGACGTCCAATAACATTTGTGTTGATGTATTTTGGGTATGATGGTGTCGTATTCCGTTTTAATAATCTAATGAATATTTTCTAAGTAATTTTAATTAAATATTATAATTATTATTAGTTGATATTCAATAATAATTGTATATAAATAAGTCCTTGTACATTTTAAGGATAATTAGACTGTGCATGATGGTATATACACCATTATTAGTTTATTGAATTTGTTATTATTATTATTATTTTTTATTGAGGTTATTATTATATAATATTAGTAATATTATTGGTTATATTATTTTTAAAGAATATATATATATATATATATATATATATATATATATATATAATATATATATTATATATATATATATATATATAGGAATATATGGATATTTGGGTGCCTATTAAATAATTGTAAATATATACTCGCATTATTACTTTATAAAATAAAGTGAATATATATATAGAGTTATATAATTATAAAAAAAAAAATAGAGTTATATAATTATATACGTATAAATGTGTATATATATATAAGTATAAATATGTATATGTGTGTATTTGTATGTATATATAAATGTATTATATAAATGTGTGTAATTGCAGGTATATATAGATATATTATACATATATGTGTTTGTATGTATATATAATATATTATATAAACTATATATATATATATATATATATATATAATATATATATATATATATATATATATACAGGTTTTAATAAAAAGAATATAACCAAAATAACCCCAGCCCAACCAATTAGCAGCAACAGCTGCAGGGAACCCCAGGCTCAAGTCAGCCCAGGGCCAAGCCGAGCCCGGCTCCTCACAGGCCCGAAGAGCACCCGCTCAGCCGAGCCTACCAAAACAGAAGGGATGCAACAGCAGCATCAATAAAGCCTAAACCCGCGTGTTCCCCCTCTCTGTGCAATCCCGAGCGAAAAACCCGACCCCCCCAAGCGGCAAACTCTGTGTATTTATAGATAGAGATAAGGAATTCTCATCTAACCCTAGCCCTGCCGAACCCACGCGTGCCCCCTGCGCGTGCGCCGCCGCACGTCGCCGACGGAAGGCCAAGCACGGCCGCGGATGGCAGCGCGCACACGCGCGCGACAGTGGAAAGGCAGCAACAGCGGGTTACACACGCCACTTTGCTAAGGTTTCTCCCCCGATATTCGATCGTTTCTGTTCTCGTAAGTTCCTACGGATAGACAAAATAATCCCTATGAATCCCAGTGAATAGATTCCACTGTAGATTAGCACCCTGTCCATAAAATTGACGCAAAGTCGAAGAAAAACCACGGAACACATGTTCTGTATTCACAGTTTGTACCCCATATTGGAAGCTAAATACCTACCATTCCAAATCGAATTTTCAAAATATAATTAAACATGTTTGAAGAAAACATATAGGAGATGAGGATCCTTCTTGTAGATTTATTTTTCATCTAATATATGGAGAGATATTTGATTCCAAAATCCTGGAAAAACCCATTTTCGAAAACTGAAAATTCAATAAAACTCTTCGATACGACATGCGTCCTGCCAATCCGGGCGACATGGGGGCGAACCGAAAGCATCGAAAGGTGCGTAACGACTTCATGGACGAGTGGGTTTTGACGGAATTCAAATTGGTCGTGTGTGCGCGACGAATTTGATGCGTATCCGTCGAAGTTCACCGTATCGGCCTCTGTGTAAATCCTCCAATTACTTTGTGCATGCTCGTCAGATCGAGACGAAACTTATCCAACAAGACCGTATCATTTTTCTGGTCCTGCATGCAAAGTTTGGTCCAATTCTGAGACAGTTGAATTGGAACGCCGTTTTACGGGCCCCATGGTCCGACTCAACGGACAATTTTGTGCACGGCTCGCCGAAATCCAACTTTGGACATATGATTGGGTTCGTATCGAAAACTGGACCTGTTGACATATAGTTTGACGACTTTAGAGACCGTTGACTCTTGTAGGAACCCTAGAGGGGGGGTGAATAGGGTCAAGCTAACTAATCAAACACTTAGCACAAGCAAATGCAATTTAAAAATATAAGTGCAAGAGAAGAAGCAATAACAATACCGACACACGATATATCCTGGTATCCTCCCAAGAGGCACTCCAGTCCCGGAACTCTCTCCGACTTTAATCCACTATTTGAGTAAATAGTTACACACGGGTTTGGATCCGAAGAACTCGCCAACTTCAACACGAGTTTGGATCCGAAGAACTCGCCAACTTCAACCGAGAGTTTGGATACGAAGACTCTCCAACTTCAACCGAGAGTTTGGATACGAAGACTCTCCAACTTCAACCTTTCACAATAGGTTTTGATCTCCTTATACAATAAGATGAAGATCTCACTTTTCAACTCAATAACTCTAACACAATTTGTGGATGGCAAATGAAAGCTTTGTAGAGTAGTATGTGGATAGGCTTTGGTAGTTTAGAAATTTTTAGGCTCAAAGCATCAACCTTGAATGAAGGGGTTCAAGGCTATTTATAACCAAAGCATTGAAAAGAGCCAAAGGCAACTTTTCAGTCCGCGAACCGACACCGCCGGTATGATCCGGCATACCGGCGGTATACCGGTCTGGGATTGCAATGGCTAGAAATATAGCCGTTAGGATCATTAATGGTTGGAAATCCGACCGTTGAATTTCAACGTTTCGGAAGCGGTATACCGTCGGTATGGACCGGTATGCCGTCGGTATGCCGGTTTGTAAACAGAAACTTTCTGTGAACAAAAATATACCGTCGTATACACCGGTATACCGTCGGTATGCCGTTTTCTACCAAAAATGATCCTGGGCTTATTTCTGCCCTAGCTTTCGATTTTGCTATCCATTTCTTGTGTTTATAATAATTCCTAAGACTCATTACAGACTCCAGATAAACTTAGGCAGGTGCAGGCTTCTTCAGAGTCTTGAAATGATGATGGCATGGCTTGGCTTCTTCCTTTGATAGGTGTTGGCTTTTTCTCTTGGCAGCAGCTGTCCAAAGATATCCAGTTTGCGAAAACTGAATACCTTTCGGGGGCTTCGCCCCCGAACCCCCGACGAGGGGCTCTGCCCCCTCGACCCCGGTGGTTCAGAAAAATATTGTGGGATCCATCGTCTTTGGCCCACCATGATTTCTTCATTGCATATGTCCACATTGATCTTGCTTATTGCTTTTCTGCATGTACATGTTAGACGACAAAGCAATACATAGTAGCAAGTATGATAAGTTTAATGCTCATTAGGACAATGATGAGTTTAAGTATAAGTGCTAAGGTGATAGCATAAAAGTTAGTGATATCATAATGATTAAACTTAATTGAATAACCACTATCAAAAACATAGTTTTGATTTTGGCAACCCGATTAAATTTAAGATAGAAAGCTCATATCACTAATATGTAAACCAATAGGCACATATCACCAAAGGTATAAGTATAAGTAGAAATGCTATAGCGATAGTATAAAGATTAGTGATAATGAAATGCTAAACTTAACATATTAACCATATTCAAAAAACATGATACAATCATTGGGCCAACAACTCTGGTACGCTTTTCGGTACAAAGCGGGTCCTACGGCGGATACCGTTTTGACCCGAAATTACCGTTTTGCCCCTCTGTCCAGAATACTTAAGGACAGGCGATTCTAGCTAATTTGACTATTTTGAGAACATTGGTAATGTTTATTTCAGCATCTGGAGATTGTTGTACGAGTTTGATTATTGTGGCTCACTGAGTAGTATTGTATTATCGGTTTCACCAGCAAAGGACCTCAGGCAAGTACACTTTCTGATTGCTTTTCGATTCATAGTAGTCTTTTTATTTTATGTCTATACATATATCTTGCTGCTTGTTGACACGCTCGTCACACGGAGTAGTCGGGAGGGAAAATATCTTAGTAGACATGTGGACTACCCAAAAATATCCCCAAAATGTCTATTCTTGAATGATAACAGCTGCACACGACACGTGCAGGGTGCCAAATTTATCTCCTAGCCGTTCACATGTCGAAACGGATATTTCACACCACATAGGTTGATGTCTTTTATTTATTTTTTCCTTTTCTTCTCCACCGTGCCATGTCATCAGTACTTTCCAGTTTTTATATCTCATATGTTTATTTTATGTCTTGTTAATTCTATTGTATTTTCGCATTGCCGTCGGTTTGTGTACTTGTTCCATTCCTGACTGAAAACCAATAATTTTCAGGTTAGCTGTGGCTTCACTTAGCTTGGAAGATATGGGTGTACTTGCAGGCAGAAACCTAGAAATAGATAGCAGTTGTATTCATTTTCATTAATTAAAATTTTGTATTTTTTTTAACTATAAATGTTGTAAAAGTTGTAACAAATTTAGAAATGTGAATGAGTAGCAAATGTTATATTTTGATCATTTATTTTTTGCGGACTTGACAGCGTTCTACCGTCGACTCTGCGACGTAGGCTGGCTTGGACACGTCTCGTATCCGAAAAGCGGGTACGGGTCGTGACAGTTAAAGCACAGGACAGTGAACGATCTCATCAAGAGAGGTGTCATTGCAGTGATTGATGTTCAGAGTCAGGGGAACCTGGCGGATCCGTTCATGAAGGGCCTCAAGCGCCAGCTGGTCGAAGACACAGTAAGGAAGATGGGCTTGAAAGCTTTCTGATATTATGTCTTTGTAATCCTAATGTAAAGTTTTATGTTATTAGTTCAAAGAGAAATCTACTAACATCTAACTTTTGGTTCAAAGGAGGACCATTGACTGGAATAATATCAGGTAACAGTGGACACTTGTTCTTTGGAACATGAAAGGGTTACGGACCCATAACCACTATTGTCTACTATATGTTCTCTACGAAGAACGGATCCTGTGGGAAGGTTGGCTTAAATGCCTTAATGAGTTCTCAGGCAGAGTGAATGCCTGGAGTGCTTTACAGGAAGCACGGTAGTACAGTACTACAAGGAGTGTAACTCCATGCTACAGTGAGGTAACTTCACCATGAGGTTCCCAGGTAGGGTAATGCCTCGGCTTTGCAAGCCAAGTCACAGCGGAGTAGCACCGCAAATAGACAGGTAGCCTAATGCTGTATGATAATGTAATAAAGAGAGGTAGAAAGCACTATAAAGAGGATGATGTCCTCATGTTATAGTGGCATGACACCACGAAGAGGTACCAGGTACGATAAAGCATCAGCTTTACGAGCCATGTCATAGCGGCGTAACACCGCACGGAAGCGCAAGGCTTCATGCTGGGTAGTTTGGCACTACAAAGAGGCCTGTGACCTCATGCTACAGTAGTATGACACTACGATGAGGTACCCAGGTGGGGTAAAGCCTCAGCTTTAAGCCATATCATAGCGGCGTAGCACCGCAAAGACACAATGCTTCATGCCATGACTCTTTATAAAGAACTCACCTATAGTGTATGGACAGAGATATGAGGCTGTCTCTTGAGGGTAAACTTGTAGACGTCCAAAATTACACTGAAACCAGGCTGGCACAAGGCCTTTAATGTGCAGCCAGAAGCACAGTTGATGTCATTATGTTAGAAAGAATTGCAGTTATGGTGCAGAATTCAAGGCTTAGTTCATTCTTGTATCATGCTGTTATTTAACCTATGCGAGAAGATTCAAGTCCTAGTGACATCTCTCCTAATGTATGATGGGCAGTCACTGTGGGGAACGTTCAACCCATATATTGAGATATGTGGAGAATTTGTATTTTTGCCTTTGGACTAGGAAAGATAGTCCCACATTGGCTACACCAAATGGTGAGTATCTCAATATAATGTATTGTTTGTGTTGAGGTGTGCACATGAGGTGTGGTGGGCACAAGTGTGTCATGTGGGAGTATTTTCCTAGAAAAAAAGGATCAATTCTAACAAAGATATAAGTTGATTTTTGTTGTGCGGACTCGGACTCAGACACGGACTCCAGGATGTCTCGTGCATGCACGGAGTGTTCGGGGGGTAGGCGTGGACTGGCATACTTCTATGCTGATTGTGGGATGATCTAAAATATCAAACTCTATTTTTGAGTATTGGTATTTTAGTCCCACATCGGATAGGAGAAGAGGTGAAGTCTCAACTCCACTCTATAAATAGAGCCCCTTGGCCTCCTTTGAAAGATGCACCAAGAAGAGAGTTAAGGGAGTCTGTAAAGTCCAGGAAGCCCGTTCAAGTCTCAAATATTGACTTACGAGCATTCCAGAAGTTCTTCGTGAACTTGCTAGTTCCTGGAAGCAGATCGTATTGGGACGAATCTTGCTTTGAGCAACGGTGATCTTAATCACCCCAGCAAGAACCTTTTCTTTTCTTCTTTCTTCTTTCTTCTCCTTCATCTGAG